>JASVER010000033.1:7582009-7709190 GCA_030449065.1 Oceanodroma leucorhoa
AGCTTCTTCGGTGGAAAAAAAACAAGCAAAAAGCTGGATATAGACTTTTTCACAAAATAAGTGAAGCAGTGATGTTTTTTTCTCTCAGACAGTTTCTACCTATGCTAAATCAGATTTTCACTGGAATCAAAACGTTAACCTGCTTCTATTTTTTCCCAGACTTCATATTTCTAGGGACAAGGCATCATGTCACACCTGGGACGTCGAACAAGACTTGTCCTTCTATTTGAAAAGGATTAAATCTTTTCTTCTTTTGTCYGTGCGTGTGGCCCACGGTGAGCATGGCAGTCTGTGCACAGATCCGCTCTGTAAATAACGATCTTCAAGATACATTGTCCGTATGCGCCTTCATCATTTACTCTCCTTCCTCTCTTTCAGAGTCTCTTTAATTCCTTGGGATTCTGCAAGTGAGCAGGCATAATGCATGCTATATACCTGTGCTCGGTGCAGGAGGAGAGAGGATATGCGTGCATCCGTCCTAAAGATACTGCTAACTGAAAAGTGTTTGATCTATGGCAATGCGCATGAGGATGGCACGTATGGAAGAATTCCAGCTACCTTTTTTCCCCCTAACTGCACGACACAAATTTTACTCCTCAAAGTCTGCACCCACCAYGTATTCTGAAATGTCAAATTTCAGCTCTATTTTCACATTTTTAACAGATTCCCAGATGTAACTCAATGGAACAAGTGGAATTTCAGAAACTTCGAACAACCACAAAACCATAATCTTCCCACTTATGCAGACATTTCTCAGGCATTGAGAATAATTATAGACAAAGTTGCTGCAAGTATTAACTAAGGGCCATTTAACCCTGGAATGTGCTTCATCTCCGGCTGCTGGAAGAACCAGTGGTATTCCCTCCCTTGTAGTTTCAGATTAGCATATTCCTCAAAATAGAACTATAAAAACCAAATTGTAACCAGAGTACCATCCRAGCTAGTAAAAATGGTTTTTAATTGAAAGGGCACTTTGAAATCCCTATCCTGAAAAGGCTGAAATCATTTATGGGTGTCTTGGAGGGAAGGGAAGGAGGAAATGTTTCCAAGAAGAGCAGACTGTTCTTCCAATAATAAAATATCATCAAAACTACTGTTTAACGTTTCGAATTTACAAGCTGGCAGCGGCATGCTACAAGCCATATAGACAGTAATGAAAATCATCGGTCATGCTCTTTAATGCAGTACAACCACTTTGTGCTATAAAATAATGGCAGTAGCTGGCCCCCTGACAGAGTAACTGGCACAGGGAGGATTACTTCGGAGGATTTGAAGTGCGTGCGTGCTGTAGAGACCATCTAGCAACATTACTACTTCCCTCTCCTTACGGTTGGTGTATCAAAGCAAAGGAAGAGGGCTGAAGGAAAGGAATTCTCTGACCAGGTTTATTTGGAGACCTTTCCGGATTTTGTGACCTACAAGAAGCTTCCTCTAAGATAAAGGGGATAATCCTGAGCAACAAGGAGCAGTGGTGATCACGAGTACAAATGATGGGCAGGTTTAATCTCCAAGTTTCCATCCTAACCATAGAATTGGCAGCAATGAAAAATAACAGGGTTCATCCCTGGTTACTGTTACAGATGCATTTCTRAGAAGTTGAGATTAATATCTGTCCATAATGAAGGCAGTTTGGATAAGATCTCTTCACCAATTGTTAGGGGAAAATGTAGAATTTGCCTTCACTGAGAAGTAACGTCTTGAACCTTAATATGCTAAATACGATGTAACTGGACTCTCTAATCACTATTTTTCTTTTTGATTTTTTTTTTTTAATTTTGTTTTAGCCTGTTGCTGATCATGAATCATAACTTTGTTCCAAGAGGAAGGGAGGATTCAAAACTTTTTGCTTTTCAGATACTTTTGCAGTGACTTTCAGACTAAGAGCCCTCAGGACTGGTGCTTACTGAATCTTATAAATAAAGTCTCACTTTGAAGTCTAGACTAGAGGGACTTCACTGTAAGCCCAAGTGAAATGCTCTTTTTTTTCCCTTGAATATGAAAGGTTATACTGTATCTAGGAATACAGATACTTTATTGGAGAATTGAAGCAAATGCTGCTGTAATTAATTCTTCCAAAGAAGTAGCAGACAGCTAGGCCACATATGAATTCTGACATCTCAAAAAAATTTAGCGGAGAATTAACCCTCTGAGCCTGAGGTTAAGTATGGAACCTGTAAAGTGGGCATGCCTAGGAGGAGAAAAGAGAAGCTTGACCTTGGTTTTAGAGAACTGAGACACTGGAAGGAAATGATGATTAAAATCATGCACAAGGCTCTAAGTAGAAGTGACCAAAAGAGCAGCTATCACCTAAAAGATCTTTGATATTTGCAACAAGGAACGAGCATTGACACATGAATGAGGAAATGGGGGAAAAACAAGATATTCAGAGAAGATTACTAGTTTTTTGAGGATTTTAACCTGGACAACCTACCAATGAAAATCTCTATTGTTGGTTTAAACACAAAACACTGCAGAACACCAAACCCTATTGAATGGGATTTTCAGGTATACCTTTGAGAATTAGTGATTTCCATACAGGGAGAAATGTCGTTCCTTATTCTACAATGAAACTTGACCTGTAAATAATTTGTCTAGAAAGAACTGTCTCTCAATGAATCCATACACTGGGAGGAGTTTGGGGTAAGTTGGTTATCTATATTTGATATTGAATTAGTTATACATAAAAGAGGCAGAAATATATCAAGAATAAATGATGCCGTGATAGCTGAATCTCTAAATGGCAGAAAGCAAGGCAGAAATTTAAGATCTGCTAGGTCTGAGGAGAAAGAGGGGTCGAATATGAAGGACAGAGACATTTGATGGTGAAACGGTATCCAGGATGTGAGATAGGAAATGGAGATTGTGTCCTTGCCCAGAAATATGAGAACTAGACCATTTTCTGGCAGCAAAAAGAGCCAGAGTATAGAGCAGAAACTGGATGGGCTTCAAGAGCTTGAATGAATAGCAGGAGGGATAATAGGAGAAGATTGCAGGGTATGCAGCGTGTACGGAAAGCGTGCTGAGGAACAGGGGACAGGGAGAGGCTCTGAGAAGGGAGTGAAAGATGCAGGCAGACATTTATGGTATTTATGATACTGTATGGAGGTAGGGAATAACAAACAGTACAGAAGGAATGATTTCGTATAGAGTGATAGTAGAGGTGAAGATCCTGGATGTCAAAAGAAGGAATGAAGAAAACAAAAATAGTGCGAGAAGATGGAGACTAGAGGGAGAGAAAGCATGGGGGCCAGGAAATGTGGGAGGCATTGAAAAATAAGGGAAGGAGTGGGAAAGGCTGATAAGGACAGCAGGGAGAGGGGGAAGGAGAAATTTTACAATGACCTGTAAGTATGAATCCACTGAAAAAAGCAATTTGTCTAAAAAAATTATATTGATAACAATATCAATATATGAAACAATATACAATTCATTACACCTTTTATCAGATACTCCCTAAGCTCTTTGCAGGGCTGGAATAAATAGGATTTGAATTCCCTGCATAATCTGTTTTAGAGAGGCAGTCAGTAAATTAACCATTGAAACTATTAAGTCAATCTATTAAGTCAAATCGCAGTTTGTGGAGTTTGTGTGATATGGTATTTAGTTGTAATATCTGTGCAGATAGACTCCACTGCAGTAAAATGCACCACTTCTCTTTGTGGCCTGTGGCAAATTTTAAAGTTATGCTACAATTTATTACTGTATTTTAAAATTATGTAATAAAGGAAAAAGAAATCAAACACAATTTCTCAGCTGATGGGCCCCACAGGTGAGGAAATGAGTCACACAGTTCCGATGTCTCCAGTGTTATGAATTATTTCAGCCCACTGGAGAAGGAAAGAGTAGGGAAAGAGCACCAAAACTAAAAAGTGAAGAGCAGGCATCTTTGTTGAGCATAACCCAAACAGAGTATATGGGCTTGATGTGTAGATGGTTGTGTTAGGTTCTCTGGCCTGTCACACCTGCAGCCAGACTAGACAGTCCTACTTAATTGCTCTACTACCTTACGTACCCTACCAACATATTCAGTAGAAGCTATCTTGGAAAATAAGAAGAAGGTAACAATGAGAAATGGGATACAAGAAAGACAGTAACAAGGATGAAAACTTGATGTTGGTACTTATCTGTTAAAAAAGTGCTTTTCATTAATGGACTTGAAGTAACTTTTCCAATAAACTTTTGAAAACTTTTGTTATTGCCATTAAAAATGGGAAAACTATGCTGAATATTTCATTCTTTTATAAATTACTAGGTAATACTGTATCAGGTGATACCAGGGACATTCTTCAGCATCGGGATGTGTAGTGATGCTGCCATCTCACAGTTGCTTTGCAAGTCCTGATATACGTAAGGCTTGGGCCAGGGCTCGCTATACTCGGGGAAGATTCACCTTGGCTTTTCCTGTGTTACAGAATCATTTCCCAGTTGCAGGAGTGTTTTCTATCTATCTCAACTAAAATAAAAGGAATACCGTGGTTTCTATCTCAGTCTTATTCAAATCCAAACTTACTGGTGACATAATAAGTTTGTTGAATCATACACAAACAAGATATCTTTACCAAGTTATAGAAGCACAAGATGTTACTTGACTACCATCAGGGTAGATTTTGATAGCTTGATTCTTTCCAGTCTTTTATGGTGACATCTCCAGCCATACATTCATTGGCTTGTTTATGTATCAATTACATCTATTAGGGATTAAAGCATTAATAACGTATTTTCTTTAATTGATTATATTTGTTCTCGGCATCTGCTTGAATACTGGCTGGGATTGTTTCCTGGTTAGCTTTAGAGCACAAATTGCTTGGGGAGATAGGGGGTAGATGTCATTTCTCATCACTGTTTTGTCCTCAGATTGCCTCACAAAGCAAGAATTTCCAAACTGACAGTCATAAATTTGTCTCTCTTCCTTTACCAGCAATATTAATACATTTTGAAATAATAGAGGTTCAAAAGTTCACTAGGAAAATACTGGTTTTCATTGCTCATTGAAAAAGCTTTTATTTGTACGTAACTGTAATTCAACGTCATGTTAACGTCATCAGGGTACATAACACAGTAAATGCTTACATGTTTTAGCTAAAACTCCAGCTAAATCTAATCTAATTAGTAAAATATGTTGATGGTTTCTACAACATTCTGCATCATGTTCTTGCCGGTTTGCTCAGGCTTCTCTAAGTCATTGTTATTTGGATCAGGATGCTGGTATTTCTCCCTGAAATACAGCTGTCCGGAGTGACCGTATTAGCTGACTGTGACAGCTAAGAGTCTCAGTTTCTTGACAGTGTAATTCCAAAAAATGCATCTGGAAATTTTCATGGTCCTGTAATCAAATAGAAAAGATTCTAAAAGTAAGCTATTTTTAAAAAGGTTTGGGACATACTGCTGGAGTTTAGGCTTCTGATTGTGAAGCTGAGAGGGAGAATAATAACCTGCAGGAGTAAGGGAAAGATCTGGCATATATTTTTGTAAAGATCATATTAGATTTCTGTAATATGAAAATGCAAATTCTGAGCAGGTTCCCTTCCCGCATGGACACTGCCCCTTCCTAGTGCCTTCTGCTAAGCCTTGATTTTGCTCTCCGATTGGAAATAATCCTTCCCCTGAACACTGATGTGTTATCCCCAAGCCTGTATTCTTTCTCTGTCTGCTCTGCTGTTCCACTCTCTCTGCTTCTTTTCCTGTCACAAAGAGGCCAGCAGTTGCGACATTTAGGGAAACACAACTCTTATATAGAGTATATTGCTCCCTTCCTTTACCTCCATTCCTGCTTCTCACTACAGTGTGGCAGTGCAGGGTGCCAGGCTCCCTGAACAAGGTAAGACACCCAGCCTGAACCTCTCCCTGCAGCTGCAGGGAATGGAAGCATCTCCTGAGCCAGCGGTATTGGCCTTGCTGTCCTTGGGGTGGTCTGGCTGTGGCTGGGACAGCCTTACCGTGGCCATGCCTGGAATGCACAGCCAGAGCCCCTGAAGTGCTGTGGGCTCTCGGGAGCGTGCTCACCCTGAACATGGAGGTTGTGAGAGGGTGGCAGGGGCCTGCTTTTTCCTAAAAATCCTAAAAACGGGATGGGGGGGAAGGGAGGAAGAATGCAGTACTTTTAGCTAGAAAGAAAGAGGTTGGTTTTCTTTCCTTCCCTTCTTCTCATCATTTTCTTTCTCTCGGTGCAATGCTCTGCAGCCCTCCTGCTGCTCCAGCCTTCCTGAGACCCCCCTCTGTCTCCCCGCTGTTTGCCTCCGGGGCTGCAGCTTCTCTGCTCAGCACCAGCAGCCCACAGCTGGGAAGAAGCCTTCGGGGAAGGCAGCGAGGCCCCCAGGGCCTCTGCGGCAGCGATCATCCCCGCGGGCTCTGCCAGCCTCCAGCTGGCAGCTGCGTGCTCCCGGGAGCGTTCCGTGAAGCCACCAAAATACAGATGCTGCAGAGCTGTCAGGCTGGAATATTCCCACAGGAGCTGACCGCGCTGTTGCTCTTTTGCCCAACTTGGCAACCCTGCCCACTATGTCTAAATTAAGGATCTTTGCCCACTATTGGGATCTTCGCATTTTCCCCAATATAGAAATCTAGATTATAACCAGTAGCTGAAAAATTGCCAATCTATTAGTGTGACTGCAGTGTTCAAACCAACTCCTCTGTCAATCTGCTAGGAAAAGACATTAATCTACAAGAAAAGCTCTCAATGTTTTTAAGCTTTCTCTGTGCCCCAGTCTCTGCTAAAATACCCTGTTTCCCCTTCTCCCTGGTGTTCAGGGCTATGGGCAGGAGTGAACGATACCTGAAGCTTCCTCCCTGGACCTGAAAAAGGAGTGGAGAACCTATGTAAGTGCAGGAAGAGCAGAGGTGGACAATGGACAAGATCGGATGATGAAGCTGATGATAATTATATTGCAGGCTACAGGTACTAACGCTGGGAGAAACCAGTAGAAGGACTGGTATGTATGGTTGGAGCTATCACCATGAGAGACAGTTTGAGTCCAAGATAAAGTGTGTCAGTGTGAACTGTGAGGCACTGTAATTAATGTCAGGCTGAAAAGGCCAGAATAATTTATGGGACTGAGAAGATACAGGGTTGAGAAGTGTACAATTAGTTAATGTTGAGATGGTAGGCATGCGGGAACCTGTGATTGAGGATGAGGGATCCAGATTTAGCCATTTGGAATTTAAGGAAAAAATGAGTCTTTTGTGCGACCAGACAGAAGTCTGTGCAAACATATGTAATTTATGTGAGTTGTAGGATATTTGTCATTGTTGCAAAATGTTGCCTGTTTTGAAATGCTAATGGCATCTTGCATCACTGGGCCAAATTCTGCTTCAGTGACACTACTGTACTGACAAATTCACCAGGGCTGCTCAGACAAGAGAGTAAAATGCAAGCAATTGACATGTTAATTTTTGAAGTCATGTTGAATCGCAGTCATTGACAGCATGTTAAAAACATCTACACTGCAGTTATTAAAGCAATGTTTTTTCTAAACTACAGAAAACTTGTGAAAAATCCTAATGCTTGACTCTGAAATTGCATACACTCATTTCTTGCTGATGTAGAACTAAAGTTGCCCATAAAGTTACTGCAGAATTATACTAATAAAGGGGAACTATTCTCTACGGAACCATATTATGCAAAATCAAGTACAAAGGAAATTTAGACTCTATTTAATAACCTTCAGGTAAATCAGAAGGATATTTTAATCCCTACTACATGAATGTAAATGGAAAGAGAAACTATTTACAGTTGAAAAGAGATGCATCTGTAGTTTCCCATCTCTAGGACCTTGTGTGGCAGCACATCTAGCAAACCTGTGGTGGGTTGACCTTGGCTGGATGCCAGGTGCCCACCAAGCTGCTTTATCAATCCCCTCCTCAGCAGGACAGGGTGGGGAGAAAATAAGATGGAAAAAACTCATGGGTCAAGATAAAAGCAGTTTAATAAAGTAAAAGCAAAGGCCGCACATTTAGGGAAACAAAAGATTTATTCTCTACTTCCCATGAGCAGGTGATGTCCAGCCACTTCCCGGGAAGTAGGGCTTCAGTACATGTAGTGGTTGCTCCAGAAGACAAACGTCCTAATAATGAATGGCCTCCCTTCCTTCTCCTTTCTCTTAGCTTTCATTGCTGAGAGACATCACATGGTATGGAATATCCCTTTGGTCAGTTTGGGTCAGCTGTCCTGGCTATGTCCCCTCCCAAGATCTTGCCCACCCCCAGCCTACTGGTGAGGGGGGAATGTTGGAGAGACAGCCTGGATTCTGTGCCAGCACTGCTCAGCAGTAGCCAAAACACTGGTGTGTTATCAACACCCTTCTAGCTCCCAATACAAAACACAGCACTATGAGGGCTGCTGTGGGGACAATTAACTCCACCTCAGCCAGACCCCCCCCAAAACCCTACTGCAGAAAGAGGCAGTGCCGTGCTGCTGGACGGGGCAATGGCAGCAGCGCTCCAAGGCCTGCTTGCTGCTGCTCTCAAACCTAGCAGGCAGGATCTGCCTAGGACCTGTCTTCTAGGGCAGCATAGCGTTTGCTAAATGTTTCCGCAACTGTAGGATGGCACACGTCCGGGCAGCTTTCACACCCTGCCTGAATTTTAAAGAAATGTTAACAACGTTTACACTTTTCAGTTCTGAGTCTCTCAAAATTACCTATTTAAACCTTCTCTCCCCCTCTGACAACACAAGATCCAGCTCCTCCTTCAGACGCGAAGTGCCACAGCGCTTACTCAGTTCTCACCGCAGGACTCGGAGAAGACAAATCCTGTCGGCAGTGCCGCTCCCCCTCTGCCACACCAGTGGAGCCTTGGTCAGTGCTGCGGCTCCCCGGGCTCGGGGCGCGCGAGTGCCTGTGCCCGTGCCACCTACAACTGAGAAATGGGAATGTTTCTGCACTCAACAAATTCAGCGCCTCAAATCTCTTAGGGGGAGGGGCAGCTTGCACAACAGAGGGATTAGGTTTTTAACAGCTGGGGAGCTTTTGTATTGTACAGCTTTTCGTTTTTTAAAGAAGGGGTGGTTGTTTTTAGAAGAAGATCCATCAATAACAGAGGTGTGCAAGAGAAGCATGCTTGCTTGACCAGGGTGTGAGTCTTGCTAGTCAACTGTCTTTAAAGATAAGGAACTGCCCCTCATTACTAGATCAGGCACTCTCCTCTCATCCCCTTCTGAATAAACACACCTCTACTGTCAGAACGATGAAGTCTAATTCTTGTGATGTGGGGCGGACTAATGAAAGCCATGGAAAGTACCTCCCTCACGACGTTTAGAAAAGGAAGATAACGAGACTTTGGGGAGATGCTGTTTGTGGTATACTACAGCACACCAGGGGATGTTTAAATGAAGTGTAAAGACCAGTATTTTTTGCAAGGTTAAGGACAGAAACCATAGCCAGAATGTTTTGTTTCCAAATGGACATCTGGCAAATATTGATCTACAATGGTATTTAGCGTGGAATGGAAAGTACAGGTTGTGACATGAGCAGTCAATAGTTTTTTAGACTATTGATCCTTACAGTGGCTATTGATTGGTTTTTAGGCGATAGCACAATCTATTTTTTCATTTAGCTTAGCTTAAAATAATTGGATTGCAAGTTGTGTGCCTGTATACGTGGAAAGGGACTCAATATGCAAATACTGTTTCTCATCATTGGCAATGTATAAAAAATAAATAGTAATTTTAAAGTGTTTTTTTTTCCCCCTGTTATTCACTAAGACTACTCAAATATTGTAATGTGGATATGATAAAAAGTGAAGTTGGCTTCAGGGGAGTCCAGATGCCACCATCTCCCATCCGCTGCCTGACTTGAACTTTTTTCTCAAAAAAAATCTACCTCTATGAATAAAGTCAACTGTTAGAATGAACACATAAGGGATCTAGCTGATTTCTGTAGACACATCGTCTTTTCACTCACTCTCATCCCATCTGATTTAATTGTTTGCTTTCTTCTGCAGAGAAAATATGCTGTTGCCTACTGCTTGGGGGTTTTATATAAGGTTCAGTAAGTACTCTTGAGTGTATTGGATCTTACGAATTGTAGGATAAGCTGATGATATTTTTTGTTCCGTTAAAATAATCTCTACATGGGGAAGGACTGGCATACAGTAAACTACAAGCCAGGTCATGCCTTGAGGTGTTAATTCTTGTGATTGCTATTTATATTTCAGTGCAGACTGGAGTCATTCTTTTGACCAAGGCATAATATTCCGACTACAGGCAACAACCAGCTAATGCTCCAGCCATTCTGTAAATAAGTTAATCCAATGTTTGCATTTGGTCCCTCCTGCAAGAGCTAGAAACAGAGCTGAGGTGTTTATTGTACAGACTCAATGCTCATCTATGCTGACTTTTGGAGTAAATGAAGTGTCAGATGTATGCATTGAGTGATGCTATTTATGTTATCTAGACAAGCTGAGAATGTATCATTACGCTGTACTGCGTTTCCCAGATCCAAGGAAGTGAACCACAAATCTTTCAGCTATTATCTAGCAAGTAGTTGTATACCACTTTTACATCAACAGCAGTAGGGAATGGAACTATTTTTTTCAGGTGTCATATATATCCTGATGCACTGTCTGTCCTGAAGGTCATGATTCAAATCGTTCTGGGAACTGCTTTTTATCTAGGCTGAAAATATTAATCACTTACAGTTTTACATCTAAAATAGAGCAAACAAAAAAAGTCTAACAGAAGCGTAACAAAAATGAAAGCTACCCTTATAATTTAAATAAAAAAGACTTATAAAATGATGCAATTTGACTACTGCAGAATCAAAAAACAGGTTGTTGAGTATTCTGAGATTTCACTCTTGACACTGTTTTAAGATAAATTTGTGTAACACACCTCTAAGGGCTATTCACTGATACTGTCTTTTTTTTGAGACTGAGCTGCATACCTTTTTAGTAATTAAGAATTAGGGATTAAGAATTGAGTACATTGCATATTTTGGTGGGATTACATGGGATATTTGTTTATAATTAAAGATTTCTCTTCTGGTTTGGGAGTGAAAAAACTGCAAAAGCCTTCAATTTCTTATCTTAGTGTTACATAAATGTGAATTTGACCTACAATGTGAAATCTGAAACTGAATCACAACTACATAAAAGGACCTAGAGTTACTTGAGTTAACTTTGGTCAAGACCTAGAATCAGATCTCTCCTGAATGCAGCTTGATTCCAGATGAAGGGCTGCAAACCATCCCTCCCTCCCAATGATGATTTGGGTTAAGAGAAGGTGTGTGGTTAGATTGGATCTGGGCCCATCTTTAATATCTGGTATCAAAAGCAAAGATTTTTCAGCAAACTGCTGAACTTCCTTGACTGTTTCATTGGCATCAAACCCGCAAACAAAACAGGAAAAAAAGAGCTTTGTCATACAGACAGCATCTTAGTCTTTAGGACACTGAAAAGTACTTTAACTTGATGTCTGTAGCTGCTTCATTAGTTTTGCCTTGATTGTAAGATAAGGGCTTATGCAAGTGGCTGTAGAACCTAAAAGGCTGTTAATTGTCTGAAATAACAACTGAAGCAGCTTTCGTCTGCAGTGTGGTCTATTTTGGCGTTATAAATTCAATTTGGATGGGAGTTCCTCTATTAGAGAAGAGGTTTTTTTTCAATCTCTGCATTTCTATGAAGAAAGAAAACAGCATTTTAAGCCTTTAAATGTCTCCTGGGCAGTAGCTACTTATCACACAAGACAGTATTTCAGGATATCTTTATTTTCTTTGAGAAACTCCACAAAAATACAGTATAATGTCAGTTATTGCTGGATGTGCATGCAGAGCAATATTGTTCTGTTGCCTGGTAACCAGTGAGAGGGAGGCACTTTGGAAGCACTGATAGAAAAAGAGAAAGAGAAAGCTTAACTGCGCATACTTGAGCAGAAGACTTATAAAACTGGTATTTGTTCCAGGTAAGTTTGAAGAGGAGTTTGGGTCAAGGTTCTCATAGGGTTTTGTGAGTTTTTTTCCCATTAAAAAAAACAGCAGGTTATTTTCTTGTGTCAGAATTTAATGACTAGGCTTATTTTTTCAAGCCATATGTAATATTTGCATACTTTGGAAAGAGGACTGTTCCTTTTTCTTAATATACATTCTTGAATACTTTCTGAAGGCGTGTTCTCCTTAGAACAGTGCACTGATAGTGTTGTAACAAAATAAACATGCAGAAGTGTTTTGAACTGATATTCTTAACAACTCCGGACGATCACGAATGTATTTTCAAAGCCCAAATGCTCTGACAGTTCCTGGGTTACTGAAGTGCTAGGTATTGCAAGAAAAACAATTAACAAACAATAGATTTGCTGAGTCAAACAAACACGAAAGAAAAACAGAAAATCTTTTAGCTGGAATTCAGGCTGGCCATAGCTTCCTGTTTTACATGCAACGGAAAGTCAGCATAAAATTAAGGCAGAAGAGATTCTGCTGGTTCATAGGAACCAATTTAACCTTTGGCCAAGCTCAGAGAAAGTGCTCGTGAGGATTTCAGCCGGCTGGGTTAACGTGTTGCTCTCAGACGCCGCCCTGGCTTCCTGCCTCTGCCCGGTGTCAGAGGCAGCCGGCCTTCTTTGCGTGGTCTTTCTTGCTGTAGAGCGAGCAGGAAGTGCTGAGCGCCGGCGAGGCAGTTTGCTGCTGCAAGATTTACAACATTGTTTTGAGAAGTTAAAAGGGTTGTGTAGCCCAAATGCGATTTCAGATAGTCTTCGAATTTCAGTGTGTTGATTTGGATGGAACTGAATGCAACTTTTTGCTAGTTAAACTGGGCAGCTTTGTAAACCTTGTTGGTTTTACCTATGGAGTAATGTTTTACTTCATGCTGAACATCGGTATACTATGAAGACGRAGTGACACATCTTTAGATGTTGATCACTCCACTGATTATTGTCTATAGRAAAAATTAAGCTGAGATCAACTCCTCCGTAATAACCTTCTGAGGCATTCAGCTGGTGGCAGAGAGTTCATGTGCAGGATGAAGAATGCACGAAGAAGACGAAACCCTTCAAATCAGTGCGTTAGCTTTTCACTTTTCCTCTTCCAGAACAACCTGAATATCATAAAAAAATGTAAGTACACAAGCACTAGAAAATTCTTAATTAGGATCTTAATGATTAATATTTCCTGTTTACTTATATAGGTAATGTATACATATCAGGACCAAGAAGGAATTTTGCTCTAATAGAAAGCCTTGGAATTTTTGCTAAAATCATTAATCTAAGTTATTTGATAAAAGTCTGAAGGAAGCTGAAAGATGAGCACTGTTGTTCTGACTCCACGATCGTGTCACTTGTTAACAAATTAATTCCTCCTAGTACAGTGGTTCACTGAGCTCTTAAAGCCTTGCACCCGGTACGTCACGGCGGAAACAAGCAGTGTCGGAGAGGTCTGCAAGGGCCAGACGTGGCTGGACTTTCCTATCAGGCCTCATAAAGGGTATATCCTCTTTCCCTTCTGTGCTTGGTACCTCAAAGAAAGAACTGGTAAGTGACCACAAAACCTCATTCTTTGTGAATTTCTGTTAATGATGCTACATGGGAAAAATATATCCGTAATGAGGGCAGACAGCCATTCAGTTACTGTAGAGGAAGAATGAAAACTAAATCTGAGCTATGTCTCACATTGAATAATTGACTTGCTGGATTATAAGGTAAATAACCAGCATTCAGCTACCACACTGCAATACTATCTTACAATTAGACAGGCAACATAGTGCTGAGGTATCTTGATGTTCTTTTTCCATCAAAAATGCTAGCAAGTTTGGGATCTGGTCATTTGCCTTTTTTTTAAAAAAGCCCCTTCACAAAGATGGGAGGCATTACTGCAAATGTGTTTGCCAGAGAGCAAACTAGGGGTGACAGAGACTTCGCCATGCTCAGCGGGGCAGGTTTGAGGTCACACTCAGACCCTAGTACATCCTACCCTTTCAACCTCCCCACCCCACAACACTGCAGAAATACACAATGAGAATTAGAAATACCTTGTACTTACTGGAAGTAATCACATACCTTTTTCATGGGGTTGGACTGAGATTTGATACAGTAATTGTTCACTGAGTATAAACTTGCATATTTCAAATAATTTGGAAGGCAATTATTATTGCATAAAGCATTTGTGAAATAATAATAATTGTGTGTGATCTCATGAAGGGTTCAATCACTCGAAGTGCTGAATAGTTTGTGTCCATCAAACAAAATATTTCAGAACACGTTTAGCTTTACACAAATAAGTAGTCCAATTGACCTCACTAAGGCCACTCATCTACTTAAATGTCAACATGTATCTAAGTGCTTTCCTGGATTAGGGCCAGAACATTTTGTCTTTTGTAAGACAAGGCCCTAAGAAAACCTGTTGCACATGGCTGTAATCTGCAGAGTCCCGGAAAGGTGAAGCAAAATAAAAAAGGACAGTATCAAATTATAACATAGTTGTTCATTTATTTAAGGAATATCATTAATTTATCATTTATAATTAATTTATTAATTTATCATTAATGATTGGCATTACTGCAGAGAAAACTATTACTGTATAAAGGCAGCAATACTAGGGAATGGAAAGGAAACATCATTAGGCATTTGAAACATGGAATAGGCCTGGAAAGCAGAGGGACTTTAGACTGAGATCATGATTATCTTGTTAGCGACTCAGAGTTATGGGGTTCTTTGGCACTCGTTTTGCAGTGGGGGACTATTTTGTGCATTACTGCTTCTGGAGTCCCATCTCCATTGCTGGGGGGGTCCATGAAAATGAATATAGCTTCGGAATTGGCTCGCCTGAAGGATTCACTACACCCTTTCCCTCCCGATCCTTGGCTCTCCGAAGTCCCAAGTCCACGAATTGCAGTCCACGGAGGTTCAGTGTAATTGATTGCTCCTGGCCACATTAAAAAATGGAAAAAACTAAATACAAGCGATCCTCTCTCTATATTGATCAAAGTGAATATAACGTGAGTCCAAGCGTGTCACTATGAATCAAACAGAATTCCCTTCAGGGTAGCTAATGTACCTGCGGCCTTGCAGGTCATACCCTCAGTTGGTGTAGCCAATCTAACTTCATGCTTATGTATGTAGATAGTCTTTAATTTATGAGTTGAATTTCTCAACTGTTGTCTTTTTACAAGGAAAAAAATCCTGTATGTAATTCTTTTTAGTTGACAACATGATAAAGAATATGCCGAGAGCCCTAGGTTACAGACCAAAATACAGATATTCAGATAATTTCTGTAAGTTTTAATGAAGTCATAGTTTGCAAGATGTAAAATATGCAATGTCAAGCTGCTGCCCAGCACTTTTTGCTTCTCTGGGAATAACTGTCCTCCTGTTTGTATTATACCAACTTTTTCCCAGTCTGACAACTGAGGAACCCGTATATCAACTTATCTAGCACTACTCCTTCAGGCTAATGTAAGGCAGCAGGAAGGCTATAGCTAATTATAGTCTGCATTTGAAAGAAAAGCAGCTCCGTATGTAGAATAGCATGTTTTAATACTTGGTGGATTTGTAATGTTCAAACTGTTGTATTAAAGTGTTAAATCAAGATGGAAGCTTTGCTTTGCCTGGCAGATACACCAGAGCAATTTGTGCTAGTGAACTGAAATGTCAGTCTTTAACTACAGAGAAAAGAAAGAATTACTATGCAGTTTGTATATCTCAGATCACTCCTGTTTAAATTTAAAAATATACTAGACAATTTCAGAAAAACTAGTTCACATATAATGAAACCATCTTAATGCCTTAGGGTAAACATTTTTTTGCTGAATTAATTTTGGATTTCCACTGGATTTGTAAGTCATTCACATATTAAAATCTTAAGTTGATTCCAAAACCCAGAAATTCAAATAAAGTACCCATTTATGGAACCTACTGTTTTTCTGGCCAATTTTGCTCTTTTCCTTGGGCAACTCATGTTTACATTTACAACCAGTATTTGTGAGGTGTTTCCCATGCTTGGTACAGGGAAACAGTGCTATATATTGTTCTTTAGCTTTATTTGGTCCTTTCACATAGTTCATCTTGCTGGAAACATCTATTTCATCTGCTTCACGTAACTTCATCTATTTTTTTCCAGAGCATAGCTTTGTATCTTATTGGGAAAAACAACGGATACTCACCACAGAATGTGGAAACAAAGAAAATAGTCGTGAACACGTGTGTGTGTATGTGCATAAGCATCATCCAGAGACCATGCTGATAAAAAATATGAAACAAATAATTCAACAAGCTAGATAGAAAAAAAAAAGGTAAAGAAACTTTTTTTCCAGCTGAACAATATTTAAACATTTTAAGTGGTACCTCCTCAGTCAGAAGTAATGACTGAAATCAGCAGAATTGAAAGTTCTAAGATAATTGGTCAGAAAAAGTGCTGAACTTAGTTCTAAAGAGTTGGGATAAACACATCTGCATTTCTAAATGCCCAGGGAGCCTTTGTGAGGCTTTAAAAGATATGAAGTTAAGTAAATCAGTCCCTGAATTTCATTGCCTATCTTATGTTAAAATAACGCACTTAATGAAGATTAATCAAGATAATTTTCCTTTCATTGACACCATCACCCTTTGCACCTGTACAGAATCATTTATGTAAAATGGCTGATATTATTATACTGCCTGTTACTTGAGACTTCAAACAAGATTAAAGTGTATGAGGTGCCTTAAAATAATTAAAACAAATGACAATACAAAAATGCAGACTGGTAGAAATCAATGAAGCCCATTGATGTACACTGGCAGATCTTTCGGGCACACGTAGTGCTTCAGTTCTTCACTGCTCTTTGTCCTAAATTCCTTCCAGCTACACACATATGCACAAGATGACATTTTTCCAGAGAAGAAAGATGATCAAGTGCTTAGAAAGGGGGTCAGGAATTTTGGAGGTCCCAGATCCATTTTCAACTGTTAGACATTTCCTAAATTACCCAGAGAATGTGGTCTTTTGCGAGCAGATGCAAGATCACACTGTTTGCGTTCCAAGCTGGATGGCTATGTGCCAGCTCTGAATTGGATGATGCCATATATTTATACAGTGTCAGCAGCAGTGAGCCTTGATCTTGGCTGGGGCTTTTAGTCTTTTCTGTAATGCAGATACAAATAACATTAATTAAAAAATGATTTAAATCAGTAATCTGATCTTATTCTTCATAGATATGCAAATTCATGTTCTGTTCCTTGCTTAGGAAGAACTTAGGGGGGGAAAAGAAGGAATTTTAAATGGAGCAAAACCCCAACATCCTCTTTCCCCAGAAAGTGACTTTATTAAGTACTGAAATGACTAATGTCAAATAGTCAAGAAGCATGCACTTAGGCCTCAGCTGCTTCTGCTGGACAAAATGCATACAGAACATATCAATGTTAGCAATGTAGTCTGAAAGAGAAAATCCTTTCTTCAGTCTGTGTCTGTTACTTCCTCATTGTATCTGAACATAAGGAGCTCTTACATTCGTAATCATTTCATGAGATTGGTCTAGTTTTCTTCTTCCCCTATAGAGTCATAACCTTTGACAGCTACATAAGTTCTTTGGGTTTTATTATAATATTGTATCTCAAGACATTCTTTGCAATAATATATTTTTCTTCCATCTGACCAACGTTTTTTTATTTCCTTCTGTCCTCTTCTGTCTTAAACTCTGTTTTCCAATTCCAGTGGCTAATAGTTCTTACTCCCTTTCTCCTACCATGGCTTTCCATTTACCAATTCCTTGACTTTATCTCCGTCTCCAATTTCGACTTGCCCTTTACCTCACAGTTCACTCTCTTCTTTTTCCCTGTCACTACATTAGTGCTATGGAATATGGTAACAGTAATCCTGAAACTTGTTATAAGCAAATGTTAATAGTTTTTACCATTATGTCCTTTTGTCCCTCTCTCTTTGTCCTTTTCATGAATTTTCTTCATTCATCCTCTTCCCGTAGACACTGTTTTCCTAACTTTTCTGGGTATTCTTCCTTCTATCCTTGGGCAGTGACTTAGGAATGCTCAGAGGATTGAACTTGGCTGTAAATTTTTACCTTAGATGGAGGAGGAAGCAGCAATTTGTACAATGAGTTCAAGACAAGTGAAATGTATAGGTCCCTAACAGAAAGGAGGAGCTGAATGGGAGAATGAAGGATGGAAGGATTTTTTCTGTACAAAAAGGAGTTATAGGAGTGCCAGCTGGAACAACTTTGTTTTCCCAGCCTCCTGATACACGCAGGCTAAAAGGTGAGAAAACTACAAATTCTTCAAGTACTGCTTAGTCTTACCATTGTCCCACTAGAGATTCCCCCTCCTGGTGACTCTTCTTCCAGGATTACATTGCCATAGCAAAGAACAGAAGTGGGGAATTTCCCTTCTGTTTTTTTGGCAGAAGAAAAGTGGTGCTTTCCCCTTACTTCAGCTGCTGTTTACTCAGAAAATGAAGTTGCCGTATATTAACAGTGAGGTTTTGTATATATACATTTATCTGAAAATCCAGAGAGTGTAGGAAAAGCTACATTAACAGTCACGACCCTGATTTTCATGGATGTTTTATGCAAAATATAGATGTTAAGAAGAGTATTTTCCGCCTACTACACTCCTATCGGTTTGTGGTAATGGTACAATAGATGCTTAGTTAAGGTCTTCTCACCAGATGTTTCAACCATAAAGCTATTTCTAGTAAAGAATTTTTGAATATGCATGTGAAAGCATCTATAAATACTGTAACTTATTAGCATTTTTAGAGCTAAAAATAAAGAAAACTAGTATGACTGTTGATTTATGCTTCAGAAGTTGGAAGATTAGGTAACAAATTAAATGGTGGAATTGACTTCTGTTAAGACCTATGCTGGTTAGTGCAACATACCCAAGCCTACCATCCCTATGGGACACGAGCCAATGTTAATTTTACATATGTGAGTAACATGAAAGAAATTAATGGGATTAAGGAACTGCATTACAAGCTTTAGTACAGGATACAATCTCACTGGCTGTTGTGATGCAGTCTACTGGTCTCCATGTCAAACAGCATGAAAAACTATGTTCCACCATGTGTTAGTAACCTTTTTAAAAACTGTTTCAAATAATTCGCACTATGTGATTTTTCTGAAATGACTAAAAGGAAATGCATTTGTGTCTTGGGGTATGATGAGTTTAATCAACTCTTGTTCTCCGTCCACCTCTTTTGTGGGCATATACTAAGAATACCATATGATTTCTTGTAATTCACAAAAGTCACTGGGCTAAAGTGAATAGTGTGGATTTTGACTGCCATTCATTAAAAGAACTTCATTCCTCTTTTATACATCTTTTCCTCGTTCTGTGGTATTTTGTGTCATAAGCTTTCTAACAAGAGAAACTGACACCAGCATATAGTTAACTGTTTATCAGCAGAAGTCTGTATGTATTAACTTTCCTATTATGTCTTCAAAGTGAAGACATAACACACTGCAATTCCTACTAAGCATGTGTAGACCCAGTGTTTACCGTCACGGACATGATAAAATGAAGACAATTTTAGAAGGAACTCGGCTGACAAAAGTCAACCTATTTTATTTACTTACTGTCCTATAATGGAAGAGATGCAATTTTCCTCAAAGCAGTGGAAGTGTTTAATATTCTGCTATGAAAAGAATTCACAAAGCATATCATCCTGAAATTACAAACTAAAAGCTTTATGTTTTTTCTATGTGAGAATTTAATGAAAGATGTTGATCGGTATTAACACTTCAGTTAGTTTGCAAGAGAAAAGTTTAGGTTTGAAGAAGTTATAAAAGCTCATTGTGGGCTATTTTATTTGCATGCTCCTGTAATAATAGTCAGAAGCTTCAAATTGCAAAAATAGATGACTTACGAAATGCCTTATGTCCCAGAAGTCAAATGCCTCTGTATATATCCAATAGTTACTAACAAATATAAGGAGGGACAAAATGAAATCCTATCCTTTGCAGAATTCTGGCTCTCAGACTATTTTGTAACTCTGTAACTTCTCCTTAGAGGGCAGAGTACAATGCCAGGAGATGGCAAACACTGTTTGTATGCTCTTTTTAATGATGCATCAGAAACACTTCAAGAACAGGTTTGTTGTTGCAGGCTCTGTGGTAAAACATATGTGCCTCAGCTGAAATGCGCATGATACAAGTCTTATCCACTGTGTCTGTCTTTCCTGCTAGAAAGAAAATACCAATTTTGCTCCATAGAAACCTTACCCAATATAACCTCCAATATTATTGTTACAAAATAAATTTTTCCAAACAGTGATACTAAAATCAAACAAAAAAGATTTGATTTTCAGCCTTTTCAAGAGCGGTAAACAAACAACATGCTATTACAATACAATAAACTCTCATTTCCAGTTAAGATGACTTCAGGATCCCCAACAGAGTTATTCAAAATTAGTGCCTAGGTCAAGACTTTCAAAAGACTTAATTTATAGTTTGCAAACTGAGGCCTTAAGGGAGTCTGATTTCCAGGAAATCCTTCATGAATGCTCTTTAACTTTCCATTGAAGTGTCTAATTCACTGTTTTAAAAGGCAGGGAATACTGTTGCTCAGTTTTGAAAAATCTTGACCTTTTTTTAAACATATAAACAAAGAGTCTAGTTTTCAAAGCAATGTGATTTAAAGCTATGTTGCAACCAACTAACCCCACAGCATCATAGTCTTAATAACAGACAGTTTAGAGAACTTTTGAATGATCCTGATTTGGAAAAACACTCCTTCTGGATTCAATAGTCTGTAGGGGAAGAGTTGATTTACTGTTAAGCTCTTGTTAATCCTCAACCGCCAAATTTAGTAGGCTGGTAGCCAAATGAATTGGCTTGATAGGTAGGATAGAGAGTAAACATTCCTTAGTCTGCAATTAATAGGCTAAAATGGTTGATCTGCTTGATAAAAAAAAAAAAAAATCCTTATACTTACTGCTAGTATAATGAACTTTCCAAAATTATAAACATAATTAATTTCAAGTACACAATGTTAATGAATGCTTTCCAGTAAACAAATCTGTCAATTTAGCCTATGTTTGCCTACCTACATTTCTGCTATCTTCAGTGCACATCCGCTCATATTCCCCTACTTGTACTGTCTGCTCTTTTTATGTGCATACGACACCTGCACTTTACAGATGTTGTATACAATAATGCATTATTTATAGCTAAACTTTGCTTTGAATTAATTATGAATTAGATTCCAACTGTAATGGGACTGCTTAAACATGTATACTTAATTATAAACAAGTATAATAAACAAGTATGTGCAAGACTGTGACCTAAACAATCAAGTCAGGCAATTTAAAAAATTATCACAGGAATTGTAGAGATACTTATAATAATGAAAAAATGTATTCCAAGCAGAGATGTCAGAAAAGCAATATTTAAACATGATAATTGCTAATTAAAGTTTTTCATGTTTGGAATATAAAATATTTAGGATATTAGTAATAATCTGGTATTTGGTTTATTTAAATACTGGTCATTTACTCCGTAGTTAGGGGTTTAAACATAGCCTGTTTCTTGGCAGGTTTCTACTGCCACACTATTTGAGTTAGAAAAGTTCAATGGGTAATATTAGCTTAGCTGTGGAACTCTGATATTTAATAGGATTTTATGAAAATATCTAATATATGCACATGACAGCAAGTTCTCACAGTTAAATATTGTCACAGAGGTGTCTCTTGATTCCATTATAATCCTTATTTCATTTAACAATTAAACAAATAGAGCCTGCTGAGGCCACTACTGAATAACGATAACGAGAAAGTTTCTTCACCCCATGATCTTCAGAAAGTTGTGGCAAAGAGAGTATATGGTTTACGTTAGTGTAACATGAACTACTCTGGAAACCTGAGCTCACTGGCATAAACAAGGTCTCTATAGAGTAGCCCGATCTTGGTGGCCATTTCTGGGACTTTGGTTTATCAGAAATGCTTCATTTTGTATATGGAAGTATTTTTCCACTTAATGCATTCAAAAAGCATCTGAATAAACACCTTGCTTATGTAAGGAAATTCTGTAAAACAGAATGGGGCAATAATAAAAATCAGTGAATGGTCATCAGAAGAATTTGCAGCTTCAGAGTAATAATTATTTGCTACCTCCACCTTTCTAGCACAACCTTTCTAGTTTAGTGTCTGATACCATGTATTTACCTGTAATTGAATTTCAGGAATTAGAATAAGCATTATGATGGTACCATTATATTGACTTGCGGGCATGTGCCCTTAAGATGAGGTTTAGAAGTTTTACTGGTTCCTTTGTATTAAATCACCACTTTTACAGCCAAAAGTCTGGCAATGTCTGCAGGTCTTGATATCATTCATTACAGAATTGCCAAGGCTAAAGTTAAATGATTTCTTTTTCAGTGGTGTTATCCTGCTTCTATACAGGTTGGACAGATAAGCAGAGTTGAAAAGGGAGGGTTTTTTTCTTCTTTTTTCTCTGAGACAGGACTGATCAAATTTTGCTAAAGGCCTTAAAACTGGTGTTTTAGTATGTGCATCTTAAGTAGCAACGTGACAGAAAGCACACATCTTCTTCCTCATCAGTTTACTGGCAACACTCTGTGACAAATGATTCTAATAACATTTTGTACCTGTTGCGTGTAGTTCTCATCCTCCAGAAGAAACAGTGATGATCCTAATGACAAAGTGTCTCCTGTAGGGATGGTTTGTGATGTGCACATCTGCAGATATAATACTGAACGTTCCTTTAATATTCAAGGCTGCCTTTTCCTACCTAAATGGCAAGGCAAGATGTTCAGGCAAGAGATGTTCAGATAAGGGCAAATGGTAAAATCACTGTATCTCCAGCTAATGAAAAACACAAACTTTGGCTATTGCAAATCTTAAGTTTAATATTAGTGTCCCTCAGTGTTTACAGCCTAAATCCTGCAAATGTCTAGGTTTTCATTTAAACTTAAGCCTTGTTAATAGTTTGATTAAAATTGGGACCACATATGAGCGATGTAGCAGTGTCAGGTTCTGAACCTCCTTGACCCACTAGAAATGATACTAAGTAATGTCCTCCAAATAGGTTCATACTGTCCTCCAAGCTGGATCATACTTTGTGGTCCCCTTTTCCTACACTGACGAACACCATTGTCCAGACTTGCAGGCAGAATATTGCCTGCAAGTCATGGACCAGAGATTAATGATTTATTACATTTAACTATAATGCACCTGAAGCAGATTTATTCCGTAGGAATGGCGTGGCACTTCCATGATACAAAACCAAGGGGGTTCCTGTATCTTAGTTACTAGACCTCTCACCTCAAGGGTGAGTTGTTTGGTCCTTTCCTTGCAATTATTTAGGTCCTTCCTAGACAATTATTTAGTAACGCCCATGAACAGATTACTGCTAAACTGCAGTCACATTCCCACTTGTGCTTGGTCTTCTTTCTGGCCCAGTGTTTCCTGGTTTCCTTTCTATAGTGTGGCACAGCTACCCGAGGAACACGCTCTCACCAGAAGCAGCCTGTAAGTTGGCAGCTGTCTAATGGCAGCCGGGACACGGCTGTGAATCCCTTCAGGAAGAGAGAGGGTTAAAATAAGGGCTCTCACGCTTCATGTGGTCTTATCACTAAACGCCAACACAGAATAAGGCATCGCCCCCGTGGCTCTCCGTTTGTGGCTCTCTGTTTTGGAGGAGTGAGGAGTGAGCTGCCCCTTGCGGTCCTGAAGGAGGAGATGGAGGTACCTTCCCTTTGGAGACAGCTCAAGGTTGTGGGCCACCAAGGGACGGAGGCACTCTTCTGCAGCCCATGGTCAGGCCCTGGAGCTGAGAGACAGGATTGAAAATGTACTCTTCACTCCAGTGTTTCCACCGTGTGACTCTGCACCAGCACACCGAAGGGGGTAATTTATGCTGCCTTATTCCAGGTATCTACGATAGGTGTCTGATCTCTGGTGCCAAGGCTCCAGACACAGTCAGCGATCTCCAGAGGGCAGCTGGGGGAACCGAAATTAAAAGCGTAGTGCTTTCGTTTGACTATAATCCAAGTCTAGCTCCTGCATTAAGCACTTCAGTCAAATGCCGAAGGTCAGACGGCGTGGGCCGTCTTCGGTGTCTCTTTGCTCAGCGTGACTCTTCATGCTCCTATTTCTGCAATTCCTAATTTTGCCCGTGCTCTCAATGTAGCACCTCCCCGCCTGACTCAACTTTTGAATTTCAAGCAGAGGGCCAAGTGCCTCGACTGTGGCATTTCATTTCCCTTTATTCAACTTAATCGTGAAATATCAAGCTCTTGCAACACACAGCCGTGGCAAGAGGTAAAAATAAACATGTGGCTCTTTGAATTATTCCTCACACACGGCATCACTCCTGCCTCATGGCAAACGTAAACAAGTATGTATGGGGTAAGGGCACACCAGCAGTGCTTGCTTTGTTGTGGACACACTTCTTACAGTAGCCGTCCAGTTGCAGTTTTCATTAAGCTTTTAATATTCCAGCACTCTGTCACCTTCTTTCCTTTATTAATTAATGGATCGAATTGGACTCGTCGGCTCCCACCCGCCGTGACCTCCGGAGAAGCCCCGGCGGCAGGCCGAAGCCGTCTCCCCGCCCGCAGCCCGCGGCCGCGGTCACCTCACGGCGCGCGGGAACGACCGTTGGGCCGCCGCCCCCCCGCCCTTCCTGCGTGCCCTGGCGGCCGCCACCCCGCGCCCCGGCCGGGGCAGCCCGTTTGATGGGCACGGGCGGGTGAAGGCCCCGACGGGAGGGGTGGGAAGGGCTTGGGGCGCGTCGGGAGCCGCCGCCCGGTGCAAGCAGCGCTGCGCCGGCCCCGGGGGGGAGAGGAGCAGAGAGCGGAGGATGTGGCCGGGCGCGGGAGCGGGGCGGCGAGGAGCGGGCTTCGCTGCCTTAGCCAGGAGCGTCTGCGTGGGGGGCGAGCGTGTGGAGGAATCCACCGGTAACCGCGGTGCGAGGGAAAGGGCCGGCCGGCCGCCGCCGGGGCGGGCGGGCGGGCGCGGGTCCTGCCCTCCGGCGGAGCGCCCCCGAGCTGCCGGAGGGGGGTGCTGGCGGCGGGGCCGCCCAATCCGCGCGGGGCCGGCCCCTGTGATTGGCAGCGGCGGGCGGAGGGGGGCGAGCCCGGCTCGCTCGCTCTGCCTTCCCCGGAGAGTTTCCTAGCGGGGGCGGCCGGGGCTGCCTCTCCTCTCGGCGCTGCCGGCATTTCCCCCCTCGGGGCTGTTGCCGAGCATTGCGCCGGGGGAGGCGGCGGCGGCGGCGGCAGCGGCAGCAGCAGAGAACGAGGGAAGCAGCCACATGAATCAGTTTCTCTCTGTATCCGGCTCCGGGCAGAAGCGGCGACCATAGCAGGGAGGAGGGGAGAGGGGGAAAAAGCGGCTCCTGCAGCGGCAGCGGGGGTCTCCCCTTCCCACCTTGCCGCCGAGGTGGGTCGCGGGGGCGCAGCGTGCGGGAGGGGGCCGGCGACGGGGTGGGGGCACCGCGGGGAGGGTGGGAGGGCTGGGGGTGCTGCCGCCCGGGCCGTGGCTGTAGCCGCTGTGAGGCGGCTGGATGTCGGCAGGCAGCGGGGAGAGGAGAAAAGTTGCCGATGGCGCCTGGGGGGGTGCCCCGCGGGGCGGCGTTGGCGTTGTTCGTGTTCCACCGCTGGAGAGGGGCTGCGGCGGGTCGTCCCCGCTGTGCGTGGGACGGGCTTTCCCCCGGGCTGGGGCCGGAGGGTTTGGGGTGTGTTGCTCTTCAAGTTCTCTTTTCGCTCCCGCTTCGTTGCTCTGCGATTGTGGGTTTCGCTGTAAGGGTGAAAATACCGCCATCAGCCTCTCTTGTTTTCCTGGTTGAGCAGCCCGGCCAGCGCAGTTCCTCCAGCCCCCCCCAGACCATTCCCCCCCACCCGCGGGGCGGGCAGCGGTCGGGGCGGGCCGGCCCCTCTCCCCCGCGCGGCGGGGCTGCGCTCCGTCTGCGCTCGGTTCCCGCGCGGCGCTGCCCCCGTGCTGCGCGGCCCCCCGCCGCGCTCTGCCGCACCAGACCCGCCGGGTCGCGCGTGTGCCTTGCGTGGCGCCTCGCGGAGACCTCGCGCAGTCCCTCCCCTCCCACGCGTGTGTCTCTGTGTCTGTGTGTGTGCGTGTGTAGGGGAGCGCGCTGTGGTGTAACGCTCCCCCGCCCGCCGCCGCCTCGTGTGAGGGCAGGCTGTCACGTTTCGTTTCTCTTCCTTCCCCAGGTGCTGGAGGACTGGTGCTCGCCGAGACGCAACGGAGGCGTTTGTCCCCCCTCCTGGAGCGGCGCGGCCTCGGCTGCCAAATGTGCGGAGGGGAGAGACTTTTGCTCAAAATCCCCCGCTCGTAAATATACAGAAAGCGGAAGAGCCACTGCCGAGCAGCTGCAGGAGGAGGGGAGGGGGACAGCAATATTGTTTCTGCTGTAGTCAGGGAGGCTGATGGCGGAGTTTGGCAGCGGTGGCGGCACCGGCGGCGGGGGGCTCCCTTCCTCCCCGGGGCCGGTGCAAGGGAAGGTGGCCTTCAAGGCAGGCGATGGGGAAGGAGGAGGCGGAGGTGGCGGCGGCGGGAGATCCCGCTTTGACAGTGCGGGCAGCCGGGTCTCCAACGGGGACTGTGCCCTAGCGGGAGCCGGCGAGGAGCCGGGATCAGCTCCTCCTGCAAGCCCGGAGAGCAGCAGCAAAGAGAAGGGATTTTCCACCAGTCAACAACGAGAAGGCAAACCCGGCATCCCCCGGAGGAGCAGCATAATTAAGGTAAGAGCACTTGCTCCTCCCCATCGGAGTCCTGGCTCTTTCTCTGTGACAGAGACAGGGAGATGCGGGCGATAGATTAGGCTCACAGAGCCTCGGCTCTAGATGAAAGGATAGGCGGCTTTTTTCTACACCCCCACCCCACCCCCCCACCCGTTGTGAGGGGACTTGATTTTTCCTTTGTCAGAAGTGGACAACAGTGAGAGGATGCCTTTATAGGCATCCACGCCTGGGGGTTGGGAGGGCGTCATGTTTTGAGGTTTATTAAAACAGAAGGCTCTAACTCCTGTTGGAGAAGGCGAGAGAAAGTAGCTGGCTTGTAAAAAGACAACATGGGCACCAGCCTGGCAGGGAAAGACACGGATTACACAGTATCCTTGTTATTTGGGATGCACCTGTGCAGAGCTGTTTTGTGGCTCCATTGGCTTGTGTGTGTGACAGGCACACAGCAGGTGATGAGGGATTCGGGATCTCATTGGGCTGGGGGTGGGAGAAGGTAGAATAGGGAGCATTTTTCTTGTTAAAAGTGACAGCTTGTTTAACAGTAGGCTGTGTTGTACTTCACCTATAGAAACATCTTTATTTATACTTCGCTCTGCATATTCTGAATGCTAATGTTTCAGCTTGAAAAGTAGGGAGAGCATCACTGGTAGAATGTAGATTGGGGAAAAAGGAATGGGAGTTTTTTTTAATACTTATTTATACAAATACAGTTGATCTCTTTTCTTAAATCCACGGTTCCTGAGAGATAACACTTTGTCTTGGGTTAGCTTTCCCAACTGCAGTGAAAACATTGAGAGAACATAGAGAAATGACTCCATTGGTATAACGGCTGTACTAGCTGTAAAATGAAGCACAACTTCAAGTACTTAAGAACTGAGTTTAATCAAGATCAGCTAGATCAAAATCAGGCTAGATTTGTTGTCTTCTTAGATATTTATATGCCTCCAGAATCAGCGTATGAAGTTCTGTTGGCTGGATGATAGAAAAACACGTGTGGAAATTCAAGACTAATAGTGTATCTCAAGTTGTGTTACCGTCTCCTGGCCTTGCTATAAAAACCAAGGGGAGAGCAAGGGCAGTCAGCAGTGGAACACATTTGACAGCCTGCACCCACCCTTCCTGTTCGAGCAGTGATGCTGGGCGTGTACGTGTGTGTGTGTGTGTGTGTGTGTGTGTGTTAAAGAAATTATAACAATAGACAAGGGGTAACTGAGTTTAGTGTTGGAACAACTTAATATTTACTGGATTTGCCAGTGATTTTTTTACAGGTCTGGTATTTCCTAACACTGTTTTGTTTCTTCTGTGGTAGCCCAAGAAAGATACTAGCGTCGTTTGCAGTGTATATCATGCCATCATACTACTTCTTAATGTGTGATTTGATTATACAGCAACCTTCCACCTCTCTGGGGACCAAACAAGGATACAATACGTAGGGATTCGTGATACATTAAGATCAAGAAGCGTGAGATAGGGAAATATGTTTTGGACTACATTTCATGAATACCTTTCTTAGTTTCTACAGAAATGATAGCACTTTGGAATATAAAATTACTCAACTTTCTGGTATTATTACTGATGAATACTATTTTGCAAATGTGAACAGTAATCTGTTTAGCTGCCAAGAACTGATTACTACAACTTCGTGTTACCATTTGAATAATTATGACATGCATGAAAGAATCTGACAACACTGCGTTTAAAGTTATGTGGTCCATATTTATTTTAGATATGACTGTTTTAATACTTCTGGGAAAAATCACTTGTCTTCATATATACTGAATATTCTTCTGCCTGCTTAGTTCAGCAGTTCACAGGTAGTTTGAATCTGGTTGCGTAGGTGCCTAGTTTTCGATATGAAACCTCTTGGAAAATCTGGCATGAGTAT
Organism: Oceanodroma leucorhoa; assembly: GCA_030449065.1. NCBI lineage: Eukaryota > Metazoa > Chordata > Aves > Procellariiformes > Oceanodroma > Oceanodroma leucorhoa. Next base: position 7,610,518 of record JASVER010000033.1, read on the forward strand.
TAAACCTTAAGATGCTTCTTGTTGTCTACTCTTGCAGAGCAGAAGTCTGTAAAACAGAGTGGAAAAAGTAGAATGTAATCTATTTTTGGAAAATGTTGCTGGAGTTTTAGTAACTTACATCAATGATGTAAAACTGCTCTTAAATAATATATTGAGTAACCTCAGGAAACAGGTCTGTGCCATGCAGATTTCATACCTTCATGCAAAACACAGCATTGTTAGTTGATCTGTAAAATGCACGTTTATGGAATATCTAATACTTCAGATGTTTTGCCTGCCGATTACCGTGTAGGCTTTTGAGTCACAAACAGAAAATTGACGTTTGAATAATAGCTCCAGAGAGATTAAATTCTTTAGAACCGCATGTTTGTGCATGAAAATCAGGAGCACAGAAATGTATTTTATTTTGGTTTTAATTTATGCTTCCATTCGTTGTCTATTTTCATAACTCTTCGCAGCGGTTGCTGCCTTTTTTTCCTTTCCTTTCTTACTTGCAGTCTCTGTTCTTCCTCTTTTTTCACTGGTTCCATATTTTTTCTTTCTATTTTTATTTATTTTGTGCACCTGCATAATTTTGACTTTTTCTTTCTTGTTTGGTACAAGAGGATATACTCTTCGAGGTTGAAGTGTCATCAAGGGTCATGAAAGGTGGTAGGGCCACTATCACTGGAAAAACTAATATGATCTTCATACCATGGTAGTTTAGTTTGCCTTTCACTCTCGTATATAAGCTGCATTCAGGCTGAAAGTGTTAAAGATTGTACCCTTCATTTGTAGCAGTTTTTATGGAATAGCCTATTTCATTGCTTACCTTTGCTGAACCAAACTTGAGGCCTAGGGACTGCATATCTGTGTTTATAGAGACTTTTCCACTTTCTATTTCTCACTTTCCGTGTTTATGAGATTCTAATTTTTCAGAGGTGATAGTGATGACACATTGTGCATTCATGGGATTTAGACTCTTCAGATACTTGATTTGTGAACTAATTCATGTACCACTTATTTGTACGTAGTAGGTTTTTTGGTCACTATTTTGTTTTTCCATAATACTTTCCTTGGTGCAACTAGCTATGGTTTCCTAGAATGTAATTTCCTACAACAGTTACTATAATATTCTGTAAAATGAATTTCCAGTGAGTCCATCTCGCAGTTCAAAGTGGATTTAAGCATCCTGTGAACTTCTGTTAGCTGCTCTGACAGTTGGCAGTGGGCTTGCTTTATTTTTGTGTGAGGTTCCTCTACATCTGTCTTAGACTTTGAGGTGCTGGGGTTTGAGAATCTTTAAGGCGGCAAATGACTTGCGTATATTTTTCCTCAGAGCTGTTTGCTTCCAGGGGTCTTTAATAAACTTTTACGGAACCTCACAGTTTGTCAAAACTGTAGACCTAGACAGAAAGAGATCCAGCGGGATAAATATGTCTTTATTAGGAGAGGTGTTACAGTAATAAAATGAGAAGAGATACAATTAGGAGAGACTGCAGTTATTTAGGAAGACAACAAAGAGAAATAAATGGAGAAAGGTGGCTTGGCATTCTGTGAGCAGGAATGTTCTTATCAACATGTGTCTGGAAGCAAAGTCCAGGGTGTGTTTTGCTTATAGTAATACTGATCTCAGTATCAATAAATTTCTTGGCTGATAACTTAAACAAATTTATATCTCCCTTTTTTATTCTGGGTGTAAATTCAAGCTTTCATTTTGTGAAGTCATGCACTTGCTGAGCATTGGCAACTCCTAAGTTCCAAAGTCTGTGAGAAGAGAGGAACCAAATTTAGCAGGTAGACATTCTAGGGTATAATTTTCAGCAGAGCTTTGCTTTTGAAACTAAACATTGTTATATCTGTGTCTTTCTGCGACTGAGGAGTTCTACAGCATATGCATCAAGGTCTTCTTTTTCTTACTAAAATGCCAGCATACGTTACTATCTTGTTCAATCTTCTGTGATCTTGAGTTCATACTGTATACCTGTTCGTTATCAGGTGTACAAAATACGAAATATGGAGAATGTTATGCAGTATTTTCTACCACTGTGACTGTCTTAAAGGCTTTAATAAAGCCTTTTGCATTCATGGTAAACTCAGAAGTAGTATTTTCAGTAGATCTAGGTTCTCTTCAGTCCTAAATTACCTTAGCCACAATGGCATGTTAGCAAGTCTTTTTTGGAGACCCAGGAATAGATCATACGTGTTCAGCTTCCATCTGAAAGGATATAAAAGATTTAGGTTGCTGGAATCAGTTTAAAGTATATGAAATTACCTGATATTCAGTCATCTTCCACATTGGGAAAGAAACCTGTGTAATGACGCTGTTGAGATATTTTTATATACATACATACACATACGCATTTATGCCCAAGTAACTTTTCAATGTGCTAGACATTTTCAAGTAAACTTGTTTGAGCAGTCACGGGCTCAAAGGTGCTGAGGCTCCTTAAGTTCAAAGAAAACAGCCATATAGAGGAAAGAAGGAGAAAACTAGCACATACTTTCTTTCTCCACACCCTTTCCCCTTGGAAACAAAACACTACAGTATGAGCCGAATTCGTCCTAGTTACAGAAGATCCGTGTGGAAGAAAGACGTCAGTGTCCCAACAATGGAAGATACTTTGCTCAGAGCACACATGCTAATTGACACCAAAATTGACAGCACAAAAAAAGCGTATATTTGGGAAACAAGGCTGTGATAGTTGAGCTACTCGTATGTCTTACCTTGGGCAGGCTTTCAACTAGACAACCAAAGTGTAGATTTTTCTGAGGAGCCGTTTCTGGATTTGGTTTGTTTGTTTGTTTCTTAGTTTCTTCTTGTTGATTTATTCTAGGTCTATCTCATCTCTTTAGTCTGTCAGATAGTATGAGAGGTCTAAATGGCTAACTGCAGCTCCGTAAATTCTGGAGCTTTCTTGTAGAGGATACTTTCTCTTTGATTTGTTGGACTCTCAGCTAGACTATAGAAGGTTACCAGCACCTATCAGTATTTGTATTCCTCCTTCTTCATCCTCTACTACTTACTGTGTACTGGCTTCCTGATTTTTTAAAATATATATTTTAAAACAATACTTAACGCCATATAGTAACTCTTCCTAAATCATATTTTCTGTCATACAAAAGCTGTATAGCTTAGGTATTTGCACATAGTATCGTATATATACATTAGACACGTATATCAGGCAGTTTACTACTTGTTACCAGTGACACTGGACTGAGATATGTCACAGCCACTGAGTGGGTATGTTGTGCGTTGCATTTGGTATATATTTTTATTTGCATTAGTACTTTTTGTAGACCGCAGTAATCAAAATTTTATTTGGATATATGTGACACAATTAAAAAAAAAAAGGTGTTTGTAGAAATGTATACATGAGGATACTCAATTCACCCAGGTTCAACATGTAATTTAGTTAGCTTACCTACTATAGCCCATGAAGAGAAAGTATTTTTTCCAAAAGATGACTTGCAGTGGGAGCTTGGTTTGGATGGATTTAGCTTCTCTGACTTCTTTTCTGGAATTGCCTATCTCTCTATTTCTGTTGTCTGAGTAAAGAGCTTGGCTAGTGTGAATAATAGCAACTCCTTCACCCCCTCCACCCCCAAATCCTTAGAATATCCACAAAACATGTTCAGTCTGTTCAGTGGTGAAAAATCAATTAATGGAATTTAAAAATCATTATGAATACCTGATGAGATTTTTTTATGCCTATTATCAGGCTTGATCAAAGATACAACTATTAGTTTAGACTTTTTTTAAACTAGGAATTAGAGCAGTGGTCTCCTACCCATGGCTCATAGATAATACATTGCTCCCATGATTTGACTGCATTCATGGAAGATTAAAAAATATAAACTGAGACCAACATGACAAGTTAATTGCATCGTTTCCCAGCCTTTGCTGGTCCATGGGTGATATTAAAGTCGATCTTTGTATTACTCCCACTGACTCTACTAAAAAAAACCCTTAAATAAAATTTGCCAATTGTCTATCTTTAAGGGCCAAATTAAGTTAAAACATGTGTTATAATACTAGTACATTGATTCTAAAATATTTATCTTTGCACACAAATGTGGGATTGTGTTCAAAATTAAGAAATCTAAGTATAAATAGGCTAGCAGGTAGATTTTGGGGGAAGAAGGGTGTATAATAATTTATGTTTAGCATACATGGAGAAGAGGAAAATATGATAAAAAGCATATGTGTATTGAAGAATGTTTAAAAATAGGGCTGGAAGAGGCCTCAAGAGGTCAGTCTACTCTGCTCCACTGCTCTGCTACAGGATCAACTGTTAATAAATTTCAGTATGATGCTCTTTGTCATTTAATCACCTTTTGTTTGTGATCCTTCTATGCAGAACTGCTGGCTGATTATTCCTCTTTGTTTACAGGCAAAAGCAACCGTCTGCACGAGTTTAAAAGCTTGTACTTGTCCTACTGACTGCATTCTAATTATTTCAGATCATATCTTCAATTTGTCAGGTTCTTTCTGATTTTAACTTACCTTCTAATATGCATGCCGCTCTTCCATCTTCAGGTGAACAGCCAGTTTTAACTATGCTCTCATTTCCATCATAAGAAGATACATGATTTTTTTTGTTAAATGATTGTAGTTCATGGGTTTTAAATATAAGTTCAAATTCTATACTCCATGGTTAAAATAAAAATCAGTTACTGTTACTCTTTACTGCCTGTAAACTGGGCAATATGATGTTGCGGAGTCTAGTTCAGCAATACAATTTATGAGAAAATGTCTTTCCTTTTAAATATATTAAAATGATTGCAGCGTTGGCATAAAACAGGGTGCTTTGAAAGGGGATGGTTTGTTGGTCTTTAAGGAGAGTAAGTAGCAAGTGTAATCTTCCCCTGTTTTGCAGTTGTGCTTATAAAGACTATCATTACTGTATTACTTTTGATTTTCACATCTGGCATGCCTTTTAAACATGGGGTAGTGCCATCACTGTACTTACTTCTCCCTGTCGTAGGAGATTCTGTATGGAGTGATCCTTTGGAAGGATATGTTGCCCATCCTCTTGACTGCAGTACATCTCTTAAGTTCTACTTCACTAGTTTCTTTTCAAGAACTGTCGGTGTAGGCTCGTCTGTCCCTTGCTTCTGAATAGAAGCATGCCTGAGTTCACCCCCCTCTTCCCTCCTAGACCTTGACCTCCCAAAAAATCGATGTTCAAGACAGTGAAGACTGCAATATAGTACTGCTGATTTCCAGTCACATGCTGAGGCTCACAGTGTTAACTGGTGCAGCCTTGGGAAAGTTAAACAGATGTGATTCATTTCTGCCTCTCCTGGGATTCTTTTTAATGTCATTTGACCCTTTGGAATAAGTAATAAAATATCCCTGAGTACTTCAGATTGTATACTGTGTTCAGGGATCTTTTCAGATACCAAATGTTCATGTTCTGGAAATTGCAGTACGTAGTTTGTAAGCGCAGGCAGACAGGAAGTGCCTTCAAACAAACAAACAAACAAAACTCTTTTCAGAATAGCGGCTGAGAGTTTTATAAGATGAAAAATATAAAATAACAAGATATTAAGCCGGATTTCCAAGTTTACTGTAAGAATACTTACTTTAATAAAAGAAACTTATTTGTGGGTTTTATTTTGGTATAAGAAATAGGTACCTTACAAATATATAGCAGATAATTGATATTATGCATGTTAGTGTCATGACTGTCCTAATACCTTTGCTTAAATTGCTGAAAATGGTTTGATATTTCCTCTAAATTATGAGATAATCAGTATTGCAGAAGAAAAAGAACTGCTGCTCTTTTGTTAGAAAGCATTTCCACAGAAGAATTTTCAAGTTCTTTTTATTGTTGAGCTTCTGTGATTATAACTTCTTTTTTCCTTCCCTATTTTCTTTTTTTTTTTTTTTTTTGTCCTTTCTTCTTACCAGCATTATTATTTTGCCTTCACTAAAAAAGGCAGAGCATTATAACGTTCTGTGGGTGCTTTGATGTGTTGATATACATGTATGTGAACATATCCCCATCCTTTACTGCCCTTTTTAGTGCAGGATAGGAGGGGAAGAATGATTGTGAAATTCTGCAGCAAGAGAACGGTCTGTGTGGTTTTTGTTTCGTGAAGCACCTCTTGTGATGGAAAATCACGGATGCTTTATATATTTCATTACCTAGTTCCCGATGACAAAAGTGTTTGACATCATTGTCTGTCAACTGTTTACTCTAACTGCATTCGTTAAAATAAAGTGTAAATGACTGTTTATTTAAATAAAAAAAAATCAATTTAACTGCTTAATTCTTCGTATTCTTAAAGTGTAATTTGGACTAAAAGGACAGGAATTCAGCTTGCTGTCAAAGCTTTTGTTTAGATTGTTTTCTTCCTACGAGTTATTGTTGGTGTTTTTAGGGTAGGCAGTTGTTTCTTGAGTTTAGGTAACACCTGTAAACCATACAGGAACAATCGTTTAAAAAAAAAAAAAAAAAAGGCAAGACAGCAACTTTATATACTCTACCATGCTTTTTCCTTTAGTAAATTACAAGCAGAATGACTATCTGTCATGTACACATTGTAGAAAAAGTTAGTTTCTGAGTTGCTGAAATAATACTTAAATTCATTGCAATATTTATGTGTTTACGAATACATACATTTTTGCTACATAAGGCAGGAAAAACCTCAGTAATAGTTGGAAATAAATCGCTTCAGGAAATAGCTTGAATCAACTGAAACGTATTTTGCCATTTACAGAGAATGGTCATTAAATCGGTTTTTTTTAGATATCTTGGTAGCAGATTGTTGCAGAAAGCATTTCCAATCTAAATTGTAGAGTTAAAGACTAATATTTATGTGAAATGAGAATGTATTTAGTCATGGCACGTTACTACCACATAGTGGAGCAAACTAGAGCAGTAGTAGTTTGAGTTTGGACAGTATTATGTTTTTCTTGCTTTTGAAGAATGCCCAAGAGCATTTTATGGTTTACTGGGTGTACTTCATTTGTTAAACTCCAGCTCTCTTATTTTCTCCTTGTTCTCCCCAATTGTAGTAGTTGCAGTGATGCATCTCACAAGCATTGTTTGAGGTTGACACTTTTCAGCTTTATTTATTCCTCATCTTAAATAACGCATACCACGCGCCTCACGCGTGGCCCTTCTTCAGTGAATGGCCAGCCTGATTTGGAATCAATCTGCTCTGAGAGTGGTGGTGTAGTGTGAAGGCACTGAGTGCTTTTAGTTGTGTTATTTTTTGGTAGTTTGTTGGTTTAGAAGTAAGGCTGTGAAAGAATTCATAACATTAGTCTTTTACTATCCTTCTTGGCCTGGTTCCAGTTTGTGTCACCTTGTCTGTTGTGTCACCCTGTCTGTTCGCCCCTCCCCTTCTTTGGTCTCTCCCCATCCCTCATACAGCTTGGCTTTTCTGCTTCAGCAGCAGAGAGACCACAGGCTGGCCATACTCTGGTTTTCTTCTTTAACAGCTAGTGGAGATCCTTCTATTCCCAACGAAACGTTAGAACAGAGCAGAGCTCTCTGTGTGGTGTGGGCAATAATGCAATAGTTCATGTCTGCTTGTGAACCCCCCAAAAAGGAGTAACAGAAGGAGAGGACAGGTTCCAGTGCAAGTCTGTTGACCTTCACGGTGGGTTGAAGTCCCACAGGGTTGAGGCCTGAACCTACGATGAGGGCTGACTGCTCAGCTTAGGGTGGATGCATCTGTTTCCCTTAATCTTCAAAAGTTGCCAGCCCTTGTGAATTTAAGAAAGGCTGCCCTGGGTCAGACCGAAAGTCCATTTGGCTCATTAGCTTGCCTCCAACAGCAACTGCTATGAGATAGAAGCATAGAAAAAACCTCCTTTCCTGACATCTGCTCCCAGCCTAAAGGGACTTGGAGCTAAGACATCTTTGTGTTTAATAATCCTTACGGTTTTTTTTTTCCCCATTAATTGTAAAAAGCCAGTTTGACTTTCATAAGCTTTTCATCACTGTAACATCCTGTGGCAGTTTCTTAACTACGTGTTATGTGAAGAAGTCCTTTTCTGCCTGGCTTAACCTGGCAGCTACTTGTTTACCTGATAACTTCTGGTTCTTGTGTTAGAACAGATAACAAACAAGTGTTTTGTTCTCACTTTCTCTGTTCCACAGATGAGTTGAAAGGTGTTCATCGCATTTGCTTTATGTCATCTTTTTTTTTTTTTCCTGACTAAAGAATCTTAATGTATTTAGTTGTTCTGCCTGTTGAAGCTTTTCTGTGCTTTTTTCATTCTGGTGCCCTCTTACGTATTTTTTCCTTCTGTTTTATTAATTTTTTGCAGTGCGTGACTAAAATGGTATTCCAAATGTGTGCCAGACAAATGTGTAAATCCACTATGGCAGGCATAATGAAGGTTTAGCATATTGTGATACTAAGTTTGACTGTAATTTATTTATTTTCAGTGTTGTCATCGTTGAAGATTTAAATGGTATCACTGTCACTAATTGGCAATGGGAGAGTGCTGTTAAAGCCTTTTACTAAATATTTAAAACTTTTTCTTTGAAGGACTGCGTAAGAATGTCTGCGCAGGTGATGCTTGTGTTGGAAGTGGCTGGCATTAACATCTTTGCAGGAGACTGAAGTTCTGTTAGAAATCTTTTGACACGCTGGTACTGGTGATACAAAACATTGCTGATTAGCACATCTAGCTTCTAGCTATGGTCAAGTACATTTGTTTGCCGAGTAACAGAATAAAATTGCATGGACATTGCATAAAGCTGAAAAATATAGTACTAATAAAAGTGCTTTCATTTTGTAATAAGCTGTTAAATATGAAAGAGGAAGGACACCTTGTTTTTGAAGATGCAGTCTGATAGTATTTTGGGTGTCCTAGATTTTTGGATTTTAAGGTTCTTGCTCAACACTCATGTTAATGGGTTATTTTAGCCAATCTTTTATTTTTTTGGCTTTTATAATGTGTGAGGCTCTTCAGGACGCCTGTGTCAGAGTCCAGAAGAGCCAAGAAGGCATTTCTGGTCTTTAGGAAACTCAGGCAAAGTGTAACAATGAGATCAGATAGTGTCCTGAAAATAGAAGAGCATCTCATGTTTCACCTCAGAGAAGAATTCGTCTGAGGATTAAAAAGGTTATTAAATGGTTACAGTAAGCAATGAAGGATAAAAATAACTAGAAGTTTTTAGGTCCCACAAGATTGGTACAACAGCATTATCTTGGAAGGAAATCCCAACACTTTGTCACTTGAGCTGTTGAAAACAGAAATGGTGTGAGGTGTCTGTTAGGATGCTCTCCTGAGTTTCTCTTAGGGTTATCTCCTTTTTTTTTTTTTTCTCCCTAATTTTCTTTTTTTTTTCCTTTCGCCTTTGAGGAGGGAAATTGCTTTGTTTTCTTTTTCCCTTCTTCAGAACTTTCTGGCTGCTGAAAAGGGGAGTAATCCCTGTGAGCCTGTTCCTTCTCAGTTGGGCTGCTGTGTTGAGACAGGAGAAGACACCTTTGTTATTCCTGAATTCCTGAGGATTCCTGAATCCTCATGCTCTTGTGTGTCCACTTTGTGACAAAGTCCAGTGCCTGACTCATAATTTCTGAGCATCACTGTCAGCAACGTTATCTTTATGTAATTCTTAAGTTTCAAAGCTTCAGGTAATTCTACTGCTTGTTTTGAAATGTCTGATTAAGTGTTATTTTTCTTCTGTTTGAAAGTGACACACACTCGGAGTAACAGGAGTAGAACATGACATGGATTTATGTTGTTTTACATGTGCAAATTAATATTTCTGTCCATAAATATTGAACTTAACCTCCCAAAATAGTAGTTTAGGAGTTCTTGCCTTGCCAAGAGAAAATTTACCCTGGTAAATGCTGATGAATTTTTATATTAACCAGAAATTGTAGCTCAAATACATACTTTCTGTGTGGTCCGCTGAGAAAATAAATTTTTTTTCTTCTACATTTAATCCCAAATTCAACTCTGTCCTTAGTGGATGTATAAAATTTACTGTAATGATTTGGGGGGGAGGTAAGGGGGATAGAAAAGAGCCTTGTGATTAAAGCTTTGGCCTCTAAAAAATGATTTGTAATATTAACTACTTGCCCTGGACCTAAGAATCCTAAATTAATTTTATTTAAAAAAAAATTAGATTCTAATTTTAGATTTATAGTACAGTCTGCAAACAATCCCTGCATGTATAGGAAATATTCTGAAGTGAATAATTAATTACTGAATTTATTTCAGGTCTTTCTCACTTTTTCTGGCGAATTTAGTAAAATTACATTATGGAATACCATCAGCTAAATGCATCTTTTGCTGAGAAAACATACCATCTTATGATTTAACATGGTGTCTAATTGTCCACCATGAAATAGGTTTTATATTAATTCAGTAGGTGCCCAGAGTACTTTATTAAATAGTACTTGTGGCTGAGGTGATGGAGAAGTAAGAATTTTCTGATGCATTCTGTTAAAATACAGCATGGCTGTTCTATGTTTAAAAAGTTTTTGTATAAAACAAATACAAGTGAAATTATTTACTATATAAAACAGAAATGCAGAGCAGCATTATGTTTTTTTCTGTTTGGGTCAGAACCTACCACTATCTGCCATGTCACTAAATTTTGCAAGAGTCAAAATTAGTCATAGTGAAAGCAACTCCTTTTTTTTTTTTTGCTTACTACTTAAAATCTTTAGAATACAGTTCTGTATTCTAGAAATGCACACCTTATAACCCTTCTTTATTTTAAATGTCTGATGTGCACCACTTACAACGATTGACGGGAATAAGTCCTAGGCTTCTACTGCAAATTCTGTTTGCTGCTTTGGTCATAAGCCAGGTGGTTACTTCTTTATTCCAGGATTTTTCAAAAACATAATACAGAGTGAACTCTTGGTCCATTGATTTGAAAATCTTACATAATTGTTAACAATGCAGTTGTATGAACCTTCCTCTTTTTACTTGCCTAGAAGACATCGCTAACAAATTTCTGGAGTTCCTTGCAGGAGAATGTGAAAGGTACTGGTCTTGCACTGATCAGCTGATTACACGGTTTAAAGCCCTTTGTAACCTTCTGTATCCTTGAATTCTGATTGTATTCAGAATAAAACCAGTATTGTTGAATATTCCTGTCCATGAAGTTGACTTGCAGTAAGTCCTCATGAAAAGGAGGCTCATAAGCATAGTAGTGACTTCTCCAGCCTTATCCTTGAACTTTTTGGGACTCCCTAGCTGAATGTTCTTCCTTTGTTGATCCCCCAGTTGCTTTAGACAGTGCATACTCTTTTGCTTACTTCGATTGTCCTTTTCTTTGGTTTAACTGTAATGAAACCCTTTGAGATAAAGTGTATGAAGTATGTGTTTTGCATTCCTGCTATGTTTACCTACAGTATTGTCTAACCTTAACATTCAAAAATCACAAGTCAAGTCCTCAAACTCTGATTTTCTTTAATAATCATAAGACATGAAAATTAATATATTGGTTTCCTTTCAGTGGTCCTTTGACTCAAGCCATTCTGCCATATTTTCCAATTCTTGGTGTAGGAATGTGTGAATACATATAAAATTTAAGTTAATTTGGAGATTCTGAGATATAAGTATCCATAAGGACTTCAAGAAAACGCCAAGTATCGTGAGATTTGCCATAACATTTGGAAGACCATTTGATTATTATACAGACAGCTATTATGTCAGGCAGATAACAATAGATAACAGTAGATAACAATATAATACTGATAATCCATTTTACTTTTTATCAATTTACTTATTCTTTTGTTTCTTTGTTTAATTTTTTTTTTATTAGCAAAATTAGCAAGGCGCTAATGTATATTTTAAATAGTTTCAAACTCTTCCTCTTAGCAAAGATTTCATGAGTTTCATAGTTAATTGTCTAATGTTTAGTTATGTTTAGGAAGAATGTTAATTGTTCTTTAAATTGATACTATATTTAAACTATTTGTTTCAGCAATTTGAGGGTAATTACCATATATTTCTGAATTGTGTTAGAATAGAGGCCCTGCAAGCTTTATCCACATACTGTGGTGATAACAGGAATCAGATGCTTACAAACTTCTGTTTAGCTGACTATTTATGAAAATTACTCTGGAGGAAAAGAAATTAGGATAAACAGTTCTACAGAATTCTCAAAACTTAAAACCAGTTTCAGAAATCTGAGGATCTAAGGTATACCAGTTAAAAAAAAAATTCTTATAGTTAAAAATTCTTAAAATACTGTTCTTGACAGGCAACACTTCAGAAAAAAAGAGTGAGGCCTCAATTCAAAGCTCTTAATTTGTTATACTAGAAAGGGAAGAAAATAGTTCTGTACTAGTTCAGGCCAACAACTTGGCAGGAATTTAAATCTGAGTCCAAGGTTTCTGAAACCAGAGGCTTGAGAATGTTAGCAGGTTTCAGGGCTGGTAATGAAGGGGAAATACAATGTTTTCACAGATAGCTGAGATACAAATCATAGTCACAATATTTAAAGGAATGACTTGAAAAATGTAGAATTACATGCGATAACAAACAGAAAGAGCTGTGTTAAGTGTTGGTGTTGTATATGTTCCTTCTTGCTAAGTAGTAGGGCAGTTTTTGAGGGCCGGTGAAAAAAAGAATGGCTTTTTGGTGGTGGGTCAGGACGAGTTTTATGCTAAAAGTAATGTGACTGAATGAGGCAAAATATTTTTGAGTCCTTTACCTACAACTTTGGTAGCTCATAAATGATTTCAGCATGGTATAGCATTGTGGAAAGCTACACTTACTAGTATTTTGTGGTGGTGTTTTTTTTTTTCTTTCTGGGATGTCAGTTAATTTCTTGCTGGAGAGTGTCTTGGGAGATCTTATTGTGAGAGGCAGTTGTTGAGCAGCACAAAATCCCTCTTGACTTGTCGAATCATCTCTCAGCATTACGGTTTATGGAATCAATGTGACATTTCTTAACCCTCCTCCTGGAAGTATGGTTCTTTTTCTGGTGGTTCTTCATTTATAAGATTTCTTTCTTAATGTAGGCGGAATAAAATTCTGTGTCTAATATATTTTTATTTTGTTTCTACTAYGCTTTTAATGAAAGTCATGGTCATCCCAGGGAGGAAGCTGCATTTTCTCTCCAATGTTCCAGTGGGAAAACAAACAGGATTGTCATTCTTGCACCTGCTGCATTGAGGGAAGGGAGAGAGGCAACACTTTTGAGAAAATAAAGCGTTTGGACTTCTGTCTTAAATTGCACTACTGCTTAGGAGTAAGAAACGTTCCCATCCAACTACGTTTATGTAGTTGATGATACAGGAGAATTCTCTTCACTACGTCTGTGGTCATTCTGTGCATACACTAGCTGCAGTTCTGAGAGGCAGAAATTACGCTGCTTGAAACCTCCTCATTTCCATCCCTGGTTTTGTAGCTTGCCAAACTTGTTATTTGTTTTAAATCAGCAATGAAAAGCCATTTCTCCTTGCCTCCAGGAGATCTTTGTTTTAATGTAATTTGTTACTGTAAAACATGATAAGAAATGTACTAAAACTGTAGGAGACTTTGAACTATTACTGAAAAATGTACTTTTCTCACATTTCACATTTTCTTTCAGTGTTCACAATAATTCATTGGGAGAAGGTGATACCTGCTAGAATTTTATAACCCTGTTTTATTTACATGTAAGAATTAAAAAGTCTGGTTTTAAGCTGTAACTTCAACCATGAATACTAGAAAAATTTCAAAGTTTATAGGCACCTTTTCTCTAGTTGTTCCTTGACCAAACTATTTTGAGATTCCTCACTAAACGTATTTGTTATGCTCAATTTTTCATAATCTATTTTCCTCCAGTTACTGCAAAGCTTATTAGGGATGAGACACTCATTTGCACTTGTATATCGTAGAGAAACAAGGTCTCAGAAATCAATGTAAGGGACAGAACTGTGATCAAGAAAATGTTTCGTAACAAATACTTTGGAAAGAAATCTGCCAGTTTTTCAAATGGAAGGAAATAAGCACTTCATGCAAAAAGCTGTCTTTTAAGGTGGCATCATATAACTCCTTCAATTTTAATTCCATCCACACGTTACCTTTTTTTTTTTTTTTTTTTTTGTTGTGTGAGACTGTGGGGAGTTTCTTCTCTGGTCTGCCTGTTATTTGAGTTCTAGTAGTTGACCTGTGTTGGTAGCTAAGAACAATAAAAAGAATAGTGTAATTTTAGTTTACTATACGCATAAAATTATTTTATTATATGTGTTTCTTCTTCTCGTAGCATGCATGTCCATTCTGTATCACTTCATGTTTTTGGAACCTTTTCTTTTAAAAGGTAGTAGCATAAAGTTATTGTCATTTTCTGGAGCCAAACTTGTAAGCTTGTTCTATTTAGTTCAATACACAGGATTAATTGAGTAGACTATTTTTATTTGGGTGGCTACATGTATTTTAAGGGGAAGACCAGTTTACCAGGAAGACAAAATGTCCTATTTAATGTGAGTATTGTTGAATCAAAGTTGTGGTTTTCATGTTTGTTCCCGATTCATAGGAATGTTCTTGATTCATAGGATTCATTGGAAGAGCCAGATGTGTGAATAAAACAGAATTCTACTTGCATTTAAAATTGTCAGTATAAACTTAAAAGCAGAGATATTTAAAATATTCCTTATTTAATTTGAGACTAATTAAAAATACTAGTTACCCTTGAGGTTTATTTTGTGGCTTGGAGATGATTAACTACTCAGGAAGAGAATGTTGTGTTGTTGTGGTGTTCTGAATGGGCCAACTGACTTCTCGTCCATAGTGATACCAGATTGCTGTTCCAACAAGTTTGTATTGTTAAAAAAAACACACCACAAAGCAGGTCAGAGCATCAAGGGGCAGTGTGTATAGAAAGGGAAAAGGGAAGGGTACAGAGTATGAGTTGCACATCTCTTGTGCTCTGGTTCTTCTACATCTCATTTTCCTTTACACTTTGATACAGCCAAGGAGAAAAATGGAAAGTAGCTCAAAGCTACCTTACATATTCCTCTTCTCGTGGGGCCAGCCACAGATGTGGTAGTAGGATCCTTGCTGTGAGTGAAAGTAGCCTCATGAGTTGTTGCAAAGGCTCTGTATGTAAGTTCCCCAGTAAAACTCATTTCCATCTAGCCAGTGTTCCTGTTAGAAAATAAAAGTTGGGTTTTTGGAAGCTGTTAAACTGGTAGTTAGCAGCTGCTCTGTTCCAGTGGTGTGCTGTAAAGCAAGCATGGTGGTGCAACAATCTCCATCATCTGAAGCGGATCAGAGACTTAAAAGCTGGAATATAAATTCAACTTGTTTATTCTCAAACACACATCTCTTTCTTAAGGTTTCTTAAGTCTTCTGTGAAGAATGGCCTTTCTGCATCTAGCCCATCATCCTATCTCCAGTGAGAGTGGGCATGCAGAAGAGTGCTTGAATGCAGGCTCTGAGAAGCGTGCAAGGAAGGCAAAGCTGAAGGTCATCTAGGCAAAGTATGAGCAACAGAACAAAATAAACTGATGGGTGAGTGCCCACTGAATAGATACTAGATGAGGACAATCTGCTCAGAAAAGTACAGGGAGTGGAGTTACACGGCTTGGCAAAGGCTGAACTCTTAATAACTGAAAAAGACAACTCAGTGCTGAATGTCCAGGCTGCCCTATCCCTGATCCACAAGCTGGATGCTAGCACAGGGAAGGACAGGGTACCAAAGTACCACACTGGAGCCCCTCCAGCAACCCAGGTGCTTCACAACGAGGTCACCTAGAGGGTATGATCACGCTAGGGCCAGTGCAGCCATCAGTGCTGCCTTTGCCGCCTGGGCTGCTTTGCCCGTGAGCTGTTGACTGCAGTCAAGGCTGCCAGCCTAGGGAAGCTGGGTGAGAGCTGCAGCAAAGCGGCTTTGTGAAGCCAAGCATCCAGCTGTATGGCCTCTATGTCACCTCTGCGGAGTTTGAGAGGCCTCAGGGAGGTGCCCAGGTGCTGTAACAGCCCCTCAAGCTCCGCAGCACTTGGGAGCAATGACAGCATCCCCCATTGTCTCAGAAACCTCAGCGTGGAGGAAGGAGGAGACAAGCAGTGAAACCCTGGTCTGTGCTCTTTGACTTTAATAATAAGAAAGGTCCACTGCTTTTGCCCCCGCCCCCTCCCCTTTTTGCAGAGAGAACTGCAAGGATGAAGTAAATATGTATCACTATCACTCAGTGTTGACCTAGTATTTCTCATACCATCTCTCAAGACGTGGTATTCTCATATTTAGTATCTACATTTAAAGAACAGGTTTTGCTCCCGTTATTTTTCCAAGTTTCTTTTTGAACCCTGTGCACTTCGGCATCTGTAGCATATGCTGTGGCTCAAGGGTTCCGTATCTTGAATGTGTTTGTAAGGAAAAGGTACTGTCTCTTTTTTATTTTGAATCTGCCACCTGCTAGTTTAATTTGATGTCTCCTTAATTCTTTTTATAGGGTGAGATGGTGAGCAATCATTCCTTATTCATGTTCTTTATTTCACTTTTTAATTTATATTCTGGTATCATATTTGCTCTCCTATAAAGTAGTCATGTATAACTTAAAAGATTTCTTGAGATCTTGGAATCATATTTTGAACATAACAGCTGTCCAGTCTACTTGTAAAGAATTGAAGTCTTTTATTAATAATGTGCTGTGTCCCTCAGCCTCTTTTTCCTCAGTATGTGAAAGTATCTTGGCCACACCTGGAATCTCAGTGCATAGGGATCTTGTGATATGTGTTGACAGAATTAGTTTATCTGATTTAACTGTAAGCCACCTTTCACCTAGACCAGAACTCTTCCACACTAACAGCTTGTGTGCTGGTACTAATTTCCCACTGATAGTCTTTGTTACATTGGGTTTCTGAAACATATGTCACATCAACATCCTCATTTAAAGTTCAGCATTCCTGTTTCTCTATCTTGATTGTCTGCATTGTTTAAATGTCTGTTCTGTTTTATCCTCATTCACTACTGAAGTGTAGTCACTTTCCATCCTCTCTCTTATTTGAGTATACAGTGTTACTGTGATTCTTCCACAAAGGATTCATCATCTTAAACTGTGTGCTATTCAATCCTTAATGGCTTTTCGCAGCTATTAACATTTGAAAGATCACAGAAAAGTATTGAATTAAATTGCTGACACTGTTCCTTTTTGGTTTAGATGAAGCCGCCTTCCAGTAGGTGCTCACTCTGTTTCTTCTAGTTTTGGCAAATCTGCTTGGAATTAATCTTCCCAGAATTAACCTCTCTAGGGAGATACGAGCTTTATATTCTTTTATTTATTAAGCTTCCTTTCCACTCACCTCTTTTACCCACATAAAAAAGAAAACCCTTCTTAGTTCTGAAAATGATTGGAATGATTTGATGACTTCTGCGTGTGGGAGAGACGAAGATTATTGTCTTCATTCCTGATGCCTTTTTCTCTTTTCAAGGAGTTCAAGCTGGCCTTTTGTTAACAGAAATTGCTTGCTGGTTGAATCCATTAGCAAAGTTCTTGCACTGAAGTTAAGATACCTGTGGCTATCTCATGGTGGGTACTGGAATTATTTCTTCATGCTCAGCAGGGGGGGAAAATGTGGTGTGTATGAGAGATGAAAATGAACAGAAAACTGTTGTGTGGTTGTCCATAGTGTTTAGTAATATACTGATGGGAACTGATAAAATCCAGTTGATCTGGAGGGTCCTTAGCAGGTCAATCGGAATAATTTGTAACTGGAGAATATTCTGCAGATGTGAAAATGACATTTCTCAGTGTTCTCCCCTAAAAACTGAGGTTACAAGAGAGGATTTCTTCCACAGCTCCTGATTAGGATTCAGGCTTTATTGCTGCCATGTTTTTATTACTGATTGAAAGAAAGTAAGATAAAAACTGTTTGTATTATTTCCATGCTTTTTTAAAAATTATTTTTTATTTTTTTCATTGTAGATCCAAGTTAGAACATAGAATTAAATACAAACCCCAAAAACTTAAGGGAGATGACCTTGTAAATCTGGTTGCTTAGAATGGCAGAATCTCTGCCTGGAGGATTCACAGGAATTGTAGTTTTGTCTTCAAGTGAGAATTCTTTGGTTGCTTTTGATACTAGTTGGAGGCTTTGAACTCTGGTCTCTGTCAAGACCTTTGGGAGAAATCGCCTTTTCTTCCAAGGGAAATACGGAGAATGGTTAGTTCCGCAGAATGTTGTTGGACACATTTTCTGTCTAGAGTGCTAGAAGCCACAGATCATTTGGAAGCAGAATCTAGAAAAAACAATCTGGACTGTGACTGGTTAGACTAAACAAGTGGCAGTTTCCGGGGTACTTAGAAAAAATTTGGAAACACTTTGGCAACACAGCTGTTGAACAACGTGGTAAAACAACTCTTTCTAACTTAAGAATCTAAAATGATTTCTGTGTCTTATAGAAATGTATACGGGTTTAGTATCAAAGTAATGAGAATACAACCCCAGAAGAAATTGAATTGGTAAGTTTTCTTAGTCAGAAATTTACCCATTTTATTGCTTGCTCTGCAGCATTTTTCTTGGCTATTTTTTCTCCATATTTTTGGGTTTTTTTCCCTCCTATATATTGGTCTCTTAAATACAACAAGGACAGTGTTATTAATCCCAAGAAGGTGCTAGTGATAATCCTTTTAGCAGAAAACAGGGCTGGAAAGGATTTTGAAGTTACCATGTTGACCTTGGCCAGCAGCCAAGCACCCACACAGCCGCTCGCTTGCCCTCCCCTCCCACGGCCAGAGGAGAGCGTAAGAACAGCAAAAGCAAGAAAACTTGTGGTTCAAGATAAAGACAGTTTAATAAGTGAAGAGGAAAGAAAAACAAGTGATGCAAAGGAAATCACTCACCACCTCCCACAAGCAGACTGATGACCAGCAAGTCTCCAAGCAACAGGCACCTTGGAAAACAAACCCTCTTCTTCTGCTACCTGAGTTTTATTGGCGATCATGATGTTATACAGTATGGAATATCCCTTTGACCACTTCGGGTCATTTGTCCTGGCTCTATCCCCTCCCAGCTTCTTGTCCACCCCTAGCCTATTTGCTGGAGTGGGGCCAGAGCGAGGGAAAGAAGAGCCTTGACACTGTGCAAGCACTGTCCAGCAGCAGCCAAAACACTGGTGTGTTATCTACACTGTCTTAGTCACAACTCCAAAACACAACTCCATACAGGCGGCTATGAAGAAAGATAACTCCATCCCAGCCAGACCATGTCCCAGAGTGGAATCATCAGAGTAATACACTTCTCCCAAATAAGTACATGTATGTATGGTTTGGAGTTTCTCTGTGTGTGTATTTCGGTTTGGTAGCTGATGTCTTTTAAATAAACCACTTATAGTGGTTTGGTGTTGATGAATGTGGGGAATATGATAGATTTGTGATCGGAAAACTTGCATGCGGCTAGTATGGCTTTGAAAAGTGATTGCCTTTAAATGCTTAACAGCTCTTTAGAGTACTTATTTTTTTAAGTATTACATACCTTAATTAAAAATTTTGGCTCAGTCTGTGATGGTGCAGCATGCAGGCCATCAAGGCTGGCTTTACAACTGCCCTGTCTTCAAATTTCCCTGGCTGCCGCTAATACCAGTTTCTCTCTCTTCTGCAATCGTACATGCCTTTTCCCATGATTTTGCCAGTTGAGAATAGAGTGGTGTTAATAAAAAATCTTAAGGCTATCATGTATTTTCAGTCTTAACAAGAAAAGAAGGCAGACCCTGGTCATTTGGAAAAGGATGACAATTCACTCCTCTCAGTGCCAGAGAGCTGAGATCTTCATGAGTTTTTCAAAGTACAAAGTTTAATTTTAGTAACAGGGAGAGACTTTGGTCAATTCTAATTTTCCATCTCACAATCCACCCAGTGCATCAAACTTTCTTAGAATTTCAGTTATTGTATGTCAGTTTTTAGGAATGATCTAATACATGTAGGTCAAAAAGTCTGATAAGGTAATATTTTAGTAACATTTGAAAGCAATTAATTGCTTCTGAACTGTCAAAAACTCGAATTCAAAGAGAAAGTACTGTGGCTTGCAATCTACAGTACTCACATATTTGGGAAAAGGAAGTTTGTCTTTCACATAAAAACTGTTACACAGAAACTGTAGAGCATAGTTGTTTCATTGTTCAGACTGCTTTATTTCCTCTATTATACAGGTGAGTAGCTTAGCAGGAGTTAGTTTGAGAAATAGGTCCTAGATTTTGTATTGCCTGTTCTTCTTTTTCTGTGTGTAGATATTTAGAACAGGACCTTAAATTAACTGCTCTTGAAAGCCTTTGTGTATTTTTGTTTGTATAAAATTTTGGTTTAGACAGTTGACAATATAACTTACAGATAAAACTTAAAGTTATTATCTTTGTATAAACAAAATCAAAGATTTTTGATTCTCCTTGTTGTTCCTCAGTGTATGTGGGGGTTTTTAAAAGTTAATGTTTTAAATGCTTACAGAAAATGGAAAGCTTGACTTGAAGTGTTTTCCTGTAACTAACTACATTGGCACAAATAGGTGCAATTTTATACATGAATGGCTTTGAATTAAATGAGAGATACACCAAGTGCTAAATTAGCATTAATTAAATTGGCATACATCTATTACTACTTTCTGTAGCCATCAGAATATTGCCAGCTAAAGTGCTCTTCGGTTGACATGTGAACATATATTGTACATTCTCTGGCTGACGTTTCTTTGAATATTTTACAAAACAAGGCAGTGTTAGTTTTACTTCTGTATTGTTACAGAGCTCAGTATGTGAGTGCCCTTAGTATCTCAGGCTCTTCTTGCGGTTTTATGCAACACAAACGGAGGAATTGGAAAGAAAGCCCTTTTGCTATAGAAGAACTTGCACACTGGTCTACCGTGGAGCGTACTAGCCTTGCATGCAGCAGCTGAACAGGCTAGCAAACAGGTCATCAGAAGGCTTGAGAAACAGACAGCCCGGAAGGCAGCCGTAGACTGAACTGTTACTGATGGAAAAATACATTCCCAAGCTTGGCATCTGAGTCTGCCACTGCCAAAAATGTCTGTGAATGGTCTGTTCTGAAGCACATTAGGGAGAAAAGGTTAAAAAGAAGCACAGTATTAATACTACAGGCAGGAGGAAGCAGTGCCAAGATAGTGCTGGATTTATCCTCTGGCCAGTTTTCTTTCTAGCTGCAGTATGGTAGAAGGCCAAAGTGTGAGTTGCAGACCGTGTTTCATTCACATAGAAGTTGCAGGGAAGGGATTGCTGTGCAAACATCCACTATCAAACAAGTTTTGGTCAACTGTTACTGAAATGCCAAATAGTTGGATTTTTTGTTTGTGCATTGTTAGGGAAAGTTTATTAGCCCTGGTAAAGCATATTAGTCCTATTAAACCCGATATCTTCAAACAGGAGCAAGAAACTGCTCTTGTTTTTAAGATTTAGGAATAGAAGAGTACTAGAATTGTTAATGCTGGGACAAAGATATTATTCTATTAAAAACAATCATTTGAAGTGGGTATTTTTATCTGTGTTTTTTTCTTGGCAGTCTTACACTCCTTAGTTGTTGTAATTTAATGTATAAAACTTGCCAAAGTTAAATAGAATGTGGGAAGAACATACTTGTTCTTAATTAGCATCCATTTAGAAGTTGAGGAATGGGGAGGGGGAAAGACACTTTGCAGAACTTAATACTTTTGCTAGGTTCTAGTACTTGTATCTGTTACTGTGTTCTTAGTCTTTGAAATACAAAATAGTCTGTTTTTTTTTTTTAATGTTTTAAGGCTTAAGAAAAATATAATATTTAATAAATGAAGGTAGAAAGGAAATGTGAAGTGTCATAGAATGCTAAAGAGCCAATTGGATTTTTTTTTGGTGCAGCTCTGAAATGAAGAAGCCAAACCGTACCGATATCGCACTTTGCACTCAGTAAAGCAGCTGTTATGTAGCTCACTGTTAAACACAATAGTGCAAGGGTCGTACCAGTAAAAGCAAAAAATTAACTTCGCGTGTTGTGTTGGAGAATTTTTGCACGTGCTGTTCTCAAATTAAGACCTGACCTGAAAGGTAGTGTTTGCTGTTCTGAGATAATCGTCGTGCTTTTCTGCATTGCCTCCACAGATGTGACTCTTGAGTAGCTGGCTTCCCCTCCCCCCCGCCCCCATCCCCCCACCCCCTTCATTAAACTTACCTATGGAAGGAAACTTCTATCTAGATTTTGCGGTCAGCTGAACAGCATTGCTTTCTTGACTTGAAGTCAGAAACAGTAAGAAAACTGCAGACGAGTTTCAGTACTTTGATTTCAAAGAAAATGGCGTGAGCAAAACCATCTCTCTCAATTGCAGGAGGATATAGTTTGAAGACACTTGAAATTAAAAATGTAACTTCTCCATTTCATTTGAACTTTGATCAGAGTGCTTATAATATTTTGGCAGGACCAGTGCGTTAATAAAACACAGTAAAATAATAGACAAATCACTCAAGCTTGAAGATAAATAGGTGATTCTTGAGTTGCTTGGATATAATTCATAAAAATAAGATACCAGAAATACACACATGGAACGACTGCTTTCAGAATTTTCAGAAATTTTTCAGAATTTGCAATTCAGAATTGCAAAAAGATTTGTACTCTTATAAAGACAGTAGCAGGCCACCGCAGCCACGTGCCTGCTCTAGTATTGTCTATTCTTGGTCACAGTGTAAATGTATCTTTGAAACGAGTAAAAAAAAAAATTGCAATATTCTTTAGTTGCAGAATTACTCAGCTAAGATGCACGTGTTCAGAACTACTGATTATTAAGGAATACTTATTCCAAGGAGTAAGAGTGAAAGTAGTTCTATATTGCTGTTGATAAACATGCCTGTGCAGCACCATTCTAATGCTAGTGCATTTACCTTGCAAGGGGCTTGTGTGCTGGGGAAGGGTTATTATCTCTGTTCTATGAACATAGTTTCTAGAGATGGAGTTTCATTCCACTGTTGTGTTGTTATTCAGTGAGAAGTGGCCCAAAGGTTAGGTTAGTTACCATGTGAAACATTGCTGAGAAGTCACCACTTCCTCCCTTTCTTCCCCTCTTTTCCTTGTGAAGACTTGTTCAGGCTGCCTTTGCCTTTTCCTCCAGTTCCATGGTCTTGCAGGTCAAGAACTGCTTTTCCCATATGCATCAACTTGCACAAAATCCAGTCTTAATTTCTTAAAAAAAATGAGCGTACAAAATGAATATGGCTGTTGTCATCTTCTTCACCAGTGCTGTTTGTTTTCCTCTGGTTGCCCTCATCACACTACTTGCTATAGTGATACAATACCTACTTGCTTCCCTTGCTTCTCCATGCATCATTTTCCTTTTACTTTATTTATGACTTCCCTAGGTTCTGCCACTCCCAGTGGGATACCCTCAAGGACTCTTACCTCTCTAATTAAAAATACTGTCTTTATTCTCTCTGGGAAGTTCATTCTGTGTGCCCTGTCAGCAGTGAAAGGGAGTATACCTCTACATGATTTGATACTGAAGGATCTGGTAGCTCAATGTATGATAAAATTCCTGATCTTGAATGACATATTCAGCCTTATTGTTTAGTAGTTTATAGAGTGCAGAACAAAACCTATGGACTCTTGATTTATTTTTGTAAACTCTGGGACTGGCAGTTTCTAATTACTATGTTTAGATGCCTCCCCTAACTGTGCTTCTAGGCCCTATCACAACATACTATAGTAATTGTTTAACTCACATAGTTTTGCAGCCATTTCTGTTTCAACTTTGGAGGACAGTGTAGAGGTTGTGTCTCTTCCTACTGCTTGCTCTCAGGAATTAGTCAAATGTGTGCAAACATTCGTAATCTCTCGCCCAAGAGCAGAATAAATTTGCTGAGATAATTCTGTATTCAGTATGCTGAGTAGTTAGTTAGCTAACAGTTAGCTAACAGCTGTTAGTATTTGCTTAAATTTTATAGCATGGCAGCTAGAAATGTGAGTATGTAACTAACAGAAATTAGTTAATTACAAAGCAGCAGCTTGTACCAGTTGTAAATAATGCAGCACTAACATTAGCAGCTTGTTTTTGTAATATGTTTGTGTAAAAGTATGCTATCGAGAGCTTATAATTTAGTAAAGCTTAAAAAATATTTCTCTTGGCCCTATTGACATCTCTTTTTTTTTTTTTTTTTGTGTATATGTAGTTAAAACTACAAATATGATTTGAAAATACTCTTACTGTATTAAACTATACAATGGATAAGGCAGTGTTTTGAAAGCTACTTCTATTCATATAGAATATCCTCCTTCACTGGGGACCTTGTAAGTGGAGAATTCTAGTGTTATATTTTACAAGCTATTAGTAATAAGGACATGAATTTGACAAAGTAATATACAGTGTAATGACAGAAAAATGGGTAGGAAATTGACTTTCAGGTTCCCAAGTATAAATGAATGAATGTAAATCAATGTTGCCCATTGTTACTAAGGTCTGTAATAGAAAACTTCCAAATCAATGAAGATACTTAAATAGCTTCATTAAAAAATAGAACTTGAAAATTATTTTTGAACTGGTGTTAACATTTTAAGGTATATCGGGATACACCTAACCATTTACACCATGTTATGACAGATTCTCAGTAAAATGTGGCGTTCAGGTGCATTCCTCACTGCTTTGCTAAGAAGCAGCAGGACTTTTTTTGTTTGTTCGATTGTCAGTAGTCTTAGGAAATAATTTTCTCCTCTCCTGACCAAAGCAATTCCACGTTTGGCATTGAAAGTTGTCTCAATTGCCCCAATATCTCCAAGACTTGCATACCCTTTAATACCAAATTCTTTTTTTGTGTATCAGACCATTAGGATCTGTATCACTAGGAAAAAAGGATGCAATTGTTTTCACGCATTGATTGTGGCTGCTGTCCTTGTGTCAGTATAGATAGGTAGTGTAATACTGAAAGTGGAAGTGTGAACTACTTATTACTTAATAAGCATTATTACTTCAGTTACTTATGTTTATCTGGGTACTTGACTGTGTTTGCTGCTGATGCAATCAGAAGTTTCAGAATAGCTAAATCTGTTGACATTTTGTGCAGACAAGTATGGGTTGGGAGAAGACATCTCTGAAAAAGGTTATATAAATTAATTGCTAATGCAGATGTTATAAAAATTACTATAAAAATGTGTGGAAGTTAAAAGTGTCAGATTAAGGTTCACTTGTTTCTAAAGTATTCCGGAAGTATTCTGAAGTATTTGATGTGATTATAAAGTATTGATAGGTATTGCATTCTGCTGCAACATTCAAATCCTTTTGGACTGCGTTGTCTGAGTACATATTTTGCAAATGTAAACATACACCAAAAGATGAGTGTGGATTTTTTTTATGTTTCAAGAAATAAGTTTCCTGGTCAACAGGAAATCTTGATACCGATGTTGTTCTTAGTTGGTAAAGTTTTATGATCTCATATAAGAGCAGATGACAATAAAGGTCCTTTTTGGCCTTACACCTGAGGAAATCCCGGAACCTGCAACTTGTTGCCAGAGGAGGTAATGATGACTGTTGACTTTGCCACATTCAGGAAGTAATTCAAAATAACTTTTTTCCCTAGATTTTCAGAACATGATGTCCTCATTTGCAAATTAATTTCAAAGGGAAGAAATAAATGTTACCTTTTGCTATTTGGAAAGTAAAGTTGAGAGAGCATTTCGTAGGGTTGTGATGTGAGTTTTGGTTTAAGGTTTTATTTTTTAAAAGCATTGGACACTTACGAGGGCTCTCTACATTTGTATGTGCACAGGAATAGATAGAAAATAATATAAAATGTGTAAAAGCTATCGTCAATATAATGACTGTTACTGCTGACAAGAATCCAATGTTTGGAGTCAGGCTTCCCCCCGCCCCGACAAAGATTAAAGTCAGGAGTAATAATGCTTGATTATTTGTTAAGGGACTCATGCTGAATTGTTGTTGAAGATGTCTGGAAACAAACCAGAACATCTAATTGGTTTTAATATATCTCATTACCTATCAACAGTGATCAAACCTCAAATGTACCATTTTCTGCCTTAAGCAAGTAGCACTAGCTCTTAAACGCCTAGACCCAATTTATTCTGCAAACCAAATCAGGTCATAGGTTTTCAATATTTTTATTCTTGGCTGACTACAATTCTGTAAAACTCAAAATGTGCCCATAATAGCAGTAGCAAGACAAAACATACTTTTAAAACTGCATTCGTAAGTTAGAAATGCTAGTGTAAAATTGCAGTTGCATAAACTTTCAAATGAGTCTGACATTTTTCAAAACTGCATTAACTTCATAATAAAATTACTCCACTGCAAAAATATGAGATGTAAGCCATCGCAGCATAGTATCTTTCTGAGTATCTTTCTTTTCCAGAGAAACTTCTGATATTCCATAATCAGTTCTACAGCCCAAGGGGAATGGGATATGCTTTATTTATAGGATGATACACCATGAGTATATTCTGGGGCTGATGAGAGATTTCTGATTACCATCTGCTGCAACTACTCAAGTTTCAGAGTGGATTAACTGTGTATACCGAGATGGTAAGATCCTAAATCCAACTGTAGGCTGTTTATCAGTAGTGGTAGACTATGTAAAATCTCCTTGGGTAGAATGTCTGGGCCCTCGTCTACAGCAAAAGAAACCTGGCACTTGGAAGTCACATTGTTAATGAAACAGTTTCTCAGTCAAACCACAGATTTTTGCTCCTTAAATGCAACTTTTCTGTTTTGAAGAAGATGAAGTTGGAAATTGAATCTCTTGGGTCTAAAGTTGAGACAGTGGCCAAAACTGCTTTGTAGGAGTTTGGCGAATCAGCAGCCACGGTTTTGCTGTCTAAAAAAGCTGAAGATGAGGGTAGAACGTATTCTCGTTTGAAATTCAAAATCTGAGATGTGATTCAGTGCAGATCTTGAACACTTCGCTTCTGTGCATCTTTCTGGTTAGCAACACAAGGTGTTCTATGGATAGCAGAAGAAATTAGGATTTATGATAACAATTGTGAAGTTTGATACGTATCTTTAGAAAACTAAGAACTTTACAATAGTAATTGTGAGTTCTGTTAAGCCCCATTCTTGAAGAGGCAGCTGTATAGGTAGCTATAAATACTCCAATTGGTTGATGAGTTATGATGAGCAGCTTAATTTTGGCCACTTTTTCTAGTAAGAAATACTAATTTGAGTATCCCTTCTTCTCACACCAATTTTTAGGAAAACTGCTGGACTAAAATGATGTTAACAGATGTCTGTCTCCTTTTTCAAATTTCATTAAGGTAGGCTAGTACATTTTAAAAGCTATGCATAGGGCACTGTAAGAGGGAAAGACAGACAACTAGGTGAACATTGAAAGTATTTACATAATCTATGTGTTCTTAGAGAAAGTTAGTTTAAAAATATAGACTTACGTGTTTCTGAAGGAAGAAACTTAATTACATTGCTAAGGATAAAAAAAACTTTTTTTTTTTCAGAAGAATGCCAAGACCTTATGTAACTTTTGTTGCACTTCAGTTATCAGTCTGTCTTAATTTTCCTGCTTGGCAACTGTCATACACTCTTCTGTGGGAATTAGGGTTTTTTTAGGGAGGTTTTTTACTATTGTATGATAGCAATGTAACCCTGGTACTAGTGAAGCTATATGAACTTTTCCTGAACTGTAGTCCAGAATTGTAGCCTAACTGAAGTAGTTTCTTACACTTGAATAGATTTTGCCTTCCTGCAATCTGCTGTGTCCTTATTAAATCCCAATGCCTGATTACTCTGTTAGTTGAACCCTACAGCCTGAAAAGGGAGCAGGGAAGCTTTTTAATCTATTCTTAAAACAGCTGCAACAGGAAAGAGAATAAACTGTGCTTAAACTCTTTTTGGCCCAGTGCTTTTCCAAGCTAATTTTAGTAAACATGTTTTGTAAAGGCTGTAAAATTAAAATACATGTTCTGAGAGCTGTCTTTTTTTTGTACTTTTTATTGCAGTGGTTGATTAATTAATGTTTGTGGTATGATCAGTGGCCTTATGAGTGGTCGTTAGAGGCTCATGTGGTTGAGGACTTGGCAAATAGTTTTAAATGAAAAAYGCTAGTTTTTGCAAAATGGGTGGTAATCTTTCTGGCAAGCTAAAGTAGCATTAGTAGAGGAAGAAACACATTTTTTCTATTGACTAAAGAACTTGCTTTCTAATTTCATGTTATCACTGAATTAATAAAAAATTGTTTTCATTCTTTCTTGTCCTCTTAGTTGCCTAGGAGCAACTGGTTTACAATAGTGGAAAGTACAGAATGGTAGAATTTCACAAATTGGACAGTACTGTGTTCAGGAAATGATGAATAATTTTGGCTTCTTCTGTCACGGTGATTGTTGTTGGGATGCATGCTTTTTTACTATGAAGATTTTTGTAGTGTCTACAAGGGAAAAAAAAACCACCCATGAAATAAAACTCGTACATTTTGAAGTAAATTTCCTACAGAGTTGTATGAGGAAGACCATGGAGACTGTGAATAACAGGATCATCAGTTAAATTCTAAAAATGGCCAGAACAAGCTAGTTCTAGTGTAATTTTGAGTCTATTGAGTCAAATTCTGCTTAGTTGCACTGCACTGAAAATCCAGAATACTTGGTTTTAATGTTTGATTTGAAAGCAGATTAAGAAAGAGAATCTGGATGCTATTCTGCAGCCAGTTAGAGAGTAGTTAAGCAAAGAAATAGTTTCTGTTGGTGGAATTAGAGACAGGGTAGAGTATAAATGTCAGCAATTTTGGAACCGAAAGTTTTTATTCAAAAATCATTACAGATTTTTTTAAAATATTTTTTTTTAACTTCAGTTTTTGCCTGGAATTTTTTTATAAAATTGTTTCATGTGCTTTGCAGTAACTCGTAGAAGACCTCAGGTAAGGTTTCATTTTGCAAATTGCTAGCGCTTAGCTAAGAAATTGCAAATAAATATATGCAATAAAGAGAGAGAAATAGATCATTAAGTTTGATTCATATCTAAAAATGTGGTAATATATTTGATTAAGTGCAACCTTTATTATTTGCCTTGTAACTGCTAGGTTTTTTTCACATATAATCATTCTTGTAAAAGGAACCCTTTCTTACTCCACTGTGGTTTCTGCTTATTTGTGGACGTTGACTTTACAGGATTAGAATCAGTTGCAAAGATGGGTTGTGGAGCAGACATTATCTTCAAATCAAATAGTTTTGTTATTGTCCGTTTTGTGTGAACTGGATAAGCTTATTTTTAATCATCACTAATTTTCCTTTTTTGCCTGTTTTTACGTACAAAGTTCTTTCAGGTTAAACCTATAGAGTCATGTGTTAACCAAGATGAAATACAGAATTCAGAATTTATCTATATCACAGAAGTTCCAGATCAGTCACTTACGTATGAGTCTGTGTATATGTTATGACCTTCTAAATGCAAACAGTTCTAGAGGATGTTAGAAAATAATTGTGGTTCTGAAGTAGATGGATCAAAATATCTCTCCCTCCTCCCAGTCAGAATATGTAGCTGATACCCTTCAAAATGTTTGTTCCAAAGGTACAAGACATTCCTTTGGGAGTAATCTGCTACTCACTTGATAGTAATTGAATATATCTACAAATATTTACATTGAAATGTGAAAGGCTAGCACTCT
The DNA here is from genome assembly GCA_030449065.1 of Oceanodroma leucorhoa. Taxonomy (NCBI): domain Eukaryota; kingdom Metazoa; phylum Chordata; class Aves; order Procellariiformes; genus Oceanodroma; species Oceanodroma leucorhoa. The sequence continues at coordinate 7,639,992 of JASVER010000033.1, forward strand.
TGAGGGGAACTTTGAAAACTTAGAGAATATTGGCAATGTCACTTTATGCAACAACGAAGGCGTTTCTGCTTCCAGTCTATAGCTGTGATTGCTTGACTTTATATTTAGAAGTGAGGAGAAGCCTGGAAATGTTTTTTTGACTCTTACTCCTATGTATTAATGAGAACAATATTGCCTATCTTTATTATTATAAAATGTACAGAATGTATTGCACAGATGTAAAGATGTAGAGAATGTATTTGGTAATACTTTAGGAGACCAATCTAAATAAACATTTATAATTCAATTTTATTTTTCATTCCTTTTTGGTATATTTCACTGAGCTTTCAGAATGAATACCAACTATTCTTTTTCCTTTCCCACTTATCTGGTGCTCTGATATTATATGCATCATTTGGACCTCAGATGTTGTGGGCGAACCTTGTAATTTAAATAACATTTGTCATTGGAAGGAAAACTACTATGTTTCCAGAAAATTTTGTAAACTGTTTTTCACAGAGCTTATAAATCATTCAATGCACTCAAACTGCCCATAATCTACAGATCTGGGTGATTCTTGCTAATTGTAGAGCACTGAAAAATCAGCTTAAGTTTTGAAAGCCTGTTGCTCTGACATCAGGGCACTACTATACATGACAAATTGTATGCAAACATTCTATAAAATTCTGATGCAATCATATTTGTATCATTAATGCTAATGAGAAGAAAGCACATAGCACAGGAAACACATAATCCAGGTGGCGATATTTGGCAGGATGCAGTGCCTTGTGCTTATTTTCAAAGTAGAAACTATGTGAGACTGGAAGACGTCTATTCCCCATCCCCCTTTATTTTTTTTGTGTTTGTGTGCTTACGTGTATGTACATGTACATACCCAGAAACCCCTAAATTTCTCTCCCCTCCCAGGTTAGAACCTTTACTGTTTTGCTATGCTCTTCTATTCATTTAGCATAGAGCTTAGTGTGCTATGCTTGAGAGTCACGGCTTGGTCCCACTGTAAGAACAAGTCCTTTTCTCTTTCAGAAATTTGAACCTGTACTGTGAAGTGTTTTTAACTCTAATAAATAAGATGTGAATAAAAGACTATTTTAATATCAAAAATAAAAAGTGTAAGAAAGCCAAAGTAGTTTGTCCTTTTTTTTTTTTTTTAACTTTTAAAAAGCGTATTACTTTTTTTTGAATTAATGGAAAAACTTCAAGAGAGTCTTCACTCTTTTTTGTATCAGTTTTTAATATATTTTTTTTTTTTTTTTTTAAATATCAGTTACTTGAGAGTGTAACGATCAGTTTTTCCTCTGCTACCACTGTGCTGAAGAGGAATATAGGGTCAGCTATTTTCAAAGTGGTTCCAGAGCTGTGCTTTCTTCTGTCTGCAGTCCTGAGCTTGGAGAACGATGCCAAAACTCTTCCTGGTCATCTCAATGTGTTTTGTTGAAAGTTTTTATAAATAAAAGAACTCCACTGGATTTTTCTACTGAACTGATGGCATCTGCTACAAATGAGCTTTTTTTTTTATACTACAGGCTTGCTCGGCTAGTCTCTTTCCAAAACCAAGACATAATAAAGAGGAGATGCTGTTCTATACTGCTGATTTAAAATCTTAGTAAAAGGCTTATAAACTAAACTAAATATAAAGCTGTGATTCTTTCAGAGAATAGTGCAAATTAGTTTGAAATGTAAGAGTGGCTATAGTGAAGTAAACAAATTAGAAAGTTCTGTGTGGCAGTGTGACTTACTGAAATATTTTTGATAAATGAGAAAACACCCTGGGTTTTACTGCGTTTTTTCCAAGTCCGTAGTTTTTTTCTCTCCTATAAAAGCTATTATCTGTTTTTTATAAAGCCAGCAGGAGACCGATCTTTTGTGTGTGCTTCCTGTCTGGAGTGCTCAGACAATGGAAAAATAATTTGATTTTTAAGGTTCTAGGATGCTAAGATAAACCCTTAAGAGGATTTTTTTTTTTTTTTAAGAGGCAAATGATAGTTCAAATGTGTTTCCCATATAATGTGTTTTCCCTTTAATGGAGATCCAGACAGATCACACCTCCTCACTTACCTGGGAAAAAAAAAAAGCTGAAAGACAATGAGGTGTATAATAAACTAGTTACCTTGCTACCAGAGTTTAATCCAGAGATTCCCAGTTGTATTTATAAAAGTTAGGTTATAATTCAATGGGAAGATAATTTTTCCAGCCAAGTTTCCTGAGGAAGTGAGTTACTGCATCTGCCTGCCCTTAGCTAATTTCTACCACATAAGACTAAAGGATAGAGGTCTCAGACATAATTTAGTTTTTCTAAATTTCATGAACATTTACAGCTGGGTGGAGAAAAAAGACACTGTTTATTCTTCATTACAGTAACTCGGGGAAAGTGCAGTCGCTATCTGTTCACTTAGTAGTGACTTAACGGAGCAGGCAGCATGTCTGTATTGCCTAGCCTTTCAGCACAGGTGTCGTTCCAAATGAGCTACAACACGTGCTGTCTCTTCGTTGTCCTGCAAGCCACGTAAGCAGAGTACAAAAGGGAAGGCTCAGGATTCACACGAGGTAAGTAGGAGCATTGCTGGGGTTGGGAGGGAACTATAAAAGATGGGGAGAGGTAGTGGAGAGGAGTGTGTGTGATTGGGAAGATCAGGGATGCGATCGAAAATGAGACTTATAGCAGTTGTGGAATCTGGCAACGTGAGAAGACGTGGCTTCAGGCTGCGTTCAGACATGCTGAGGTTGAGAATGATTGTTTTCTCCCCGTGTTCCCCTCTGCCAGTTTTGTTAAGAGGAATTCTCTCTGAAGCACTCTTGTGGACTTGGGCTGTCTTCTAGTGCTGCAGCAGCTGTGCTGGCTCGATGCGGTGCAGTGGGCTGCATTCAGGCATGGCACATGCAATTTTAACATAAATTGGGAGTCTCTTGAAACATCTGTAATTTACGGTAGTTGACGGTGACCTCAGAGGTTGCCCCGGTAACTGGAGTCCCAGGAGCCTCTGTAAATATACCTGAAAAGTGGCCCAAAGTCTATGTGCCAATGCAATAAGTCTAAAAATATTGAGTGATTATGTTTATATTTAAAACTGGTTATATCAAGGTGGTTTTCGTAGCAGTCTCACCCAAATAGAAAAATAAGAAAAATAGTTAAGATAGCATGCATTTTGAAACTTCTGTGTGGGTTGAAAATTCCTAAAAAGACATCAGTGAGCACTCTCAAAGTGAGCGCTCTGAAAGATTACCAGGTGAACGTTATGACCATATCAAGCAAGCTTCAGAAGGTCACAGATTCTATAAATACTGGCCTGCTGTGGCAACATACAAATAAACCAAAGAAAAACATATATGAAAGTACTGCTCATCTCTGTTGCTATGTATTAGGGAGCCGACTGTGAGGTAGAGAATACATGATTCAGCCCCTTGTCTTTTGTGCTCCTGAATCTTATCTTTATATTCTTCATATTCTTTATCACACTCTATCTGATGACAGCAAATGAGCCTGTCCATTTTCTTCAGACTTTGGACCACATTTGTAACATATAAAGTCAGTTAAAAAAAAATCAATGTCACACAGTGAGTCAGAGTTGCAGTCTGAATTTGAACATTTTCCTGAAACTTGTTAAAGTCTTTGGATGAAAAGCATCCAAAAGATTTACTGTTGTTTACCCTTCAGGTTCAGCTGTTCAGTTTGTTTCTGGAACCAGCCAAGGACAGCCATTAGCACTCATTGCCATCCAGTTACTCGTTTTTATGACTTTTCGACACACTGCAGGATTCAGAGCTTTGAGAAGTCTGTTAGTTTTTCTTGAGGAGTCTTGTATTGCTAATGTGTATGTTGTTTAGTTGTGTTCATGACAAAAAACTGTGTATGGCAGACTTGCTATTCTTAAAGTTATGTATATATCCAGAGTCTGGTTTTGGATATAGTAATTTACTTTTAATCTCAAGCAGAATTGCAGTCCTATTACCATATAGCATAGAATTTTAGGAAAGTTGCCTGTGTACACATTTCTTTTTAGCTGCCAATGTCTTATAAATCAGTGAATAATATACTTGCATGCATCCATAAAATGTATCTATTTTCACTGCATAACATTTTTTCAATCTGGCATATGGGAACAAAACTAGAATCATAATTCTGTAACTGATACATTCACAGCAAAGTGCAGTGAACACTTAAATGGAGCAGAAAATTTCGGGTATGTTTTCATGCATCTTGAAATGTAATATTGGTGTTATGATATTGCTTCAAGAACTCTTAATTAGTTAGGAACTGAACAGGAATTACAGTCCTGTAACATTTCCCTGAGGTTGAAGATACTCACATTAACATAGGAAGTGATGATGATGTTGGACTGTTCATTTTGGGGTGCCTGACTTCCAGCACCTCGTTAAAGGAGTGACTGATTTTTGCTAGGGGTCAGGAAAATAGATGACTTAGAAAGGTTTGGTGGAAGCAGCTGAAAGTTGAGCTCCAACAGTCAATAGCTGCTCCAGAAAGTTTGGGGCTATGTAATAAACACATTTCATAATATTTTTGAACTTCTCGGGTTTTTTTAGTGCATTATAGTCTTGTCTAGTTTCTAGACCCCCCTGAGTTATCTAGTAGTGTTGTAAGAGGGAAAATGTCTAACAGCGCTCTTGCTTTGAGTTACCTTTCATGTATCACTTAGAAATGATCCAGAAACTCTGCGAAAACCATAGACTGTAAGTCGTAAATCTTGAAGAGCATAGAAGATACTATCTTGAGGTTTTTCAGAACGTTTATAATTACCATTAACAAGCTAAACAGTAAACTGTGGTATGTGTAGTAGTGTTTTGAAGGATTTTCAGCACTGCTTCTATCAGTGCTTTCTCATTAACCAGTGGGTAGACTATGTGCTCAGATGGTATCTTTTCTCTCTAATTTACAGAACATAGAAAGATGCGTGAATCAACTGATCATTGGTTGGGCCCAAAGAGTTGTGGTGAAGGGAGTTAAATCCAGTTGGCGGCTGGTCACAAGCGGTGTTCACCAGGGCTCAGTTTTGGGGCCAGTTCTGTTCAATATCTTTATCAATGATCTGGACGAGGGGATCGAGTGCACCCTCAGTAAATTTGCAGATGACACCAAGTTGGGCAGGAGTATTGATCTACTTGAGGGTAGGAAGGCTCTGCAAAGGGATCTGGACAGGCTGGATCGATGGGCCGAGGCCAATTGCATGAGGTTTAACAAGGTCAAGTGCCGGGTCCTGCACTTCGGTCACAACAACCCCAGGCAACGCTACAGGCTTGGGGAAGAGTGGCTGGAAAGCTGCCTGGCGGAAAAGGACCTGGGGGTGCTGGTCGACAGCCAGCTGAACATGAGCCGGCAGTGTGCCCAGGTGGCCAAGAAGGCCAACGGCATCCTGGCCTGTATCAGAGATGCTGTGTCCAGCAGGACTAGGGAACTGATCACCCCCCTGTACTCGGCACTGGTGAGGCCGCACCTCGAATACTGTGTTCAGTTTTGGGCCCCTCACTACAAGAAAGACATTGAGGTGCTGGAGCATGTCCAAAGAAGAGCAACGAGGCTGGTGAAGGGTCTAGAGAATAAGCCTAATGAGGAGTGGCTGAGGGAGCTGGGGTTGTTTAGTCTGGAGAAGAGGAGGCTGAGAGGAGACCTTATCGTTCTCTACAACTACCTGAAAGGAGGTTGTAGAGAGGCGGGTGTTGGTCTCTTCTCCCAAGTAACAAGCGATAGGACGAGAGGAAATGGCTTCAAGTTGCGCCAGGGGAGGTTTAGGTTGGATATTAGGAAAAATTTCTTCACCGAAAGGGTTGTCAAGCATTGGAAGAGGCTGCCCAGGGAGGTGGTTGAGTTACCATCCCTGGAGGTATTTAAAAGACATGTGGATGTGGTGCTTGGGCACATGGTTTAGTATTGGACTTGGCAGTGCTAGGTTGGACTTGATGATCTTAGAGGTCTTTTCCAACCTAAATGATTCGATGATTTTAGGATTAATGTATATACTTGTGTATGTGGTTTTGTTAGAATAAAATGCATTCTGAATCTTGGTGTCCTGTAAAGATATACTATAAAACAAAACTCTGTGTTAGCTGCATAAATATTGTGAAGATAAACAAATTTCTAACACTGTTTATTAGTCAAACTTATACAGCCATAGCCAGTTGCTTTATCAACATGCTTTCCTAAAAGCACAGCAGTAATTGATATGCTAGAGAGAGAAGCAATTTTCCCTATAAGAATTAATGTAATGGAAGGGGGGTGTCTTTCCATCCCCCACACTGTATATACTGTATATACCTTGAAATTTTAAAGGTTTTTTTTAAGTTTCACTGAGTTTGATATACAGCTGCTTCATCTCTGGGGCTGATAATGATTAGTGGAACAGGCTATTAAATAATAAGCAAAGGAGTTCCTAACAACGAATAAAGAAGCCATGGACACCATTGTCACTTTGTTCGTTGAGAACACAAGTAACTGCTAAATTATACTAAAATTATCGTATGTTGCAGACAATATGAACCCTCTGTATACTGAATTTTCATTCCATTTATTTCACTGAGCACACTACCTTTAGGAGCAAAGCTCCTAAAATGGATTGTGTTTAAAACAAGCGAATACATAAAAACAGTTCTAACTTGTCATAAAAATTATCAATAGCATATGTATCACTGCTCTGTTAACTCAACTTTTCTTTTTCCTCTTGACAGTCCTTTAGCTATTTTTGTCCATTAAGGCATTTATCAGTGAAACATGAAAATGTTCATACTTTGCTGAGAAGGACCTTGGGGTCCTGGTGGACAAGAAGCTGACCAGCAATGCACCCTTGCATCAAAAAAGGCCAACAGTATCCTGGGGTACATTAGGAAGAGTGTTGCCAGCAGGTCAAGGAAGGTAATTCTTTCCCTTTACTCAGCACTGGTGAGGCCACATCTGGAGTAGTTAGTCCAATTTGGGTCTCTCCAGTACAGGGAAGATACGGACTTACTGGAGCAAGCCCAGTACAGGGCCACAAAGAGGGTCAAGGGACTGGACCATCTTTCACATGCGGAAAAGCTGAAAGAGGTGGGACTGTTCAGCCTGGAGCAGAGAAGGCTCAGGGGAATCTTACCAATGTGTATAAATACCTGGTGGGAGGTGATGAAGAAGATGGAGTCAGACTCTTCTCAGTAGAGCTCACTGACATGGCAAGAGGCAATAGGCACGTATTAAAAAAACAGGAAATTCCATTTGAACACGAGAAGACATATTTTTACTGTGACGGTGGTCAAACAATGGAAGAGGTTGCCCAGAAAGGTTGTGGAATCTCCATCTTTGGAGATACTCAGCATCCAACTGGACATGGTCCTGGGCAATCTGCTCTATGTGACCCTGTTTGAGAGGGATTGGATTACGTGATCTCAAGAGATCCCTTCTAACCGAAACAGTTCTGTGTGTCTGTGTCAGGATGGGACTTCAGGATACAGAAGTTAAAGTTTGGTATGAGCCAATACACAAAGGCTTTTCTGAACCCTGTGTGGATGCTATTGTCAGGAATATGCTGACACTGACTACGCTCTTATAAGTTTTCTTTTTCTGAGTTTTGCCACATGTACATAGTTCTATCCAGCCATTTTGGTGTGATTTCATCTAACCAGTGGTCACTGTTTCTTCATTTTTCTGAGTCGGAGACAGTCAATAGATGAACAGCATTAATGTGTTTTATAATCTATGTGCTTTACGATGTTCTGAGGTTATCATTCATCAGTTTACAGGTGTAATAGCTGCAGTGAAGACTGGACAGAAAAGGTCTGCAAATACAGAACAGGTGCTGCTGAAGTCCTCTTAATTTATCAATTACTAAGTGTCCTTGGTATATATACAGAACAGGTGCTGCTGAAGTCCTCTTAATTTATCAATTACTAAGTGTCCTTGGTATATTTGAGGCAAAAATTACGAAGGACTATTTATCCATATGTAATGAGTTCTCCAATCACTATTAACCTTTTAACAGGTGTGCACTATTAAGTTATATTAGCTATCAGCTAACAGTAAATGTGATTCTAAGTATCATGAGGTTATTTACTAGGGTGTGGGAAGATTAGCAACCTATGTGGTTGTTAATGGGAAGTGTTACCAATTGGTTCGTCCAGGTTACAGAATTCTGACCAATTTATTACACTCAAACTCTTCTTATGAGTGAAAGGAGATACACCTTAAGGGAAAGGCAACAATTTATTGSCAGTCTACATAAAATCTTAGAAGTCTAATGAAAGAATTTGTATTAGTCCACTTAATGATAGTAACAGTTCAAATTGTGTGGTTAAAGTCCTTGCACACAGTTTCTTAGTATATACCCTCCTCTGATGTTATGGTCAGACTTCGACTGCCCCTAGGGGTGGATGCTACATTTAGTGGTTTCATTTGGGGGTGAGGCCAAGTGTCAAGGCAAGTTGTCATTGTTGAGTTGTCCTGTCAGCAAGCTGTGCTTTTTCAGGCAGAATATGACGTTGGTGTTTTTTGTTTGTTTTTGTTTTTTTTTTTTCCTTTTCACCCTGGGATCTTCTTGGGATCATTTTAATGTGTTTTTTAACATGCTCAACATCTTTCTCTTACCTCATCATTTCAAGTTTTCTACATATGTTCATATTTGTTCTTTGTTGCCTTAAAAGTGTTCTTACCCACTTTCCAAGGTTGCATTCTTTTGGCTAACACTAATGGATGGACTGTTAAATCCTTTGGGTGTCCAGTATCATCCGGTCTGTGTACTTTGAAGGCCCTTGCTGTCTTCCCAGCTCTGTGCTCTATGCTGTGTTTTTATTCTAGGGTCATGGACTGTTTACTCTACGCAGGAGACCTACTCCTTATTACTGTCTGTTAACTACAAATATATATATATATATATATTGCACAATTGACCAAAATATAAAACAAAGCAAGTAATAATCACCTGGTCATTAGATCGTTGCTGTTACAACTAAATAAGCTAAAACAAAGCTCCAGGCATGCCAAGACAAATCCAGACAAAACCTGACATGCCTGAGGCTTTTGGTGTTATTTTAGCACAAAGCCCATGGCCCTTTAGTAGCAATGTCTACAAAAGAATACTTCAGTTAACCTCTTATGAAGCTCTGATCTCCCCTAAGAAAATAAATCAATGGGGATTAGGGTAATCTATACTGCGTTAACACAAGGAACTAATTTCTGAAACCTTACGGTTTAATACAAGTGTTCTAATATAGATAAGACTGTCTTCATAAAAGGAAGTTTCGTGACTCGTGTCCACCCGTTGTCAGTACCTGCTAAGGCCAGTGGGATGGATGCTTTTGTTTAGATGCAATTTACAGCTGTCTTGGTAGAAAAAGAGTACAGTGGCTAGTACAGTGCTGGTTTTAAGCACTTCAGTTAATACATGAATTTCCGACATTGAAAGAAACACGTGTTTACCAGAGTAGGGATTTTGACACAGGTTAAGGTCTGTTCTGAAACCTTTCCTGTTCTCTCTCAAAATTGCCAGTAACTTCAGTGGGAAGACAGCAGGCTGTGCTCAGATGAGATAAGCGTCTCTGTGGTTTCTTGCCTAGAGGAGATAAGGAATCTTAGTCTCTGTAGTAGCAGAGAGTGTCTTTGAAGAGATAGGTACTCTACACCTGCCCTTCTTGGAGCAGGGTTTGATTGATAATGTTATACAATGAGCTTTTGTTTTTCTTATCGAGCCCTCAGGAGTTCTTGGCAGTGCCTTAATGTCTGCTGAGGAAATCTGAGTGAGACATAGTAAAGAGAGGTAGTTCAGATGTTTAGATCTGAGTGTTGTATATCTGTTTCATTTATGTGAAGCCAGAATGAAAAAAAATGAAGGGGAAAAATTGTTCTTTGGGCTAAACTTTTACTGGCCTCTGGGAGACAGGGCACTGTGGAAAGTGGTAAGATCTTTTCTCTGCTTTGGACTCAGTTGTGTCTGCCACAAGGTTAATGACATGTGATCTCCAGTAGAATTGTGTCTTCTTGGTTGACTTGGGGATCTGAGGAGGTCTGAACTCTTGATCTATACTATTTTTATAATCTGAATTTTATTGATTCTTCCTGGTTTTGGAAAACTTGTGGAGCCTAGTCGTCTTTAGATCTCCTCTTCTGTCAGATTTAGTTGAAATCAAGAAATAAATTCTGAAGGTAGGAGGAGGGGTACATAAAGAGGCACACATAGACGATGTGATTCCTGGGATTATTTTCCTAGGAAACCATCTAAAACATAATATATGGTTCATTGGTAGCCCTGGAAACAGCCTGCTTCTATCTCAATCACTTTTATCATCATGAAGCTTACTCTGCCATTGATTTCTTTCTCATAAATCTGTAGCTTGCTTTTAAGAAATAGTTTTTATTGTAAGTAAATGCCATTGTGAGAAGTGTGCAAATACTGTGGTAGGGAAAAGAGTAAAAGGCTCTATGTAAACTGGAATATTTCTGCTGTATTTGAGTGCAGACCATTTAACAGAGGTTTCTGAAGGCTGAGCTCCTTAATGTTCTGGAAATAATACTGTGCTGCATGGGACCTGCAGGGGATAAAGGGTATTTAAATGAAAGGTATTTATAATAAATTACTGAGCCCAAAATGAATCCTTTACGATATGATGCATACAACTGCAACTGTTCTTAAGAAATGCTTAAGTAAATAATCTGATGCAGTAGGCTGGGACCAAATTGTTGTTGATTTTCCATATTTGTAAAATTTGTGCACTTTTCTTTTGTAAAGTTAGTTTGTTTCCTATTACTACAAGTTCAAATGGCTAACTTATACTTTGGTAAATGATTGAAATAGAGTTGCAGCATAGAGCAAGTTACTGAAATAAGGTTTCAACATATATTGAGTGAGACGTTACCAAACATCAGTGAAATAGTTATACCACTTACTGTTTGTTCTTTCCTTCTAAACTATACTCACAGTTAAAATCCAATGATACAGAAAAATTGGCCAGCAAGAAGTTACCACAGATATGAATAGACAGTTCTGTTAATATTGCCAGAATGCCTTTGCTGTGTTCAGTTAACTCTGTACCTCAGAGAATTGGTTGATTTATAGCATTTTCAATTATAATGTGACTATTTTTAGTTCAGAATTCGAAGTGGATAATAGATAATGAATTCTATATTAAAATGTATAAATATGCAAGATGCAGTATTCAAATAATTTAATAATTTTGTTAACTTTTCAATTAACCATTGCATCAAATTAATTCAGCAAATTATTTTCCCTTACATGTATTCTTTCTATTCTGTTTTAGTACAGAAATCTAAATCTTCTAAAGCAGCATTCCACTAATGGCGCATCTGCTTCCTCTCAGTTTTTACGCTTCCCTTTGGCTAGGCTGTCACTTCAGACTTTAGTTCTGTTGAGTCCAACAGGGCAAGTCATGTTGCAGCATGAATTTACCAAAATGTGTGGAAATCCAGGTAAATTTGGCTAAAGATGTGCTTTTAAAATGTTTTATATACAATCTATTTTTAAAGCAAAAAAAGCAAGAGTTTTCAATTTTACTGTCAGTGCTTTTCATTTTTTTTAATCTAATAATCTCTTTGGCTTTGTAAGAAGTTAGAGGATTTACTATTTTAATCTGTGTATTAGTAAAACTATTCTGAGAGTTGTTTAATATACAAAATGTAGTTCCTTCAATTTTTTATTGTAGCACTTGAATGCTTGCCTTTACTCTGAGGGTTCAAATGTAAGTATTAATACTGAAGGCTTGTCTGCTTTTGACTAGATTTATTTGTATAGGTGACATGAGGGGCAGCTCTATTTTTAGGGACTACACAGATTCTAACAGCAGGCTTCTTTTGCTGGTGTAATTTAACTACTGAGAGGAGTAAGCTAGATGACCAAAAGACACATTTGCAGATCTAACTCTGTCCATTCTAGTACTTTTCTGGTACACTGGTGTCATTTATGGCTGGGATTTTGTTTACGTTACTGTCCACTGTACAGGCAAACTTTCAAATACAATCTAAATATACTCTCCACCACATATTGATTAAACTATCTGCATATGCTTTATGTAAAAAAGTGGTTACTGTGATTTATTTTCAGTTCTGATTAACAGTATTAGGAAAAGAAAACATTTTTTTTGCACAAATGTTTCCGTGTTGAAGATGAATGTTTAAATAATGTTGAAATAATGAAATATGAACTGTTGAAATATTAAGATGTGTTTGTAAAGCTTTGTTAAATCAGTAACTATAACAAAACAGAAAATAAACAGTTGAATGTAGGAAGCTGGGAGAGTGAGGGGGATGACTGTAATGGAACAGTTCTAGTTTCTGTCTCTTTGCTACATCGAGCAAGAACAAAACTTCTCCTCCTCATGAAGACGTTTAATCACTGTGAGGTAGCGGTGTGGGTGGTTATAAGGTTGAGATAAGGAAAATGAATACAGTTTCTAAGTATTATCTGAACTTCTCTTCAGCCTTTTCTTGACCACCCAAGGCATGCTCATTTTTTCCCATTGGTTTAGGCAGATGAGCCTTCGTGGTGGGACACTGACCTGATTTCAAAGGGCAGGGATATCACTCTGTGCTGTGAGCACAACCGGTGGAGGCCTTTGGTTTCCGAGTGAGCAGACAGTAATTCAATTTGAAGTAAATGGATGAGAAAATAGTTTTGCTTCTATGATTGTTTTTTTTTAGTTTTTAGATATCGTTTGAGTTAATTTTTGTGACTTTTTGAGTATTTGTGATGTGTAAGATATTCAGAAAGCTGCATAGTGTATTGAGATATGGTACATGAATATTTTAATGAAAGATTGATGATATTTCCCTTATGTGTCTTAGTGACTTAAAAAACCCGAGTCTTGTTTTCTATGGTATTACTATATTGTCATTTTTATGGTATTACTATATTGTTATTTTTGCCCATACCAAGTGTTAAATACAATGAGCTCTGAAAATTAAAAGCAGGATTATTTTTACCTGCCATATTATTCTGAAGTTTGAGTGCATACTGGATCTGTAGCCCTCCTCCACATCTAGAAGGGTTGTAAACTTTAAAATATTTGAAATTCTTGCATACTTTCTTACCACCCCAAGTGGTAATCTATATTAAGAATTTGTGTTAAGATCATCAATTGCTTGCTAAGATGCTGCTGTTGTAGATGGGATTTCAGAAATTGTCTTCAGTGTATTTGCTCTTGACTCTTGCATCCGTTAACTGCTTGAAACTGTGATGTCCTGTAGTGATGCTTATTCAGCATTCCTCACAAGGTAAACTTGTAGCAAACAATCAAAATAGACCCCTTTAAAATAGTGGAAGTCTGGAGAAAACTGCTATACCTGGTAATTTTTATTTATTTAATTGTAATTTTTTGGTAAAGCATACAGATGACTTATTAGGTTTGGTTTGTCAAAGCTATGAACATTTATATAAATTTAAAATCTAAATTGCTTATTGTTTGTTGGCTTAGGATAAACAAATACTTTATAATATTTGATTTTTGTAGTCTCTCTCATGTCTTTCTGTTACAGGCATCTTATTAAATATTTATAGTTCACTGTTCTTTTCTAAGTGCTTGTAACTGTTATGAATAATTAAAGAACAGAGTTAAGGGGGAAGAAGGGCATTGATGTAGCATTCAGAATGAGAATTTCCTATAATTGTTTGACAACTGTAAATTACATACATCTGAAAATCAACGAGGAAAACATATCAGAAGCAGCAGTATGTGGTTAGCAAAGGTACTTGGGTTCATGTCTTCTCTGCCTGAGTGATGGTAACCTAATAAATATTTTTCGTCTAATTCATAAGAATTGTCCTCCTTAAAAATAAACAGTTAATTATCACTGTTTAATTATCATTGCCATCTAAGTAATGAGGCTGAAGTAGCAACTAAAGAAGAATTTGGAAGATAATCTCTGTTTAGCAAGTAGCATGTTTTAAAAAGTTCCAATTTTTGTACTTAATTTAATACTGAATTATGTACATGAACTCTTCATGGCATTGAAGAGTTAATATTGGTAATGGTCACTCTCCTACTTGACAAAAAGTAACTTATCTCAATCCACAAAAGCAGAACAATTCAGCTTGTGAAGTTCCATCTCTTTCTTTAGAGTTATTTTATGAAATTTGCTAGTCCAATTACCATTAGTCAAGAAGCAGATCTGAAGACACCATTCATCAATCACTAGAATGAAGGAAATCAGTTGATGAATAGAAGGCTGCAGGGCAGAGGTAATGATAGTTTTTAGAATAAAAAAAATTTTTACATTTTATTCCTCTTAAGCCTGAATGTTTTACGTGGATAAAATAACCTTTAGGTGATAATTTTACTTCTGTGGTGTTCCTGGAAAACACTTAGCGACACGAAAGGACACAAAAAGACACCAGGAACTTTCCAAGAGAGCACATGACATTTGGATTGAAATTTGGACAAAATATAAGAATTGGCAGTGCAGGTGGAAATGAACATTTTGCCCTATCAGTGAAAGTGAAATTGTGTGATTTAGTCATAACCTTGTGCTGAGAGTTTGGGTGGGATGACCTCTATGCATGTGTGAAAAAGTTGGTCCTTTTAAGTTATATAACACACCCATGGTCAATCTGCTGCTCATTTTTTGTGAGCAAAAGTTGTTTGACGGTTAAGGGAATATCACGTAGACTGCTTATCACAGCAGAGGAGAGACAACGTACTTTTCTGCTTTCTGACTAAATTAGTGATTTATAACAAACAATGATTATTTTCATTTGTCTGCTGCATTTGCAGCATTGAAAAATGTGAATCTTGCCTGCATGGAGTAAGGTGTCCTTTTACATACAATTGTTTTTTTAGTATTTAAGTTTATGTAACTTGAGTTGCATCATGGAGCACGTACCTGTGATGGCACCCTGAGATGCATGCTCAACAAGCTTGTTTTTGTCAGGTGGTTTGTCCTCTTGTCTCCCTTAGCTCTGGGTGACATGCAGAACATAGGAATGCTGATACTCATAAAATGAATCTTAATACAGTTAATTGCAGAAGGGCTTGGGCACCCCAGCTCTCACTGAAAATAACTTCTCTCTTGGCATTGAAAATGTCCTTCAGAATGATCCCTCAGAATGCTTCCTTCCTTGTCTTCTGCAATTCTACCATTTTAAATCATACAAAAGTGTGAAATATACATGCAAATACATACAATTATGTTACTTTTAATAATTAGGTCCTTCAGAAGTAGTTTGATTTGCTAGGAAAGCTGTAGAGTTAGGTTCGTGAACGGATTCTCAAAGATAACAATTGAGAGGCTGGCACGTTGTTTCCCTATTTTGTGAACAGAGGACTGCCACCTCCATCGAAACACCTTCAATGAGTCTTGCTTTTTTTGCACCATTGTCAAATTTTTCAAAGCCTCATTTAATGCTACTTTGCTGATTTGGAAGTAATGTAGAAACAACAGTCTTTAACTTACGAACAACACATTGTGTTTGCACAAATCTGCACAGAAATTGCCTTGTGGATTGTGAATCAGATAGGATAGTATCTGAGCCTACTATGTAGGAAAGCTGGTAAAAAAAAACTCAAATAAAGCAAAACCAACCTTATGTCTGTGGGAAACTTTGGAAAAGCTGCTGGGAAGGCTTTACCAACAGGAGTGAGAAAGAATAGAGAGGCTTGAGCCAGTGCTCGCACTCGTCTCTTGCTGGTCCTGCTGTTGGCTTCTCTTTCCTCTCTGATGCTGAAGAGGAGCAGCTCAGGGAGAGATGAAGGAAGCAGCTTTCTGCAGAGCCTGCGCTGCATCTGAAGTTACAAAAATTTTAAACGCGGTTATTGTGTTATCTTTGTAAGTCACCCACATGCTTTATTTTTGCTTTAAACTGTGAAGCTTGACAGCTATGTTATGGAAGTTACTTATTTTGCCAATTCGGTCAAATTGTTTATGCCTGAAATGAGAAATGGAAAAATGCTGTGCTTTCTACCAGTGGAACTGACTTGCAGCTATGAATAGTTGAAAAAAATCTGAGATTCACCTTCAGCATGATTGCTTAAATCTTGTCGATAGGTCTTGATGAAAATGTTCGTGAAAGTGTATCTTAGATGTAATATTTGGGTGTTTAAAACATTATTGAAGAACTGAAAATGAAAATGCTCGGAGTTTAAATAGTTGTGCATGAAAGAGCATCTGGCTGGTTTTAAGGATGACACCAAAGACTCAGGTTTCTTCACTCCTGAGCCGTACTGAAACCTGTTGAGCCAACTTGCAAGTTAGAATCCTCCAGTATCTTCCGCAGTGTCAGCTTTGTCATCTTGAGTTATTCTTCAAGCTGAAAGCATATATAACTATTCCTCCTTTTTCTGATCATTGATGGCTGAAAAAATAAATGCTTATAATAAACATGAGTTTCTCTATAGTAGTTAAAATGGTCTGTTTGCCATAGTTCAGAATTAATTTCTTAGTACATGAGAAATTAGGAGTCTAAAATACTTTCTACTTACTTATCTAGGGTTATTAGCCTTTTCACACCATTAAGTAGTTTTTAACAGCTTTCTGTCAATGCAGTTTCCTCAGTTTAAGACTGAACAGTACATAGTAGCTGCTGGTTTTCATAAATAATTATTGTAATTTGTATGAATTTGGTTAAAATATTGCTTGTTTGGATCTGAAATATACAAGTTTTGCTTTTATTGAGTTTGTGAAAACAGGATACCTCTTTTGCTCCATTGGAAATGCAGCCCAGAAGCCTGAACTGTAACTGACTCAACAGAATTAAAAACTTAGACGTTCATGCCAAGCATAACTCAGGCTTTGGGTCTCTCAGTGCTCACAGCAATCTGGGCAGTTTCCTTAGATGTTTCTTATTTATTTTCTTTTGAGATTAGTCTTTTCCCCTTTCCCCTCTCACCCTGAAACCAAATGCTCCTTTATTTTAATATAATAAACATGCAGATCTACTTACATATGAAAGAATGCCTCAGTGGTGTTTGAATGTAATTTTTACTACTGTATTTTAATATTCACGTATAATATTACCAAGTTCTGTCATTATGTATTGCTTTATAAACATAACGTCATTTCTGTGAGTGACAGTAGTTGCTGCTATAAGGCAAACATACTTGGCAGCATGAAACTGCAGAATGCAGAAGTCTTAGTTGCTATAGCTGATTTTTTAAATTTAGGTCAAAATCAAACACAGTGTAAGTAGTTACAACTCCTTTATTTTCAGCAGACTAAGCAATATCAGATTGTTTACTTTTTCTTGAAGAAACATATGGATTTGTGTGTGCTGAATTAATACAGTGAAATACCACTTCGATTTAATATTTTGTTTTTAAAAACCTAATTGATTGATCCTCAAGAGACCAGGCATACATTTTGCTATTAGATACAAGAAGAAATGGCTAAACTATTTTGGTATGTAGTCTCTTAAGGTTAAAACGGAGGCTCAGAATTAAAACTTCAAAGCACCAGTTGAAAACAAGGAAAATCAGGAGTGCTCAGTGTAATCGCTGTTCTGTCAGTCAACTGAAGAACATTTTCTAAGCAAGCTGTCATTTCTTTTTTAGTTCTCTTCATAGGACTTAACCAACATGACTTGCAAAYACTAACAGAAGGAATATAATACAGTGTTTTGAGACACGAACTGTGTTGATGCTGCTTTAGCAAGTTTTAGCATTAAAGTTAGGACATTCTCTTACCTTGCTCAGCTTGCATCAGCTTTAAGAGCGGAGCGAGGGGGAGCAGGCGGCAGCATGCCTGCGGATGTCTTGGGCATCTTGGTGGAAGAAGCGTCCGCCTCGTAGCACAAGTTCACAGAAAGCTCCCTTGCAAGATAACTGGGAGAGCATTTGAACTTTGAAGAACCTAAGGATACTTTAGACAGCAACACAAAACACATACTAAAAAAAGTTTCTTTACTCGTGGTAAACTGATCAAATTACTAAAGAAGCTCTTCTGTAATAAGTTTTACAAAGAGAGCCTTAGTCTAGACTTCATTTGCRAAACCGTATCCTGTTATTTCCCTGCTCATTGCAGTCACAGTCTTTAACTGAGTTAAATTGTCTGCTCTAGAAGCAACAAGGAGAATACAGGCTGCCATTTTTCTCTGCTCTTTCTAATAGGTAGTGTAATAGTGATCCCTCTAATGTAATAGAAGTCTTCTGCTGTCCTGTTTTCTTGAAGCGAGGCAGAACAAAGTGAACYAAAGGAGCCCTGAGAACCTCGATTCTGTTATTTTATGGTGTTGGTAGTTCTTTCTTATACCTTGCCTTCATGTTGAGTATGTTTATGAAATTGTTGATGTACATTCTGTGAGGTGGACCAAGGTGAGAGATTTTGTTTTCCCTAATGACATAAAGTTCTCTTGTTAGGTCATATAGGATCTGATTTCAACAGAACAGTTTCAACTGCATTGATTTTAACTGAATTAATTTATTGATAAAAGTGAGCAATTCTGTTCTTTCCTCCCATTTTTAATCAATTCCCGTTTCTAGCGGTTATTTTGAACCAGCTCTGATACTCTGATCACATAGCAAATTGTTTCAGCTCACTAAAATTGCAGAAAACTAATTCAGCAAAAAAGGGATTTTTCATTTCCTGAGGTAGTGAGGTGAATTCACTTACTGTGTGTCAGACAGGTGCTAATGTGGGCCTGAGGAGCTGGGGCAGGAGGAGGAAGATACAGGACAGAAAATTAATGTTTTGAAGAGGGAATTGGTTTAGCTGTATCATGAAACCACGCAATTAGCTGATCTGAAATAAAATAGATAATTTTAGTTTGAATATTGAGCTAAGACTTGCCCTTGTGTCCATATTCCTTTAAAAATAGAATTCCCTTAGTAAAAAAAGAATTTWAAAAAAATTACTTGTTACTTGTACAGCTAATTTTCATATTTTTCTTTCCCCCTCACTGTTATTTTTAAGATTGTGTAACTGGGTCTGGCTGGGGTCAACCCACCACACATTGAAAAAATACGTTTCTCTTCAAAGATTTCTGCAAACAGCAGATATGCCATGAATAACAGTTTGGAAAAATATTTAAATGCTGAGCTCAAATATAGTGATTCACTACGAGTGGGAAGCCCTGTGTTTTCCAAATATCTGATGTTTTGTCTCCCCCCCAAATGCCTATTATTTCAGTTGAGGACTCTTTATTTTGTCTTAAATACAACTGCTCAGTGCTGTGTACCATCAAACAGTGGCTACATTTCCATTCAGAAACTATTGTACATGATGTGATTTAATATGTGCCATTTCTGAAGTGTTTGGGATTCTGTTAGCTGAACTGCTAATTACTTGGAGAGTTTTTTCTTGTTTTGATTTTCACATACTCTGCAAGCTTTGGACAGCTGTGTTAAGGCATTATAAAGTACATGCTTTTTAGTGAATTTGGGTGTGAGTAAGAATCTCCTAGTAATGGCAACTTAAAAGAAGTGACTAGGAAGACTGACTAGGAAGAACGCAGATATTTGGCTAGAGGAGAGAGGCTGAGTGGCGGCTGTCTGCAGATTCTTCTGCTGAGTCGTTGATTCCCAGAGAATTAGGCTGAGAGAGGGTACACCAAGGACGTAGACCTCCTGCCTTCGAGGACATGGCTTCTAATGGTGAAATGCTTTTCCTGTCCCACCTCCTCTCTCCTTTCCCTCCCCCTTTCTCCCTCTTCCAAAGACGACTCTCACTCTGCCTTTAACTGCATGTAACTTTTGAAATCAATGCTAAATTTTGTGTAACAAAGATGAAACGTTGCTGATTTTAGTTACCTGTTACTTTCCTTCCTTTTTTCTACTGACTCCTTCACACAGAAACTTGCTTAGCTTCTTTTATAATGCTGCATGTTATGTTGTGGAAAGAGCTGGCAGCTGTACGTAGGCAACCTATACATAATAATTAATTCCTTTTTTTTGTGTTTGCAAAAATCAGTGGTCCTGTTTATTATTGCTGTATCAGTTAAAGATTTTTGTTCAGAGAAAACCCTAAATATTTTTGCAATGAAAATATTTATAAAGAGAAGGATAATATACTAATGTTGTATTTGTAACTCATTTGCTGACCTATGTCTGCATTTACATCTCTAAAACCACAGGTGAAACCTTGAAAAGAACAAATTACTGATATTATCATATTTTTATTAAAATACATTTAGAAATTGAATGTTTTAAAATATTGCCTTAAATATCTGTTGTTTTCTCCTTTGAATAGACCTAGCTATATATAGACATAACTGAATGCTTTCTTAAGTATAAAGAAAATCTATAAAATTCAGGGCTTTTGTTTTGCAGGGTTCTGAAGAAAAATGCTTAGGAATCTTAATTAAATAAACAAAGCTTCAATTTTTTATTTTTTTTTTAAACTAACCACTTCCTGAAATAGGCTTATGTTATACATCATGTTGTTAAGCTAGGTGATTTTGCAATTGCTGCTGAATTGCATTTGATGAAGACAGGCTGTTTTCATACTCAAATTGGCTACTTAAGTATCTCATGCACTATAAAAGCAAGTCATCAATGAGTTGTATAGTGTCAGAAGAGTAGTTCACTCTGTGTTCATCATGAAGATCATTAGACTCTCTGTTCTCATCATAAAGTAGTGAATTGTATTGCAACTGTTGACTACAGATGTACAGTAAATTACTTCTAAAACAGCCTTTGTGCTATGTGACATTAAACAAGTGTGATTTTAAAAAAAATAAAATTAACCAAACTTAGGCATGGCCTGTGTTCTCACCTACTCACCAGGAATCGTTCAGAGTATTGCCCCAGCACTGACCCTCAGATTCACAAACATGTCACTTAATTCTGAACTTACATGCAAAAAAAAATTTATTTATTTAAAAGCTCTTGAGACACTGTATGTGATTGCGGTGTTGTTACTACACTTACGTACGGACATTGCCATCTTTGCTAGGCTGAATGGCTCAGCATCCATCTTATTTCTAAGCCTGTTTAGGATTAATTAAGTAGACATTCTTGGGACTGTGGCTCCTGTAGACTGTGTGCCATCATTGGTAGAGGGTGTGTGAGTTTCTTCACACATTGTCAAAGCTCAGCCATTTACAGTCAAAAAGCCTGCAGTGAGGTGCTGAGGTTTAGGGGAGGTGCCTTGAGCTCTATTTTTTATGTAGTTGCTTGGTTGGCAGAGCCCTCACTGACTSATTGAGTCCTTCTGCCTGGGGGTCTTCAAACACGCAGCTCCTCATGTGCTAGCCGCATGTTCTCAAGACTGGGATGGAGCTGCCTTCCACGCTTCTGATGAACCTTTGGTATATAAACACGAATGGAAATTTTGTATGGTTAGAGCATAAACAAGAAGCAGCAGGACCTGTCACCTGGGGAGGTGGGTATTCCTCTCAAGAGGGCAAAATTCAGTGTTCAGGTCCCTGGTGCATGGGCTGCTTGTATGTTTTGCATTCAGGGTCACCAAGTGAAATGTTTATGGACTAATGACATCAGGGACTTTCACTTCCCAGACGAGTGCTCTAAAAATGTGTCATTCTGCCACTTCTTCTTGTTACCATTGCCTTTTCTTTGTAAAGACCTCTGTCCCAAAAGGAGTACCTTAGTGGGCTAAATGCAGATAGAGGCCTTAATCTTCAAATCCCAGTTAGCATAACTACTGCATCAAAGCTGCAGGTAGCTGCTTTAGTCATGGAGAGAGGCAGGATTGCAGACACCCATCTCTGAAGTTTTCATTGGCGAGTGTAAGGACCATTCTGTAGTGGCAGATGGAAGGACTGTCCTGCACAGTGCTCCGGTTGCAGCCCCGCACTTTCCACCTCAGGGTGGTGGCAGGCCCCTGCCTTGGGCTGTAAGGTTCTTCCCAAAGTGTTCTAGATTCCACTGTACTGAGCAGTACCTAAACTTCTTGGTAACTCTGGGACTGAATGTTTTTTGAAGTACTGCTTTCCCCATGGTGTCTTCTGGGGCATGATTCATTTGGGCATTTACAGGTCATAAAGTTCACTCTCTGCATCCTTTCCTTTAGTAGATGTTTAAAGACCTTCAACTATTCATTGGTTCCTCTATCATCCTGATCTATATGTTATCAAATCCCTGTTTGAACTCCGCCACTGTCCCTATCAGTACCCGTGGTTATTGGCACTGCTCTTTAAGTCATTTTATCATAAAGTTGCATCTGTTAAAAGCTTTGCAGTTCAGGAATGATGTGGATATCTCTCAGCATCTGATTCAAGATTCTTTGTTGTCTCCAGAATTGTTTTGTAGATAGTGCTATCTTAGTCACACAACCATTTCTTTGTCTGTAGCTTGAGAGGAATAAAAAAAAAATTGTCATGGAGATACTCTTCCCTGTTTGCTCTTTTAAGCCATTTTCTCCAGCTGTCTCTGTCTCTTAAGTGCCATAGATGTCAGCTGGGATTATTTCTGTTTTTTAAACTGCTAGATACTTCGCTTTCTGTTGCTATGAACTCCTGGATAAACTGAACTCTTAGTGTTGTCACTTGTAGAAGATACTAGCAAGGTTTCACAACAGTTTTATCTGTGGTCTGGTCTGTTTCTCAAAACTTCTTGCAGGTGACCTTCGATGTGGCACACGTGGCTTTAGGAAATGTATTGATGAGGTGGTCATTCTGGTTTCAATGATAAAGTCTTCTGAAGAACAAGCAGTCTTTAGGGGAAGTCCTGAGTTATGATGACAGTACCTTTTATAATCTGAAGATTGACATGGCCTTCATTGTGTGAGAGATCCTAGAATGACTCTGAAAGTTGTTTCAGCACAAAAATTGTAGCTTCTGCCATGGACAGAAATATGTATCTGCACTGTAGAGCCAGTCTCACTTTGAGCATCTTGAACAGCATCCTGGCCTGTGTCAGGAATAGCGTGGCCAGCAGGAGCAGGGAGGTGATCGTGCCCCTGTACTCGGCACTGGTGAGGCCGCACCTCGAATTCTGTGTTCAGTTTTGGGCCCCTCACTACAAGAAGGACATTGAGGTGCTGGAGCGTGTCCAGAGAAGGGCAGCGAAACTGGTGAAGGGTCTAGAGAACAAGCCTAATGAGGAGTGGCTGAGGGAGCTGGGGTTGTTTAGTCTGGAGAAGAGGAGGCTGAGAGGAGACCTTATCGTTCTCTACAACTACCTGAAAGGAGGTTGTAGCGAGGTGGGTGTTGGTCTCTTCTCCCAGGTAACAAGCGATCGGACGAGAGGAGATGGCCTCAAGTTGCACCAGGGGAGGTTTAGATTGGATATTAGGAAAAATTTCTTTACTGAAAGAGTGGTCAAGCATTGGAAGAGGCTGCCCAGGGAAGTGGTGGAGTCACCGTCACTGGAGGTGTTCAAAATCGTGTAGATGTGGCGCTTTGGGACATGGCTTAGTGGGCATGTTGGCGTTGGGTTGACGGTTGGACTTGATGATCTTAGAGGTCTTTTCCAACCTTAATGATTCTATGAAATTCTATGAGCTTCTGTGAACTATGAACACTGTAAGTCTCATGAATGCTGAGAATCCTGTGTTTGTTCAGATACATACAGGTTTCTGATGTGCTAGTCTTTTTGATTCAAGACAGACTTAAGGCCATGACAGACCTGACCCAGTTCATGAATGCCACCCCAATTTCAGGGTGAAATCCTTCACATAATATAGCAGAATATATCTGCCTCCTTCTCCGTGCCAGAGTGTATCTCTGAGGCTCACAAACCTGTTTCATACAGTTTGTGCACACTTTATACAATTACATTCTCAGCTTATGAGTGAGAGTTTCTTTTCAGACAGGTGGATAATTCTGGCCACTGTCTTTGGGAAAATATCCTTTAAGTTCTTCTGTTTATGCAGATTGACTGTGACTGCCCTGTGTCTGTCAGGATGCAGACTCGCACAGGCAATCTGGTAGCTCAGGATCATTGATTTCTGGAGAAACAAAAACTTATGAAGGGTGTTCTGGAGCTCAGAGCTGCGAGAAACTCGCAAGAGTATTTTAAAATTTCTTCATGGTCATCACAGACAGTGATGTCTACCACCAACAGGCTTTATATGAATAAGCCAAGTGGTGAGATTGCTTTACTCTGYAGAAATGCAGAATACTGTTGAACTGGCTTCAAATTCATCTGGCAGGCAAGCAAAATAGACTTGCAGGTGTGGTAGATTGAATTATTCCTCTGATCCACACGTGTAAACTCCAATTTAGTCTTTAGGTAACTAGAGTTGGAAATGGGGTTGCCTTGGGATGAACCTATTTACATCAGATGGCATCAAGAAATGGCAGATTTTTTTCTCCCTTGCCATTCAGTGTCTTGGATCAGACGCAATCCTGATCATAGAGCAAGGCATAGACCTTCCTTCTGCTTGGAAATACTGATTGTGGTCAGGCAAGGTAATACTTCCCAGGCCTTGACAATTCTGATATCAGGAGGTTATCTGTCAGCTGTCTCTCTGAAGAGTTCAAGAAATATATTCCCCTCATAGATCTGTGACTGAGAAATCTGTAGCATTAAGGAGTTTCAGCGTGCTTCATTCCAAGCCCTAAAATACTGGACAGGAATGTCATTGCTCATTTCTTTGGGGCTGTCCCTTGCCACTTTTTCAGGTTAGGAGATGTAGATAGACAGATAGCCAGACAAGAAGCTAGGCTTAAAATAGAAAAAAAAAACCTTTGTAAACAAAAATCACATTCGTGATTTATTATTTTTTTAAATTAAGGAAATTTGCTTTTGTTCGAAAGCAATCCTCATGCCCGAACTACATGTAATGAGATTCCAAGAGTCAGCCCTGTGTGGTATCCATTGCAGGTGTTTGATCTGGAGTTAGAAATAAAGCAGTCCTCTGAAGGGGTATTCACTTTTACTGATCTCTTGAGGACTTGTGTAAAGCAAATTCTGCTGTCATTAGAGGTGCAAGAATCATGTAGTTGATTAATTTTCTCAAACACAGAACAGCAGATATTAAGTCTGCTTACTTTACTAATAATTGTTTTCAATGAAAGGCTTTTCGGATGCTTATAAATTAAATTACGAAACCAGAATTCTGCATTTTTAATTTAATGAAATTAAACATACAGTACATACGCCCTGCACTGGATATGCATTCTGTAATGGATGGTTTTTATTTGAACATCTGTTCAGTGTAGCAAGTGTTGAAAGTTTTCTTTCCCTCTCTTTTCTGCCATATAAGCAATGTTGATTTGCACTGGAACATACTTCACATGGAAAACTATTAGAGGGAAAATCAACATTCTTTTTGTATAAAGCTGGAAAAGTAATTTTTTGAGCCGTGATGGAGTATAAGAACACCACTTATAGATAGGGTATCTAACATAAAAAAATTATTTCATGGAAATACTATTTCTGACTAAAAGTTAGCTTATCAAGACACATGATGCTTTTAAAAGAAAACCAAAACACTTGCAGCATTTTTTCAGTTTCAGAAAATGCAGATAATGAAAGCACACAGTTTTATTAAATTCGGTTCTTTCTCATGAAATTGATTATACTTAAATGATCTGTTACCGATTCATTTGCACTTGTTTGAATGAATGCAAACAGCAGATAGAGGTAGCTAATGACATTTTTTTTTTTTTAAATGGCTTATATATCCAGTTCTCTACCCAAGCTTTCTCTAGTAAACTAAGACCTCTGGGTTATTGCATTGTTTTAAGAGCAAAGGTTAATCACTTTTGCTTCCCTTCCTGACCAGGTCTTGCATTTTCCATTCAAGTTCTTTTTAATGATAYGCAGCTTCTTTGGAACCAGTTAAACTTCAGTTGTCTGAGACGGTTCCCTCTTGAGTCACTGTCATATTTCCTGAAACTCGGAATTTGCAGTGAATTATATCTGCTCCAGTCGAGTCACTTGTGTTTCAGTGTAGCTTCTTAAGACTAATGTGGATGTTTTCCTAGTATAGGAGTGGGATGCATGTGTCTGCTCTGAGTAGTCTGTGGGAAGAACATGTATGGGTGCAGTGGAGAAGGGAGCTATGCATAATAAGTGCTGTTAACATCTTGTATACTTAGATTAGGACCATGTCTTAGGGATTTTATGTAGTCAATTGTGTATTAATGTTTCTCTGGTGTTCACGAGGACCCTGTCGGCATGGTATTAAAGCCTTATATTCTGTACTGCCAAAGTTCAGCAAATATCTGTAGGACTGTATAAGGACTCAGAGGAAAGCTTACTTCCTACTGCCTTGGCTGTAGAACCCATTATCTCTGTAAGTAGGTTATTACTGATAAAATAAAATGCATTTATACAGCATTATTATTTCATTAGCATTCAAAACTTGCTTTTTAAAATTTTCTGTTCATACAAAATATTAAAAAAAACCCCAAACCCTGGAAGGTTACTTATATAGGCAAGAACAAATATTAAGCCATTATTAATATTTTCATTTGTGATTATTCCAATAAGAATTTCCATCTTACTGGTTATCACACAGATGCTAGACCTTTTTGAATACTTTATGAACTATCAGCCATAAGTTGAAACCTATTTCAATGTTAAGCAAAATCATGATACATGTTTTCTTCTTTTCCCCCTTGTTTACCAGGATGGTACGAAACAAAAGCGAGAACGGAAAAAGACTGTGTCGTTTAGCAGTATGCCAACTGAGAAAAAGATCAGCAGTGCAAGTGACTGTATAAATGCGATGGTTGAAGGCTCTGAGCTCAAAAAGATACGATCCAACTCTAGGGTGTATCACCGATATTTTCTTTTAGATGCAGATATGCAGTCTCTACGCTGGGAACCTTCAAAAAAGGATTCTGAAAAAGCAAAGATTGATATTAAATCAATCAAAGAAGTAAGAACAGGAAAAAATACAGATATTTTTCGCAGCAATGGAATATATGACCAGATATCAGAAGACTGTGCATTTTCAATTATATATGGAGAAAACTATGAGTCACTAGATCTTGTTGCTAACTCAGCAGACATTGCAAATATTTGGGTTACTGGCTTAAGGTACCTGATTTCTTACGGAAAACATACTCTAGATATGATAGAAAGTACTCAAGATAATATGCGGACTTCATGGCTTTCACAAATGTTCAGTGAATCAGATGTAGATAATTTGGGACATATACCCCTGTGTAATGCTGTACAGTTTATAAAAGACTTAAATCCTGGTTTAAAAACTAATAAAATTGAACTAAAATTCAAGGAGTTACATAGATCCAAGGAAAAATCTGGTACGGAAGTAACAAAAGAAGAGTTTATTGAAGTTTTTCATGAGCTTTGTACCAGACCTGAAATCTATTTTCTGTTGGTTCAGTTTTCGAGCAATAAAGAATTCCTAGATAGCAAGGACCTCATGATGTTTTTAGAAGCAGAACAGGGTATGGCACACGTCACGGAAGAAATAAGCCTTGAAATTATTCAGAAATACGAGCCAGCCAAAGAGGGCCAGGAAAAGGGTTGTCTTTCTATAGATGGGTTTACGAATTACCTTACTTCACCAGACTGCCACATATTTGATCCAGAACATAAAAAAGTTTGTCAAGATATGAAACAACCTTTATCTCATTATTTTATAAATTCATCTCATAATACATACTTGATAGAAGATCAGTTTCGAGGGCCTTCTGACATCACAGGTTACATTCGCGCTCTTAAAATGGGTTGTCGAAGTGTTGAACTGGATGTATGGGATGGTCCAGATAATGAGCCTGTGATTTACACAGGGCATACAATGACATCGCAGATTGTCTTCCGTAGCGTRATTGACATTATTAACAAGTATGCATTTTTTGCTTCAGAATACCCTCTTATTTTGTGTTTAGAAAATCATTGTTCTATTAAGCAGCAGAAAGTTATGGTACAACACATGAAGAAAATTTTGGGGGACAAACTACATACGCAGTCTCCAAACATTGAAGAATCTTATCTTCCATCACCAGAATCACTTAAAGGGAAAATACTAATTAAAGCAAAGAAGCTTTCCTCTAATTGTTCTGGACTAGAGGGAGATGTTACAGATGAAGATGAAGGAGCAGAAATGTCACAGAGAGTGGGGAAGGAGGGGGTAGAACAGCAAAACTCGATGATGGGGAAAAGATTTCAGCTCTGCAAAGAACTCTCTGAGTTGGTAAGCATATGTAAATCAGTTCAGTTCAAAGAGTTTCAAGTTTCATTTCAGCTCCAGAAGTACTGGGAAGTGTGCTCGTTTAATGAAGTGCTTGCTAGCAAATATGCCAATGAAAACCCAGGAGACTTTGTAAATTATAACAAACGTTTTCTTGCGAGAGTTTTCCCCAGTCCTATGAGGATTGACTCTAGTAATATGAATCCCCAGGACTTTTGGAAATGTGGTTGTCAGATAGTAGCAATGAACTTTCAAACGCCTGGCTTAATGATGGATCTTAACATTGGTTGGTTTCGACAAAATGGAAACTGTGGCTATGTCCTTCGTCCTGCTATCATGAGAGAAGAAGTATCCTTCTTTAGTGCGAATACAAAAGATACCGTGCCTGGAGTTTCGCCTCAGCTGCTTCATATTAAAATCATTAGTGGGCAAAACTTTCCTAAACCCAAAGGATCAGGTGCCAAAGGTGATGTTGTGGATCCTTATGTCTATGTTGAAATACATGGAATCCCTGCCGACTGTGCAGAGCAAAGGACGAAAACTATGCATCAGAATGGGGATAATCCAATTTTTGATGAAAGCTTTGAATTTCAAATAAATTTACCAGAACTAGCTATGGTGCGTTTTGTAGTACTGGATGATGATTACATTGGGGATGAGTTTATTGGGCAGTACACTATTCCCTTTGAGTGTCTACAGACTGGTTATCGGCACGTTCCTCTGCAGTCTTTAACTGGTGAAATTTTAGCCCATGCTTCCTTGTTCGTGCATGTGGCCATTACTAATCGAAGGGGTGGTGGGAAACCTCATAAGCGGGGCCTCTCTGTGAGGAAGGGCAAGAAATCAAGGGAATATGCTTCTATGAGAACATTATGGATTAAAACAATAGATGAAGTGTTCAAGAATGCTCTCCAACCTATTCGGGATGCCACGGATTTGAGAGAAAATATGCAGGTACAGTTTTTATAATGAATTTATTGGTTCTTATGTGTATTTTTGTATTATGATGCATATGGAATATATGTTTTTAAGAGTCTTGCTGCATTTTGTAAGTTATGTTATTTGAGTCTCATGCTGAACAGCTTTAAAAATGGATTATGTCAGAGCAGCCCTCTAGGTGATTCTGCTGAGGTAACTTTGGATGCATATGCGTATTTTGTTGAACGTGAACTGGAAATATGACTCCACTGTTAGAACTCAAGCCTGTTGCCTTGTCCTATGTCTTTGAAGGAATGTTAGATATACACTAGAGGAAAGTATGGCAATATTTTAATTTTAGAAAATTAAGTTAAATAGAAATGCAGGAGGAAAATACAGCTGATAGAAGAAGGAGACTTTACTGCTTATTAGAAAACTTCTTGTACGTGAAAGTATGTTTAGCATAGTTTCACTGAGGTTTTGTTTTTACCTCATTCCCAAATAGAAGGCAGTACTTTCAGAAAGACCATTTGCTTTCCATGATTCCTCCTAGCAACAATATGTTAGAAATACATGGAATTAGCGCTAAGGTATTAGAAGGCATCCTCTAGAAGAAATTACCTTACCTTAAAGGTCACATATAGTAAACACATTGAATTTCAGGAAAAAGTACAGGCTGAGGTGCTTGTTTTTGTGGAAGCCAAGAGATCCCACTTCAAATTGCATTGTTTGGAGATTCCAGTAAAGATTCCAGGTAAATAAACCCTTTTAGACATAGATTAAAGTGAGTTGTAAAGTTGTGTTTTATTTAATAAAGCTTTTAACTATCTATAAACTTCTGATGGAATACTAGCAGTGATCAAGAAAGTTAAGCATAGTCATTTCAAATGAAGGACCTGTTAAATCCTCTTATGTAATGTTAAGGGGAAACTGATTAAAGGAAATGTCTGAGATTTGATTCTAGATTTTAAAGGCACATCACTGTAGATAAATTTTCTTCATGAATAATCTTATATTGAAGAGATTTTATTAGTAATACAGTTTTAAAACTAATTTTTCTTCACGTGAAAGAAGAAATTAGTACACCATTATGAAGCTCTCCCATTCCACTTGGTATATAAAATTGCTATACTAAAAGATTATTAAAAAAATACAGGGATGATATTTTGACTCATAAGTGTTTCAACTTATGGGCTACATATAAAGTGAACTTTGCCTGCATTTAACGTATTGAAGGCTAGAATTCTGTCATATAAATGATACTGTATTTTAAGATACCTTTCAAGGAATAGCTGAACCTAAGATTTGAGGAAACAGTGAAAACATACAGTTTTTGTAGCTACTTTAAACTCTTTACTGTGCATGCTGCAGTACTTTCCAGAACTGATATAATTGAAAACAGGTTCTACGGTGTGGTTTCTTTGAACATGAGATATTAAAAGGTATTTTATGTATTTTATTCTGTCAGTTTGAAAGTTGTGCTATCAACTAAATTCATCATTATCATCTCTCAAAATGCTATCAAGAAGATATTTTAGGTACATGAGGGAATATTAGTTTTGCATAGCTTTACTGACAGATTATATAATATGCACAATTTAAACTCTGAGTAACTAAGGTTTTACAGCTAATAAAAGTAAATAAACCACTCAATTAAAATAAGTATCAACTTATGTCAGGGAATGTGAGTTTTGTTTAATTTCTATATTGCTGAAATTTTGCATTATAAATTGTTATGATTTTTATAATACGGAAATAATGTCCCCACAAGCCAGATTAGAAGGAACAAAGTTGGGGTTTTTTTTTAACGTAAGATGGAAGAAGAGAAGAAAAAAAAGTGTGCAGCAATGAGTTTAATGGTTTCTCTACATCTGTATACAAGTAGCTAGCCTTTTTTGTTCCTTGTTAGGTACTGCTACATTACTATGACAAAAGCTGTTGTCATAACTTGTTGTTACAAATTAATGACTGATAAAAGTATAACATGAGTGATTAAACTGGATGTGATGTTGCATGTTTAAATTGCTTGACAGTACGAGAGAGAGTCTCTGGATATAGGGTTGGAAGTTGAAAGGCAAGAGTTATAGCTGTAGTTCTGTCCTGCCTGCCATTAGTTAATATATACATTCCCTGGGTCCTTGTTAACCTCTCTGTAAAATTGTTATTCATAATGGCTTACCCATGATGTTTATCTCAAACAAAATCTGTTTGAATGGACTTTCCAATGTCTGTCTTTTCAACTATGTAATTATCGTGTCATTAAGGTGTAGTCCAGTTAATGAAAGTAGTTTCTGTTTCCTGGACGTTTACTAGATGCTACTAAACATTTACTTAAAGTACACTGTAAGTGACTGTAGTAGATGTAATTTAATATTCACATAATTTTGCATGAATATGCTATATATACATATTTTGAAGTCTACTTTGGGTATTTTGTCTCATAAAGGGGCAGCAAAATATTTCACGTTTGAGTCCTGTTTGCATTAAGGTTGGCATTATGTCTCTCTAAGAAATGTGTCCACAAGTGAGTCTTACCATGCCAGCAAGATGGAAAGTGGTTTTGATTAAAATGGAAATCTGCGTCAGATACCATGTCTGGGTAAGACGTGAGAGAAAGGAGTACTGAGCACATTTGTAACTTAAATATACCATGTTTTTGTTTTTGTTTCCTACAGGAACACAAACTCCAGACCTGCCATAGATCACCAGCTCCCACTTGGTACAAAAATCCTAAATTCATTTCAGTGCTGAGAATATTCCCATCATGGAATTTGAGTGGCTGCTTGAAGTCACATTGTATTTCTAATACTGGAAATTTTCTTCAAGTTTAAACGCATGGTTTTATATTCTACCATGTTGGATATGAAATACAACTATAATAAATTTTAGGGAAAGGTACAAATCTGGTATTTATATTAAAGTACCTTAAAAATGCACTTAAGTGTGATTCTGTGATAGGAATGACATCGGTAGTGGAGTCCTGGGTTTGTGAATCACACCAAATGGGAGCCAGCAGATCCACAGCACGTCTGGACTATGGTTCAGGTATGTTTAAAGTTACAAATGGGCTGAATTCCTCCTTCCACTTCATTTTGCGTGCTTGGGACATTCAGCACCTAATACTTGTTTCTCTTTTGGTGGCATTTTAAAAATTACTTTGAAATGTCTTTTAGAATTTTTCAAAATATATAACCAGTATGTTTTAGAATTAATTTATTTCCATGGTTAATTTTAGCAGTGATAGAGACCAGACATACTTGTTCTAAATAGAATGTTTTTTTCTGTGGTGAGTATTGAATTCTGTTTGAATTTTTAACATTTTTGGTAAAATATATGTAATATTGGTTGCTTTGGAAAACTGCCAGTTCTTCAGGGAAAAGCTGTGGTAATTCCACATTGTAGCTCGACTATAGCAGTGAAGTATTTTATCCTGAAAGAATGAGACATTAAAATTCATATTTAACTGTAAAGGAAACTCTTTCTTTCCTTTTTGCAGAATGCAGTAGTTTCATTCAAAGAATTATGTGGCCTCTCTCCTGTAGCAAATCTTATGCAGTGCATTTTGGCAGTGTCTACGCGCTTGGTTGGGCCTGATAATACACCCTTGGTAGTACTGAATCTCAGTGATCAGTATCCGACGATGGAGCTCCAAGGGATTGTTCCAGAGGTCTTGAAAAAGATTGTAACAGCATATGACATGGTGAGTAGTCCTTTGTGGTTATTTTATATGCTATTTGAAAGACTTTATTTTTATAATATACAGTACCATGCCTGTTTTGAAAGGTCATTTTGACCTGTGACTTCCTATTTCATGCTTCATTACATGTGCTTGAAAGTCATTCCCATGAATGTACAGCAACTGATTGTGTTTTCATACTGAGTAAAACATAGAGATTAATATACTGCATGCAAATACGTGTTTGTACACTTCAGAAGGCAAAGTGGTTATAATCAAGAGGATTTAACATGAAGAGGATGTATTAATTTACCTGTTTTGCAGTAGCTTGAGATTTTTTGCATATCTATAAACATCTTCCATTAATTTGCTACTTTACATTTTCCAGTTTGTGGACCTTAATTTCTTTTGGCTTTGGCTCAACATAGAATAGAAGAACGTCAGGAACTGCTTTTAGGAATTGTAGTTTTATAAGCACCTTGAAGTGTTAAATTCTATACATGCTTTTTCAGTTTCCTTTGCTATATCTTTCTTATAGATCTCATTTGATTAGGCATTTTTACATGTGTAAGCAGCTGTAATGTTAACTTCAGCCCTTATACTTCAGTAAATATGTGAATTGTGTCTTTAGAGACTGGAAATTAAACATTTTGCAAGAAGGAAGGAAGAATTAATACTCTGAGAAATGCTGATTTACATCTGCCTTGCATTAATTTAAAGTACGGAAAAAAGATSCAGACAAGTGTGATTTGAAATGTCCTCCTCATTTCCACTGAAGTAATCTGGCACAGAATAATTGAGCCTTTATTTATTTATTTAATGATTTATTTAATTTGATATATCATCTGACAATAAGTAAATGTTTCTAGGATAATTTTGCATTACTTCTGTGCACTAAAATG
This sequence comes from Oceanodroma leucorhoa, assembly GCA_030449065.1. NCBI lineage: Eukaryota > Metazoa > Chordata > Aves > Procellariiformes > Oceanodroma > Oceanodroma leucorhoa. Next base: position 7,673,407 of record JASVER010000033.1, read on the forward strand.
AGAAACCTCACCTGGCAGGATCAAGTCACTGTTTTAAAAACAGTCCTTGCTATTTAAAGAAAGAAAATGAAGGAAAAGAAACCAGTAGCCCAGTTTCATATATATCTTTTAAACTGCTTTCTAAAGAAAAAGTAGCTTTAGAATAATGCTATACCAAAGTCCAAAAAGCATTCATTAGTAATTAGTGATTTAGATAGAGTTTATGTAGTTCAGTGATGATATAAATACAGTGGAATTTGATTGGAATGGTAGCAGAGTTACAAGAAGATAGTGGTATGTCCTCTTAGTGGTAGCTTATAGGGTATCACTATAACTAGGTTGCAAACAAGCTTGATTGTTGGGATTACACCTGTAACATGTACGTAATGAAGTTCTGTCTTGTTGATGGAGATGCCTCTACCTGCAGTTTGTTCTGATGTGGTGTTGCTGCTTGTTAGTTATTAAGCTATTCCAGATACTTAAAATCTTTTCGTAAGTCTGGATTAAATGTTTTGTTTGAGTGTTACTTAGATAGAGGTGACTCATAACTCCAGAAATCTTTACAATCYGAGTTTGATTTGCTCTTTGTCTCTCACATACGTTTTCTCCCCAGGCGTCTTGTAGTCTACACATGATTTGAATATTTGTGTATTTCAGAAATCTGTCCTTTATTTTCATATGTAAGAATAATATAACATTTATTTAGTGGCATGTTCAAAGCATTTTTCTATCTCCTCTTCCCTAAAGGATAAAGACTCAATTTCATACAAAGATTATGATAGTGCTTCTAGCTCTAAATGATATTGAAGATAAGTAAAAATTCAGATCATTTTCGTCAAATAAAACTTGCAAATTAAAATAATGAGATGCATTTCAATTTGTGAAACTTTGGTCTTGCCAATACTCTATCCAGTTTGACAAAAGGTTTTAAGCAATTAAAATCAGTAGGGTATACTGGAAAATTAAGTCAGCCATGGGAGCCATACTGATAGATCTTGTTTTTGAAGGCACATTGTGAAACAGTGGGAGACATCCATAKCATCCTTTCCTCAAGGAGAGGAGAAAAGATGTGAAGCTATTTACCTCATATTTTGATATTTGCTATCATGGCAGATGTTTAGAGTCTGATACTACCATAGATAGTGTTCTTTTTGTGTGTTTTTGGTGTAAATTAATACAGTGAACCCTCAAAATGGCACATTTTATCTCAATGGTTGCTTTTGGCTTGGGGATTTTTTTGACATGATTAATTAACAGGTGGGTGTAAAATTAAGCTTAATAATGAGAAGCSTTATCCAGAATTAAGAAAGGGTAGATGTACTGTTGAAGTAATGATTACCTACTTGTCTTATTTTCTGCTGGCTTAGGCCTCAATGTAGGTCAAAATTATGTAACTATGTTCTTCCAGTGTGTCAAGTACTGTAAGTATGAAATCATGTTGATAACAGAGATTGTGTTAAATGTTTATTAAATAAACCTTGGTTAATACCATAAATGCATAGGCTGTTGTTACCTTGTGTGCATTCTCAATGTGGCACATGCAATGATATTCTCAAAGTACTGCTGTTTCAGGATCACGATATTTTTGGCTAATGAAGGGATTCTTATTTGTCAGAAATACTCTCCATTTTATAAAATGATAATAAACATAGAAAGCAATATTCAGACAAGATTTTTAATTATTCAGAATTTGTTTACATTGGGAGTGCTTAAAGGACTCATTGTTGCACTGTAAAGTGAGAAAGGATGTAAGACCTTAACAGTGGGACAGTCAGTCCACATTCAAATAATTACAAAAGGGTGCAATACTGCAGGTGCACATGGAAAGGTGAGAATATCTTCAGCGTAGCACAGGTACATATATTTTTTAAAGAAACAATGAGACAAATGATAGTAAGTTAATTAGCATATCACTAGATACTTAGTTTTTTTACATGTAAACAAATAACACATAATGATGTCTTAAATTGTCTGCATTCAGTACTACATTAATGGAGGGGCTATAAGTGATAAAGGCTAGTACCATTCACGGGTTAAAATATTGTATTTTTGAATTTAATGAGTAATTTGTCACCAGCATTATTGGAACCAGAAGTTTACCCAAGAAGTAAAAGGATCTTTTGCTTTTATCCATGTTATAGGAGCTGGTGTGTGTTTTCAGAATAATGAAAAATAAATATAACTAGGAATTTTTGAGAAAGACAGAAGTTTAAGTTGTGTATTTTTTTCTAGCTTCTCCATGCTCCTGAGTATTTTTCACCCGAACATCTTTTCACTCTTTAACAATGTTTTATTTTTCCCTCTCGTTCATGAACTTCAGCTTCCTTTATGTGATACTTCAGCATGCACTCTGTTGGTGTCATCACACCCATCACTGATCAGTGCTGCAGACTGAAGCTTGGAGTTAAGGCAAGTGCCTCTTCCACACCGTTGCATGTTTTTTTWAAATGTTTTATAACTTCTAAGATAAACAGTAAGTAAACCTTAAAAAGTTATGTTATGGCAAGAGAAAAAAAAATTACCTCGTCCTAAGTCTGCAGCATTATTCAGTGATGAGTATAATAGCACTGCAAAGATATGCTAGAGGATCATACAAATGAAGCCAAATATTGTTGAGACCTTGACTGTCTCTGTCTGCCCTTGGTGGAGAATGAAGTATCTCATCTGATGAAGATAAGGTTTTCCGAGCTTTGCAAGCAGGCATTTACTTCTAAGAGGAAAGCTAATACAGAAAGGGCAGAGAACTGTACCTGTGTGAAAGAACATAAAGTAATGCTGCTACAATAATTAGGATGAAATGTTATTAAATCGCAGTTAGATAATGCTGCCCGATCCACTTTTTCAGTTTCTGGTGGTGTTTTGTTTTTTTTGGGTTTTTTTTTTGTTTTGTTTTGTTTTTTTTTTTTTTTAATGTTGAGGTTATGTTATAATTCAAAATGTCTGCAATCTGCAGTATAGGAGGTCTGTATTTGATTCAAATGAAATCAAATAAGATTAATAGATTTTGTATACAGACGCTAGGGATAGGCGACAGCAGGGCTGTGTTTATTGGTGGTGGGGGTTGTGAGATGAAAATGAGAGGTAATAAAATACAGCAAAACTAGTAAACTGGAAAACAGCTTATGACTGGTGATCAGTAGCTCTATAGTAAGCTTAAATCCAGTTACCTTATTGTTGGCTCATTTCAGCTACTGACTCAATACARCCGATTGCATATGCAATCACGTGGAAGTTAACTTTATGTTATGGAGCTGCAAATTTGGCCGATGACGTAAACTAAATATGATAGCCTATATTTTGAACCTGAACATGTCCATCCCGTTGGGAAGTAGATAGTTTGACACTATATCTTAAAGAGCTAAAGACTGGACTGGTACTAGTAGGGCTTATTAAAAGACTATCTAAAAAGGACTGATGGTCAAGTTTTTGGTAAAATGTTAATAGTCCTCTCATACTTCAGCTACTGCTCAAAACCCTAAATATTCTTTACCTTTAAAACTGATCTTGTTATCAATATAGATGAATTGGGTGGGGCACTTCTGTATCGGGCATGTTGGATTGAAGCTCATAATTCTAAAGGAAGCAAAGAATATATCCATTGCCTCTTTCACTGGGTCTAAAAAAGAATGATTAGCAGATCTGTTTTGAGTTATGCTTAGCTCATAAAATCTGTATTAGTTACCTTGTTGTTGATGTAGGTCCTTGGTTATGGTTACTTTGCAAATACAGTAAGAGGGACTTCGGTCATTCTGCTGTGGTTATAGAATTGTATCTTGAGAGAACAAGTAGATGAAATCTTTTCTACTTCATCTCAGCTTACTCATGTGCCAGAGTTATTCAGTTGAGAAGCCTTTGTTCCACAAATTACCCTTTGAGGTTGCAAACTTCTGGGGTAACCAAAAAATACTAGATCCAGTGCTGGTAATTACCAGTTTATCTCCTAAAACAAAGTGAGTGAATAGGTTACTTTAACTCTTGTGTAACTTTCTTTTGATCTAATTACTCAATTTCTGATTGTGGCTGAGAAGGCTGAGTTCAAGATGGTCACCAATCTCCTGTAATTGAACTCAATCTTTGCATCTCGTGTTTTTAAATCACGTGATAGCATCTGACCACTATCTGCTTTGTGTACCTGAAGAAAACCCAGATTTTTCCATCTGGTACGTTTTCTGAGGAATACGTCACTGGCATAGACTATGATAGCTGTGTTCTGTTTCCTGGTTGGTTCAGAATGTTATTCTTGAGCCCATGTCTTCTGGAGTCCAGCACCATGAGTGTTCCATGTTGCAGTTGAACTCTTAGCATCATCTGACTTATAAAGCAAAGAATTTGGGCTTTGCACAGAAGATTGAAAAGCTGTTGTTCCTTGCTTTTATACTTAAGAGCATAACTACATAAAAATAAGGAACCTTGTTAAAACAAAAAGGTAAGAGAAGTAGTCAAAAGAACAGACATCATAGACACTCTAAAGATACCACATGGGGGGGGCTTGAAGTAAATACGTACCACTTATCAAAAAACACTTGAGGAGGACAAAAAGGAGGAGGTACTGTTCAAAAGAAGAAGGCATCTTCCAAAAAGCTGAAGTCATGTGCAAATGAGGAAGATAGGATAGATATTTAAACCTGCCACGGTTAAATAAAAAAATATAAGAAAGCCGACAGTGAAGAATTTCGGGAACGACCTGCACAGACTTAAAAATAACAGTAACTTCTTTTTTGCAAATACCAGAAACAGGAAGCCTGTCAAAGAGTGTGTATGACCACTAGTTGATCAAAGTATAAAAGAAAGCCCCAGGAAAAGAAATAAAGCCACAACACAAGTTTTTGCATCCATTTACCTGTGGAGATTGAAGTTTCACATGAAATGCTTCTTTATTAAGGACTCATTGAATTCGTCTTTAACTGAAATGCTGATAGAAGATATTACACAGGAAAGGCGAAATGACTGAGAAAAAAATTACCAGAAAGAGGTGATATTCATTCAAGGGTTCTGAAAGATCTCAAGAGTTGACATATCCAAACTGCTAATTGTTGTGTGTATCCTCTCACTTAAATCTATCAAGGTTGTTAGTGTGGTGCCAGTGTTTTTTAAGAGTTTTCCAGGGAAGATCATGAAATTACAGATCAGACAGGCTGACATCTGTACTGTGAAAATGCGTAGAAACTGTTTTGAAGAAGAAAATTAGAGGAAACATGGAAAAACATGTCGTGTTGGGGAAGAGTCAATACAGCTTTTATARAGTGAAGGGCTCATTAATCTCTTGGAGTTTTTTGAAGTCAAGAAGCATGTAGACACAGAAGATTAGTCTGGTTGGATTTTCCAAAAGCATTTGACAAAGTCCCTTTTCAAATGCTCATATTGGAATGAAATTACTATTAAATTTTTAGCCTTTTAAAATTCTTAGCTCTTCTSTGATAGCTGGAGTAAATGTTGAACATAACCTGATGTTCCAACAGGAAAAGAACTGTTAAAGACAGTTGCTTGTGTTGATATTTGCATTAGGGTAAGTTTTTCCAGTAAGTGGATTAGAGATAGTAGGTATAGCTCCAGCAGCTTCGATCTAGCTAAAATAACTAAGTACTCTTGAAGATGTGTGACTTAATGATGCCCCCAGATTTGCAAAGATCATCAAGGTGTGAGGTACGTAGGTGCTTAGAGATTAAACAACTTTCTCAGTCTTAGTGGTGGATTGTTATAATGCGTGTTAAAACAGTAAGTTTCAGAGCTGGCAATATAAATGCACTATTTAAATACCGATAACACACACTGTCTCACTGTTTCCATTATTGCCTCTGGCTTTGTACAGTATGTTTACTTTCATTATCAAGTCTCTGCAGAGTTAGAACTGTCTTTATTTAGGTAATAAATGGATACAGTTCAGTGGTGAAGAGATCTAAGGGAAAAGATACATCATTCATTACAATTTAATATTGCAAATAGCCCAGGTAATGCTTTTTGCCATGTTTAATAAATTATAATTTTAGATCCTGGTTTTTGAGATGAATTTAAATAGTTACTGATTGTGTAGTTTTTAGTCCATCACAAAAATTGATGGAAAACAAAGTATTGATGGAAAATACAGTGAATAGCTTGGGCAATTTCTTCAAAAAGAGTTATGTTGCTTATTATCAGTTTTTATTTTCCTGTTTTATAACAGGACAGTCATTCTAAACTGAAGGTTGCAATTTTGCTTCCAAAAACAGAGCTGCAGATGATAACCTCAGCTTATGTTGGGCTTTTCAGCCCACAAGGGCAGAAACAAATGTCTAATTTTGGATATTCAGACTCCAGTGCCAAATGTTGTAAAGTATGAGCTGTTTTACATTGATTGAAAAGCTCTGATAATGACAGCTTGATGCTTCTGGGAAGTCAAGATTTTTTCATTTTTTGTTAAGAGCATGAATGGTGAAGCTTTTTGGATCTTTTCACTAATCCCATTACGGCTAATGGCTGACTCACAGTATTCATAAGAGTGTAAAATAATATGACTACTTAGGAAGAGGAGTTCATCCAGGTTACTGTCCTGTTTCTAATGTAGTCCAATGGAATGTTTATGGAAGAGCATAAAAACAGGTCAGATGCATACCAACTTCTCTTAAATGTACTCCATATTTCCAATAGTAGTTCTCTTTTTTTTTATCAATAAATCCTTAATCTTCTGTTTGTCTTTTTGACTCCTTCTGTGTGAAAAAATTGTGGTTACTGGAACTGGTGATGGTTTTAATTTCAAAAATAACACTACCTATTAATTTTTTCATGAGGATGATAAATTTCTGCTTCTCTTTACAGATATGGGATATTTTCCTTTCATATATGTGTGCTTCCTTATTGTCCACTTTTTACATAGTATTTTCATTCTATCAGCTTTAGTTTAAAAATGATGAAAATAATTTTGCTGTAACAACCAGAGTGTCAGGAAAATAAGGAGAAATGACTGTTGGATTTAAGAGAGTTTAATGTCATTGTGTGCATAGTTTAGAAGAGAGCTGCTGATTATTTTATTTATTCTGTCTTCAAACTAGTCTTTCTCAAATGCTTTACTCATGAGGGTAAAGAACGTAAGACTTTTTAATGGAGAACTTGTGGACTATTTGTTCCTTTGCTGAATTTTCTTGAGCTGTGGGAAATCTAATTCATTTTGGGATACTGCAGAATTACGAATAGATGATGTCCTATTTTTTCTTGGTCCTACAGGAATTAGTTTTGATAAGTGGATTTCATCTCTTAATGCTCCTGCACAGCATTATGGCATAATCTCAGCTTGCTTCTTTCTGAAGACAAAAAAACCTGTTCCATGTATGTGTTTTCTAGAATATAAAACATCTCAAAAAGAGGTGAGAGAGGAAAGGAAGGCTAAAAAAGTGAAACCATGAGTCTGTTCCTGTGTTTTTCCCACTCATGCGGATATACTGCCATTGTCAATTAGGTACAGCATTACATTTATATCATAATATGCCAGTGAATTCAGGAAGCATAATGGAAATTTCATCTGCATTTATCTTGGAAGAGGACAGTGTTTTAAAGTCTAAAGGAAACATAATACTTAATGATATAATATATGATATATGTTATGGTCGAGGGAGGTGATCCTTCCCCTCTATTCTGCACTGGTGAGGCCACACCTGGAGTACTGTGTCCAGTGCTGGGCCCCCCAGTACAAGAGAGACATGGACATACTGGAGAGAGTCCAACAAAGGGCCATGAAGGTGATGAAGGGACTGGAGCATTTCTCCTATGAGGAAGGGCTGAGAGAGCTGGGACTGGTCAGCTTGGAGAAGAGAAGGCTTGGGGGGAATCTCATCAATGTATATAAATACCTGAAGGGTGGGTGCAAAGAGGACAGAGCCAGGCTCTTTTCAGTGGTGCCCAGTGACAGGAGAAGACGAAACACAGGGGCCTCTGTCTGAACATCACATTTTGACTGTGAGGGTGGCTGAGCATGGGAACAGGTTGCCCAGAGAGGTTGTGGAGTCTCCACCCTTGGAGATACTTGGAAGCCATCCGGACATGGTCCTGGGCAGCCTTCGCTAGGTGGCCCTGCTTGAGCAGGGGCAGTTGGACCAGATGACCTCCTGAGATCCCTTCCAAACTCAGTGATTCTGTGTTTCTGTGCTATATTTATTTTCTTGCATAGTTGGAGAACTAATTTCTAATTTAGACAATATGTTTGCTAAAGAACGTATTGCTTTGAAGCAAGTTTAGTTTGATGTGAGGAGTCCTCTGTTTGTACAGAAGTAGCAGATAGCAGCTTTGTTTTCTTACCTTGGCGCTTTGGACTATACTTGGATAGTAGAAAAATCAGTTGTTGTTAGTTATAGAGCAGCTTTGGACTGTCTGGGAAAACCACACCTGATTTTTATCTATAATGAAGTTGTTACTGATTGTTGTCTTGAGCGAGAAAGCTTGGTTCTAAAGATTTCTTTTGATTAGAGATCTCAACTTTGCTAAAATTCTTATTTACATAGAATCACTGAGGTTGGAAGGCACCTCTGGAGATCATCTAGTCCAACAGCCTTGTGCAAAGCAGGGTCAGGTAGAGCAGATTGCCCTGGACTGTGTCCGGTTGGCTGTTGAATATCACCAAGGATAGAGGCTCCACAACCTCTCTGGTTGTGGGCAACCTCTTCCAGTGTTTGACCACCCGAGATCCCCATTGAGCCTTCTCTGCTCCAGGCTGGACAGTCCCAGCTCTCTCAGCCTCTCCTCATATGAAAGATGCTCCAGTCCATTCATGAATCATCTTTGTGGCCCYTGATGGACTCTTACCAATATGTCTGCGCCTCTCTTTTACTGGGGATTCCAGATCTGTATGCAGCGCTGCAGATGTGACCTCACCAATGCTGAGTAGAGGGGACGGATCACCTCCCTCGGTCTTCTGGCGATGCACTTCCTTAGGTTTGTTCAACTTGCTGTCCGCCAGGACACCCAGGTCCTTTTCTCTGAAGCTGCTTTCCAGCCAGTCAGCCTCCTCACCAGGTGCAGGACTCGGCACTTCCCTTTGCTCAACTTCATGAGGTTCCTATCACCCCACTTATCCAGCTTGTCAAACGCCCTCTGAGTAGCAGCGCAGCCATCTGCTATATCCAACCTCCTCCAAGTTTTGTATCTTCTGTCAACTTGCTGAGGATGCGCTCTGCCCCATCATCCAGGTGATGAAGATCCAAATGAAGATGCTTAAACAGTAGTAGCTTCAGTATCAACCCCTGGGGCACACCACTAGTGACTGTCCTCCAGATGGACTTCATGCTGCTGATCACAACGCTTTGAGCCTGGCTGGTCAGCTAGTTTTCAGTCCACCTCACTGCCCACTTATCTGGCCTCTACTTACTTAGTTGGTCTATGAGGATGTTACAAGAGACAGTGTAGTAAAGTCAAAACAAAAAACATCCACTGCTCTCCCCTCCTCCACCAAGCCAGTCACCTCATTGTAGAAGGCTGTCAGGTTGATCAAGTCTTATTTCCCCTTTGTAAATCCATGCTGACTTTTGCCAATCACCTTGTGTTTGGAAGTGGTTGCCAGGAGGATTTACCGCACCACCTTCCCAGGGATTCAAGTGAGGCTGACTGGCCTGTAGTTCCTCAGCCCTTCTTCTTACTCTTCTTGTAGATAGGAGTGAAATTTGCTTTCTTCCAGTCCTCAGGAACGTCCTCTGATTGCCATGACCTTTCAAAGATAACTGAGAGTTGCCTTGCAATGACAGCAATCCGCCCCCTCAAGACTCATGGGTACATCCCACATATATGTCTCTGCATTTGATGAAATTGTTGTTAAACAAGACTCAGTGTATCTATTGCCAATCAATACCTGCTTTACATAACATGAATTACTCAACTCATGCACTGGTTGTGGTCTTTCTGTGTTAATTTCTAAAATTTCTTTGGGATTTGAAGAAAAACTTCAAAAGAAAAATAATAAAAATCTGTTCTCCTGGGGCCTTTGCAGGTTTTTTCCTGTCTCATCACTTGTCAGTAGTAGTTGTCAGAAAGTTGTAATTTCTGAAAGCTGTTCAGCTGTCTTTTTTCAGTTGTCTTTTCCATGCAACTTAGCAAGGTATTCTTCAGATATTTTAAAGCTCTGATAAGAGATCTTCTGGAAGACTGTAACTTGAACAGAGAAAAGTATATTGTCCCTTCTGTTAAGATGCTACTTCGCAATCACTTCAACATATTTCTTTGCTGTATATCACTCTTGTTTGAACTTGAGGACCCTTTACTCTTGAAAACTGAGTAGCACTGATCTAGTGGTGCTAGAAGTCTCAAGGGTGGTAGGTGTATGGTTTTTATCACTGCTTATTGAGTTTTGAACTGAGCTCAGTAATGTGAACATGAGTAGCCTGSGTATTAGAATTCCACTTCCGTTGTTTATGGTGGTGCTGGTTAAAAGTTGGACATTTCAGAATGCTTTCAGTGTGGTGTCCACACTGTTAGAACAATCCATTTGAGTTCTGAGGTTTAATATGAGTTTACAATCTGATTTTCCCGTCATTTCCTTCCTTATTGCTGTAACACCATTCTTCTCCAGCGGAAAATCAAAGGCAGTATGTATAGGTCAAAACAACTCTTTATGCAACTTCAGAGCAAGCTGACCTGTGTTTGGTTTCCTTTTTTATGAAGTGCTATTTACTATCGGTGCTATTGGTACTATTCTGGACTTAATGTCTGGAAAATGCAAATTACATTTTTATTACTACTGTTAAGAACACTGGTTTGGCCACTGAATACGAAACTGTTTTCAGAAATGATGTAGTTTGTGGTCTCAGAAGTATATCTAATATGCTGAGATTTGAGACAAAAGGAGAATGTGACCTGCATTTTGTGGAGAGYGCCATTTTAATAGAGATTTGATTTGTACCTACTGTAAGTGTGGTTTCAATTTTACTGTAGGAATGTAGGTCTAACAGTGTTGGCAACACATATTCACAGATTTCAGAATGTAAATGTGTAGTGTGCTTTACTTGCTAAAAATAAAGTTAATCCTTGGTGTTGCAACTCTGTCAGTGAAGGTATTTTCTCTCACTGAGTTTCATCAGCCAGACACAGTTTATCATTGGCTGGTTTTTCCATTTTAAAATGCAGCTGATGTCTCTCTGGTGTGCTACCAACCAGTTCCACATGCAGAGGAATTAATAAATCCTGGKTTTTTTTTAAAGATTTCTTTCTCAAGGTCTGAATTCTTTGATAGATGTGATGTTTAAAATATATGGGGTTGAGTTCAGTCTACATCTTTTCCCTAAGTTGGGGCCATAAACAGGATGTTCTATCTTTTACCAGAAGACCTATCTTCATCAGCCTAGTAGAAATAGATCTTCGCTTGTTCAAATTCAGATGAAATTGAACGAATGGTCTCAAACACATGCATATGTACATACGTATGAGCCCTTATATGGAWGCATAGACATACAGAGTGTTGGTTCATAGCACTTATCTCTTTCATAAAACAACAACAAAACAGACTTAACAAAGCTTTGCAACATAAAAAATAAGCCTAAAGGGTAGTCTAGACGTGTATATTCTTTTTTTAATTTTCTGTAACTGTCTCTCTTAATGAGAGGGTTCTATTTTCCTGAGAAAAAGGATAGATATATTTTTTAAGTATATGACTTTTTCATTTGGTTTGTGAAGACACCGTCATGTAAGTGGTGAATGGTACTTTTGCAACACAGTTCCATCAGTTTGAAGCAAGAATTATTTTGATTTCTAACCATTGTCATTGTGCTTTTTAAGGCAGGGACAATATATAATAATACTGGCCTCTAATCCTCGCTGAGATCTCTGGACTAATCATTTAGTGTTGATTTCTAAAACCCCTTAAGAATAATTTAAATATTTTTTTACATCTTTCTTGACATTTGTCCTTTTGTTAGAATTACTGGCAGTTTTTCTGATAACTAGGTAAAATGGTTGCATGATTTAACAAATAGAGTTTGACGAATAGATCAACCTGTCAGCCTGGCCTTTGCAAAAATGTGGACTTCAAGCCTCATAAAGCATACCATTCTGCATTTCCCATTTTCCATTGACCAAAAAAAACCAAGGAAGATAGTCCTATATGTAGTGAGTACCAGCGCAGTTCTCTGGTCATACTAAGATTGGAGTGGGGTGGCAGGAATTGAAGGGAGAGTTGAAGCAATTCCAGTAAGTGTGATACATTCTGTATTTAAAATACATTTGTTGGATATTTTAAATCTTTACTTCCAGAAAACAGCAACATAGGTTACAGATAGGAATTAATATTGTAATATAGCATCGCTAGAAAGTATAGCTACTAAACTTCATATAATATCTGTTCTTTTCTTAGAATAGGCATGGGTAATTTGCAATACATTTTTAATGATCAGCTGGTAACTGGTTGTTCCCTATTAAGTTTGTTTGTAATTCTCTTTCCTGTTTTGTCGCTGATAATATTCTCAAAGTTGGCTGTGGTTAGCAATACCTGCTTATTGATTGGCTTGTTCAGTATAGAGTAGTCTAATACATCCTAGACTCTACTTGATCTTTCTCCTCAATTTCCACAGCTAATTTGCCTTGAGAATTTCATTTTTTTATTCTGCTGCAGACATACTGTTTTTCACACTGAAGCTCCTGCTTACTCATCATTTTCTACTTCACTTTTATACCAAGCACACCCATACATACAAGTATCATTTGGATCAGGCTAATCTTCTGTTTAAATATAACCGCTTATGCTCAGTTGTTCCATATGCTGTGTCTACCAAAAGTCTTTCAGTCTCTGTTAATATCTACATGAATGTTTTTATGATGTTATAATTTTGACTTGAACAGTAGGAAGAATTTATATGTTCAAACACTCCATAAGAGTCATTTAACAAGTAGCTGAATACATACTAAAAGGTGACTGCATGGTGAAGAGCAATATAAGAATAAAGTTATAATGAACTATTACTATTACTTTATTAATCAAACACAACTAAAAGGTGACACCTACTCATGCACACAGCATACTGCTCCATTATTTCCTTAGTGAAGGACATCAGCAAAATTGGGGTGTAGCATAATATTGATTGAATGGTAGTGGCAGTCAATCCCTGAATTATTGTTAGCTCAGCCAATTTTGCTTAGTGGTGCTGTTAAGCTTTGTATGTATTTTAGAGACCGAAGATAAAGAAAGTAACTGTTACTGGCCTTGGTGATATAAAAATTGATATTAGAATAATTTCTGTCGCATGAAGTGCATTGACATTTTTCTTCAAAAGTTGCAAAGAGGGTGTTGCTTTTGATCTGAGAGTATTTAGGCAAAGCAACTTTCCATACCAAAACTGTGAAATATTAAATCTGCACATTATTGTAAATTCTTCTTTAATGTTAGCCTTGCGGCGATGAAAGAGCACTAATACAGTGATTGGTTTCATTTCATCTGCAGAACTAGTACAACCCGCTTGCTTTGTCAATACAGAAAGTAAACAAAGCAGCAGTGATGTAAGCATTTTTATTTGTCTTTGAATTCTCTTATTTCTGAAAATCAGTGCGGTGTCTCAGAGTAAGTTTTATAATCTGCTGAGTTCTCCACTACTAAATTGTCTGATGTGCACATAGAATGTATCGCATGAAGGAAACAGAGCAGATAGAGATTTCCCTGTCTGGAATAGAACCTAACTGAGATGACTTAGAAGTTGCATTATTACACACATGGGGTCAGGAACACAGAATAGACTTAACATAGGGCAGTTGCAGAATTTCTTAAGTTCCTCCAGAACAAATGCCTTGAATAGGCAGCACRGTTGGTCTCTTTCTTTTATGAGCTCCAGTCAAAAGGGTTCTCAACTGAAAGGATTCTTAATAACAGAGGATCCCACTGTAGTCCTTATTATTGTGTATTAGCATCCTGACAAAACAAGAGCCATCCATGCTCAGCATTTCATTTTTCAAGGTGATTTTCAATGCAGCAAAAGCTCAGTGGAGGATTTAGCTTTACAGTATCCTTTCAGCTAGTTAGCAAAATAACATCAGTTATTGGAAGTATATTTGCGTTGAAGTCAGCTGTGTTTTGGTTTTCTTCATTTAAGTGCATTACAGAAGCAAATGTGTTACATGACATACATATTGAAACAGGTAAAATCCTTGCCTTTCAAGCAAATTTATAGTGGCTTCATTTCAATTTCTGAATATTGTTTTAAAGACCGAATAGTAATGAAACATAGTAAAATGCAACTTTCTCCTTGACAAATCAGGAATAGTCAGTTTGCAGTGCTCCCTGTAGAAGCCTATCTGGGTGAAATATAGTATTCTCTTTTTCAGGTATGCTTCTCTTTAAAGTAGTTGTCTTCAATTTATTACACCTAATTAGTAATTGGCATAATTCTACTTATAGGCAGTTTTTGCTTGAGTGAACATTGATATTTATATTCAAAGAACAATCCAGTTAAAAATGGGTAAGCTAAAGTATTTCACTTGCAGCTTAGCAACCTGATCAAGTTATTATTTTTTCCTCATTTATTATAATTTGACATAACATAAATCAGGATAAATAAATACTTTGAAATTAAATACAGATTAATCAGGATGTGAAGATTATATTAAATTATCCACTATGATTACCTCCACATACTCTAAAGTTGCTTGTTCACATGTTGTTTGTGTTCCATAAACTAAAAATTTTGGGGTTTGCATCATTTTCTTCATCATTTTAAATTGAAATAATAGAAACAGAACTAGAATTATTTTTAAATGCTTTGTCATTTACTTAAACCAGATTTTTGTATAGCAGAAAATAATAGAAGGCTGTAGAGTAGTTTACATCTATGCAGGTGTTCTTCCTCCTCACTTGCTTGCACACTTGCCATGATCAAAAATCTGAGGCTTACGTGCCTGGTTCTCCAAATTGATTTATGCCTCACTTAGAGCAATGTTCAGAAAAACAGCCTCAAATTCACTCAACTGGAGAAGGCTCTTTCTAATATGTGTGAGGAAGGACTACTGTAGTCATGCCTCTTGAAGTAATATTTCTCTGAGGAAGAGTGCTAGAGAGGTTTGGGTTTTTTTTCCCTGTAACATGGAACGTTCCTGCTCCTAACAGCAATTGTGGTCTCCTAAGGAAAAGAAAGTTCCACATGAACACCTGCATAATTAACACGTCAAACTTTAGTCATTGTTTTAGTGGCAAGAAATCTGTCTGTTTGAGTGGATACCAGAGACATCAGTGGGTAAGGTGTGAAGCAAAGTTGTTACTTCTCAATACATACCTTAGGCTGAAAAATCTGCATGGTTCCATCTTAACCGGTGTGCTTTCAGCTGAGCTTCCATGAAAGGCTTTTTGTTTAGAAAGATCAGGTAAAGGAATAATTTATTTTCCTTCTCCAGTACCAGCCTGGAGTGATTTGTTTTCCTCCATAGAGTGTTGTCTTATACATATGTACAGGTCAAGCCACAAAAAGGGAAAATGTAGAGGAACAAATTTGGAAAAGCAATGGGATGATCCCTAGGAAAAAGGAAGCTCTGGGTGGTGAGTGATCATCATCCTGAATGTTGGAGTGAGTGAGAAAGAGGAAACCTGCATTCAGGTTATCTCACCCAAGCCACCAAAAGTGAATTACCTGATACATGGTTGTATAATTTCCACTTGCTTTGGTAGGCAATGAATTATGGAGTAGACATTTTTCTTCAATGTTCACAGACCCCAGCCCAAAACCATCGTATTTTTTATGTCTTTATGCTACACTTAGAGCACTTCTCTGCCTGGTCATGACCAGGAAAGTGAATGTATTCATTATGTTAACAACAAATACTCGATTATCAATTTGAGCTCAAACTTAAGCATCTTTTACAGATTAAAAATTTTCAGTAAAAACTGAATTTTACTGATATATCTGTATATTTTAATTTATTTTCTCTACAGATGATTCAAAGCATCAGGACTCTAGTTGAAAATGCAGATAGCTTATATGAGAAGATAGTACAGTGTCAGAAAGCAGGTAAGTACAACCTGTTTTTTAAAAATATTATAAAGAACTTACTGCATTTTTCTTTATTTCCCAAAACTTTTAATCGAGTTTATTTATTCAACTGTAGCAAAAAAAAMCCCCAACAACCAAACAACAAAAAACCCCAAACAAAAAAAGGACTGTTGTAATTTAGGCACATACAATAACAGTTGAAAAGGACATTTCAAATCATAGAAATCAAAGATCCATAGAATTACAGCTTGACTTTGGAAATCATGAGCTTTTTCTATATGGACAGTAGTTTGTCAATATAGTCATTTCCACAAATGCAAACATAGGATTACAGGAAAGAAAGAGAATGATCTTCCTTCACAATGAAATTTTTTAACCATTTACTCCTATCTCCTCTTTCACTATGTGAGAACTTTTCCTCTTTTGTCATGGTAGCCTAATGTCGTCAGGAGCCTTGGCAAAGTACCTTGCCTTCTGATAATTACGTGACAGTAGTTCAGATATTTTGTCCCTGCGTTTCTCTACATCTGTTGGGTAGACACCCTCTGGTTCTGCTGATTCGTTACTATTTTATCTATTCAGAGTAAAACTGGTTTTGCAGACAATTACATCTTCTGTGGCAGGCTTTTCAAACCACATGGATGCAGAAAGTCTTTTTTTTAAACTTGGTTATGACCTATTTGTCCCACAGATTCTCTGAAAGTTTTCCTGTTTCTGATATATATTTGAAACAGGTTGTATAGTTAGTTCTTAATCCCTTCACAAATTGTCCCCTTTTCGCCTGATATACTGTAATGGTTTTCTCATTTGGACACGACTGAGTTTTGAAGGTTTCCTTCTTATTTTGAATAGCATGTCTGACCTTGCTGTTTAATGATGCTTGTTTTCTTTTGGTCTTTCTTAGTATTTTTTAAACAATGTTATAAATTTGCTTAGGGTAATGATGCATCGCATTTTGCATCAGAAGCAAGAAGTCTGCCAGAGTCAGTCAAAGTGTCCACAACCATGTCTTGCGTGACTCAGTCGGGACAAATGCTGTTTATATACAAATACATTTTTATCTACCTGATATTCAGCATCTTGCAGCTCCCATCTTCTTCCATGATTTTCTTCCGTTCTTTGATCCGCTTCTCTGCTCTCCTATAAATTTCAGTCTCGTCTCTTCATTCTCTTTTCCTGAAAAGAAAAAAATAATGCTCTTCCACCTTCACCCTTCCTTTACAAACTCTCTTCTTTTAGCAGTGTCTTCCAACTCAGATCAGCAGCAGGAAAGCTTACCCACTCTGAATTTCTAGATCTCCCCTTTATTCACACATTCCTCAGACTCTGTGAACTTCAGCCAAACCACAGAACTGCCAAAATACTTGAAAATTTTAATTTTTCCTATTTACTTCAATCTGTGAAATGTAAATAATTGTAAATACCATGAGTGACAAAATATTACTTCACATATCTTGTTGGTAGGTGCAAAGATTTATCTAAAATACCGAAGTCAAAATATATCATGCTGCCATAAGGACATTGTCTCGTAGACTTGCACGCTTACTTCTTGAATCATCTCCCATTTTTGTGGTGATAGCGTGCCATATTTTTTTAGCTTCATCAATGTCTCAAGCAGTTTAGATCCTTGGTTAGAAGTAAGACAAAAGCTAATTGCCTATTTTACCTCATATTTTAGAATTGTTGCCCTTCAGAAAAGATTGCTTCCTACTAGCTCATATGGATTCCAGTAAACTTGCATATGTCTGATTTTCTTGAGTCTTACAACTTTATTTTACATGAAGTGCAGCTGGGTCCAAGAATCCTTTGTTTAAGAATTAAAGACTTAAATCCCATGCTAAATAGTGAAGAGATTTTGATCTCATTTAAATGAGAAACTTCCAGCATGGTGACATAAGCCTAAGTATGGATTATGTAATAGATCCTGCTGTTCAGGGCAGCTTTAGCCCTGCAGGGTCAAGGTACTTTTTAAGATGAATGAGCTGAATTGAATTACCTTTTAATATCAATGTTTTTTGAAGATTTTCTTATGACTAATTGATCTCGTGATCTCAGTAGATGCTACTCTATTTAATTCCGAGTAAAAGATTGTATGTTTTCCTATGTAGTTTCTTGATAAGGAAAAAGCAAAATTATGCTCTTGTCTGGGCTTTTTTGTTCTGTAGCTCAAAGAGTGAAAAAGCTGCTAAAATGAGAAGAAATACTCAAGCTACCAATAAGCAGTAAATTTTTGTTGTCATGAACAGGCTTATAAGAGAAATCTGGTAAATAGGCAAAGCGGACTCACTCTGTTAAACCATTTTCTAACAAGTTTAATARTAAGACTTTTGGCCTCCTTTAAAATTCAGAACTAATTTTAAAATAAATGCACCATTATTTCTTACTTAGGCTGATGGTCTATTGAATAAGCAAAGGTATGATTCTTGAGATGGCTCTTTTCAGAATTCAGGTTCTTTACTATTATTATTCCCTAAGAACATTTAACTGTAAACTTCTCATTTTGGTTCTTTAAAATTAAACCATGTGAAAAAACTTCTCTGTTTTCTTTATATCAGCATATTAATTTCAGCTCAACACATTCTGTTCTTAATTAAATAGTTATTGAAAGCATTTTAGATACATTAACTAATGAAAAGATATGGGAACATAATACTGCCTTGGTTCCCACTGTACTTCTTATTCTTTAACAGCATTAAGAAAAAAATCTGCATGACTTCAAAATGATTGCAGTGCCATTTATTTTGTTGCTATTAAACCAGCTGAAGATCCTGCAAGAAAATAGAATGTAGGTGTTAAAGGGAATTTAAAGATAATCCAGTCCATCCCTTTAATCTGTTAAAGACCTAAAGTACTCCTGTATCTTCTTTAGAGTAAAGAATTTGAATGTCCAGGTCACCTTACCCCATCCCTGCCCTCCTTTGTACCCAGCTCACATCATTCTTTTACTTCTCTTTTGAATCTTGCATTGCATTCTTTTGCTTTATAGTTTAAATACTGCCTGAGCTCATCACTGGTTAAAAGACAGAACCACAGCTTAGGAATTCCTTTTGGTGTTCAGCAGTGGGAGCTCGAAAGGACATGTGATATTCCAAGTATTCATTAAATGATTAGGGGGGCAAAAATGAGTGAACACAGTTTGCTGGTGACAAAGAATTACTGAACGTAATAAAATGTAGATATGACTGCGAAACAGTACAGGAGGATCTTGTGACACTGAGAATTATAAAACAATGTGTGAAATGTAACATCAGTTAGGGTAAATTAATGTGTGTATGGGAAAAAGTAGCCTTGACAATACCTACAAGAAATGGTCTCTAAGTTTTCTGTTTTAATTCAGGAAATGAAGTTATTGTATACAGTTCTAACAGTGTCAATTTACTTCTAATACCATACATAAATATGCATTCCAGCACTGTGTGCTGATAATTCAGATAGCTTTTCTTCTGTATAGTTTTAGAGGTATAACCTTCCCTAGTCATCTTTACAGCCAGTACCCTTGTTCAGGTTCTTATCTTCTGGGATCTCAGCTACACTATCCTTTTCTCTGAGTTTGACCATTATAGTTTTGCTTTATGTATGTCATTTTCCTGGCTGTCGTTTTGGTGATATCTGTCCTATATTAATTTCTCTACTTTTTCCTCGTTGTACGTCAGGACTGAGCTGTTCGCACTTTTCTTGTGTTTGCTCATTTGGTAGCAAGACTTTCCACTGCCTGATAGATTGTCAGCCATCGTCATGCATTCTACCCTGTTGTCCCACAGGCTCACTGTAAACATCCACCAGGCTACTTCCTTTGAATTGGTTTTTAAAATTATCCCAAAATTATGGCTAGATTGACACATGCCCTCCTAYCACCTTAACCAAAATAGTTTTCATTGCTTCCTTGTGCTCCCCACTCTTTCTTTATCCATCTGTTCTGTTTTTTCCTCATACTTTGATTCTAAGGTGTTGGAGCACGGACTGTCTTACTTATTCCATCTGTACAATGACTAAAACAGCAGGGACTTAGTTTATTAAATAATGCAAGTAGTAGAAGACATAAAATGAGTACATTTTCTAACATGTACTCCAAAGCAGTCCTTCAGCAGTGTCAGAAACAGGATACAGTTTCAAGAAAGGAAATATCCAGCCATTCTGGATGCTGTCAAAGATAAACACAGTGGGCAACAATATCCATTGGGAAAAAGTTATGTCTGAGCTGCATGCAGGAAAAGATTMGGATGATGGCCATACAAGCACTGCAAATACTTCTTGTAGTTGAAAATTAAAGTAATAAAATCAATTTTGTTCAAATAGCTATAACTCTCAGTTTCCCACTGTTACTGCTTAAGCTTTTCAGCAAAACATCATCTTTACTAAACTGTTTCGTTTACTATTTGTTCCTGTTATTTGCATTCTAAATCAGTTTTAGTCTTAGGGTTCACCAAAACAAAGCATGTAAGATGCAGAAAAAGTAATATTCTATGTTATATGTTATGTACAGATTAGATAATCCATTAATAGAGGAAAAGAAATTGGTATAATTAAGTCTTGAGGAGCACTTTTGACTGGTTATATAGGCATGCAATTGAGTTTTTATTTAAACAGTGAAAGGGAATGACTAGATCAGTTGTTCTCAACATTTTTGTAGTTATCCCTGACTTGAGAGAGAATTTGCGGTGTTGATGGTCTGGGTTCCGTGGAGTTTACACAAGTCCAGCAGAACTTGTTAATCCGTGTCTTCTGAAATACTGCCTCTCATCAGCAAGTCTTGGCTTTTGATTAGAAGCCACTGCATTTAAACTATGGCTTCATATGTAGGGAGTGAAGAAATGCTGCTTTATCCGTTACCATTGGACTTCATAACTGAGCAATATTTAATGTGTTTGCATCAGTAGGACATGCTGATCTTCAAGTTAAATCTTAGAATTGGATCCTTTACTATATTTTTCATGAGATTTGCTGTTAAAAGTAAACCATCTACAATATTTACCACCATCACATGAACTCCAACAGTCACCTGCTATGACTAAAACACACTTTGAGGCCCCTGTCAGCCAGTCTCCATTCTTCTGAAATACCTGCTTTTCCCTGTTTTCTCCTTGTTCCCATTTTTTTCTAAGCCAGATATCAAATAGTTTTAACTCCTTTCTCCACACTTGTCACAACATCATTTTGAAGGTCTATTAGCACAGTAGGCTGTCTCCGATAGTTAAGGAAAGGTGTCAATAAAGGGCATATTCAGGGCAATCCTTTTCTTTATATGTCTCTTAACTTTCTTTCTGTATTCAGTTCATAATTTTTACCTGTTTTTTTCTTTCCTCTTTTACTCTGTCTGCTCCATTTTTTCTACATTTTTTCTACATTTTTTTCTTCCTATTTGTCCTTCTTCCTCAAGCAACTCCACTAAGCATCTCCAGGTACAGCTCCACAGCAGCTCAAGTTATACTGTTGTTGCATATACTCCCTGGCTCTGTAATCCTGTTCCTCTCCTGTGCCTTGAATATTCTTGAAGCCACATTCTACTTTGGAGAGGTGGGGGGAAGTGAATAATTGCACTTAGATCAACTTAGGTAGCATAGATGAAGAGATGATCGGTCTTTTTTCTTTGTGTTCAAATCTCTCTCTCCATTGTTATTCACACTAGTCATACACCGTATTTTTCTTATGTTGCTGCTCATACATAGCTCACCATAATACCTTGGATCGTGTTGGTTTTTTGGGGAGTCTGATATATTTTGCACAAGGATGGATGATTCCTAGGATACATCTCCCATACTTCTAGATGTTCTTAATGATCTCACTCGCTGCTCCCAGGGCAAACACTTAAACTAACACAGACTTTTGTATTGTTCTCCTACGTTTGCCCCTCCACATGAAGCCTTTTTTTCCCTACTGTTAATGCAATTCTAGCCCAGTAAAAGATCAGATCGTATTAATGATGACTATCTTGAGCTGCATGTTCAACTTTCAGCAACCTCAGTGAGCAAAAATGATTGGAAAATTTGGTTATGTACTGGAAATCAGCATAAAGTTGTAAGAAGCTAAAATAGAACTCTTGATTTTAAATAGCTTTTCCCAGTACAGAAATATTTACAAAATTAATCTATTATATTAGCTTGTAGTTCATATTTTTTAGCAGTTGCCTTCTATCTGCCAAAATGATTAAAGAGGCAACATCAATTATATCTCTTAAGAGATAGAGAAGTATACTAGAGTGCACAAATACAGCAGACATTTTGTGTACTAAGACAGGCTCAAAGGCTGTTATCCTAACTACAATCTAATCCAAAACAGTAGAAGGATGAGGAGTTCATTTATTCCCCCGTGGACTATCTGTATCTACATGTGACAACATAAGTAGTACAACAGCTGCTGACTGAGACTAACCAACAGTTCCAACCTATCCATAGACAGGGGTTAAAAAAAAGCAGAGTTAGTAAAGTGTTGTAATTAGTATGGTAGAAAGAAAAATTTTGTAATATGTGTTATTAGCTGAAGCGCTGAAAAGTTGAACAGGCTTTCAGATATACATTCCCCTTCCTCATATTTTAAACAATAGCAACAAACAATAACAATTACATGTTGGGGAAATGGCTCAGGGTTTAACTAATTGTCTTAATCAGGCAATTTGAAAGAAAAAGGTACCCAACTTCTACAGAGCAGAAAGTGATATTAGAGAAAGAAATTACATTCCTGTGGAAGCAAAAGAGAGAGTAATTACTATTGCCAGTGAAACAACGTGGGCTTACCAGGATCTGAAGACTGGGAGAAATTATAATGTGCCATGAATCAGTGTGTTAATTATTAAGTCTGCTTTCTAGCATTCAATAAAATCAGGATCTCTTTTCCTTAGACTTTCATTGGTCTCTCTTGAGGATCAAGGCTGATAAATAAAAGATGGAAACAGCAGTCTGTAGAAAAAATCCTCTCCCTTGTAGCTCTGTGTTTCTGCCCTTTATTGACAGCATTAATTCATTCTTATACATGGTAGTGGCTTAACTTCACCCACATTCAGAAATGTAGTCCGTCTTCATGGAGGACTGTCCTTGTGGATGAAAGTTTTCTTTACATTGGGGGTGATATACCAAGAGTCTTATTTTCAGAGCAAATGTTTTAATATGTGAAGGCCTGGTTTTCTGTGTGTTTTGTAGGACTGCTGTTCTGGAGGTACACAAGAAGTGTTGGTGTGTGGTTTTTATGTGTTTTGTAGCTTGATAMGCATTTTGTTGACTTTGGTGTCTAGAAGGTTAATGTTACATAGGAGTGTTCTTGAAAGTGTTTGAGGAAGGTGGAGCTGGTTACTCAGCCCCTGGAAGTAACCAAGTTTTAATTAAATCAAGGTCAGATGTCACACATGTCCTCTTTGTAACTTCATAGTATCATAAGCTTGGTGCTGCAACTACTTTGAATCTCTTCTGACAGTGGTTAATAAAGAAGTTGGTGACTGTCTTATATCGTAAGTGGTTCCCCAGCATTAAAGAAAGTGTCTTATGTTGAAAACTGAATTACTGTGATTGTGTGTGGAAATGGATGAGTCTGGATTGGAAGACTAAATACTAATTCAGTCCTTGCAGAGCAGATGGCTTTCGGCAGGCTATGATGCCATTGTCGTTTATGATGTTGGGATAAGAAGGTTATCTCAGGCATAGAATTTGTCTTTGCTACTTTTAAAGAATAAAAGGGCAGCAGGCACCAAAATGTATTTTTAACCATCTAAGTGGAGGCACTACATGGCTGGCTGTGTCTGCGGAACATTTCCACTTACTATGGAGATACTGCACATTGCCAAAGAAGTTGAAATAATTAAAAAATACTGAACAGCTGATTTAGTTAATGTATGATTTCGTCAAGTACTACTCTAAATATTTTGAATGCAAATAATTCAGACCTGGTGCTTCTTGAAGCTGAAGCACAGCACACTCACAATCTGCAAAGAAATTCTAATTCTCTAGTTATGGCGTAAAATGTTTTGGGTGACTTCAGTGGGAAGTAGGTGCTTGGAAGTACTTGAGGATCTAATCCTTGTTCCTGTTCACACTTAGTTTTTGCAGTTAGAAGTGATATTTAGACAAGTGGTGCTCCAAGTATTAATTTATTAAAGTACATTTCAAATCTTTGTGTGAAAAGTGTTCTGTAAGCAAAATATGTGAGAATTTACAAGTAGAGTGACTTCTGTTGCTTTTCTAACATGATTTATTTGATTTATTGCTGATGTGATCTGGTAGCCAGATTCCTTTCCCAATCACTTTTCTGATAAACTTTGTTTTAAGAGAAAATTGTTTGTGAGGTTGAAATACCTGAGTGCTTAAGGAGTATAATCTGAAATAAAAATATTAAGAAACATATTTAATGCTGTAAAAAATTAAAGCCCTGGCTTTCAAAGATGTGGCCAAGTGTAGCAGTCGTATGTGCAGATTAAATATTTATATGTGGAAATGAGTAGAGCGTAAATTCTTTCCTAGAATTCTTTCCTTTCCTATATTACCATTTAACCTACACAGTGTAGGAGAAAATATTTTAACGTATAAAGTGCTTTCTTGGATTTTTTTTCTTGTAAAGAACGAATCTGTGTATGCAAATTATCCACAGAAACTTTGTGAGCATTCGAGATGAGTGTACATAGTAATTGAGCTGCAATATGTGGTAACCTAGTCAAGAGCTGTGTGGTATTTTCCTTCCATTTTAAAAATATTTAATGTTTATTTCATTTTTATTACTTATTTATTACTCTTTTGAAAAGTATTTTGTTTGCTTCTAAATCAAAGTGCTCTACCAAGAACGAAATAAAATATATTTGGCTTGACTGACGTTAAGGACTTACCTGCAGTATTGTCAGTGTGTATTTTATATAGGTATAGACAAACATTGTTTGCTACCCATTTTGTATTAGGCCTACTCAGTATATACATTTATTGCCAAAGTTTTACCATTGTCCTATTTCATTGATAAAGCTCTTAGTTACGAGAAAAAACCTATACCAGGAGGACCCACCTGCTGTGTAGTCATGTCTCAGCTAGGCTGTAAATCATGCTCTTGGCAAGAAAGCTTTCATCAAAGAAAACAAATGAGTATGTCAGCAGAAATTTGGCTTTAGCAATACGGTGTAGCAAGTGTTGTGCTCACTGTTTTGCTAAGGATTCCTTGAAAATTAGTATCTTAACTCTCAGTTAAAATAAAGGTGTGAATTTTTTTCCTATAAACTGAGGTTGTATGCCAGGGCTTTGTGATAGTAACTCTTACAAAAGCAAACAAATGGCAGAGTTCCAAACACACATGCACTCTGATTCTCCATGTTTCAGTCTCTCTTCACATCTTGCTTTTAATGAACATGTAGTTATCATCAGAGTTTTCCAACAAATATATACGTATGGTACAGTACAGCAGCAAAAATATAAATACATGGAGCTTGACTTAAGGCTACTTGCCTTTTTAATATTTGCATCTTAACTAGTTTAAAAATAGCAGAATCGCTTATGCTGCTTTATATGTCACATTTTAATCAGTATCTTAAGCCTAGTAACTAGGAACTATAATGAAAGCCCAGTAGTGGGAGGAATTGCTAACTGACTTTCAACAGGTGTCATTCCTAGTTAGTAATTAAGGATAGTGAATTTCATATGAGGTTATTTCATTTTGAAGAAATGAAGAAACTGTTTTTTCCAAGCTAAATATAGTTGGAGATTAATAAGTTTTGATAGTATCTACAACATTGTTTCTGAAATATATCCCCAAATAAAACTTTTTTTCCTGAAGATACAATGTTGGCACTACAAAGCCAACATACCCAATATGCAGAGCAGCAAAAGAAATGCATCTTCCTTGTTTCAGCATTTCAAGCATCAGCAAAAGAATAACATAAATATTATAAGCTCACATGCTTGTAAGTTATGAAAGGGTGTGTATCTTCTGAATATATTTGTGACAGTTAAAACACTGATTAAAAATCCAGGATTATAAAATAAAGCTTAGGTTCTAATCTGGAAGTTATTCTGACAGGTGATAGCTCAGAATTCTTGTCAGCCTATCAAGACTGTTGTATTGCCTTGTACATTTTATTTAGGAGAGAGATTTTTGTTATTGAAATATGTGATAGCAATAAGACGCCCCAGTTTCTCTACTGTCATATGAGTTCTTGTTTAGTTTATGGACATAAACAATCCATCAGAATATGCTGAGCATAAATTAATGCAGGTTTGAGGTCTGCCATGTAATATTATTTAGAGGATTCATCGTGTAGCTGCTTGAGGAAACACAGGACTGGAAGGTCCTGAAGTCTACTCCCAGGTRCAATTTTTGGAAATTGATCATGTCATGCTCTATTTTAAAATGAATATGAGTTTTTTATTTGAGTCATTTTCTCCTTTTCAAGGCTGCTTACAGAACCACATCTACAATGGTTATAAATTTTACGTAAAACCCAATTTTACTGATGGACATTCATCCTAATATTGTCCTTCAGCTGAAACGATGATTCTTTGATGTCCAAGGTTTTACCTGACTGATGTGTGTCCAGAGAGCAATTACTCCTCTTTTGGTTTTCTTTTTGCTAGACCAACCAAGCAAACTTTTATTAGTGTCCTCACGTGGTATAAGGTTCCTATTGCATTGATCAACTTTATAGCACTTCTCTTTTCCTCATGATGTTTGAAGTTGTTGAAAATGGGTGAAAAGAATTGTACATAAAATTTCGGAAGAGCATCTTGAATGGTAAGGTATTCCCAGGAGGGATGAAGAAGTGTTAAAGCCATCTAATACATTCCAGGGGTGAGAGAGAGAGTCTGAGAGAGAAGGAAAAGCTAAGACAATAATGAAATTCAAGCTAAACTAATCATCATGCACTGGGGAACCAGAAAGTGATTCTGCATGGAGGGAGAAAACTAATTATTAGGAAGTACTGAAGAATTGCTTATGAGAATGCTTTAAAAAAAAAAGTATACTGCAGTGGAGAAGGATATGCCGTGAAATCTTTCATTATGATTGGGAAAATTTGTTGGTGG
Source organism: Oceanodroma leucorhoa (assembly GCA_030449065.1). Classification (NCBI taxonomy): domain Eukaryota; kingdom Metazoa; phylum Chordata; class Aves; order Procellariiformes; genus Oceanodroma; species Oceanodroma leucorhoa. The sequence goes on from JASVER010000033.1 coordinate 7,700,279, forward strand.
TATTTTGTTCAGTTTTAAAACCTGCTGTTGAATCATGCTATTGCTATTTTGTTACATATATAACTGTGCATTTACATGACTTACAATAGTTGGGACAAATGTTCCACTGAAAAGCTGGCCCTTAACATGGAAACCTGAATCAGATTATGAAAGATGGAAGTGTTTTTATTTTGCAAGCACTTAGGAAATTGTATGGCTTCTGTCAGCTAGCCCTTACTTACAATGGAATGGGGGCGACCAGGCTTCTTAATGCAGCTTATGCAAACTAAGTGCCCTAATATTCCACAAGCAGAAACTCAGAAGGGAATCGAGTAATGACGTTTGAAACCTCATCATACTGCCATAAGCAGTACAATTACCACAGTTTAACATGTTCAAGAAGGGTTAAAAGTAGGACCAAGCCAGTCAGCCTCACTTGAATCCCTGGGAAGGTGGTGCGGTAAATCCTCCTGGCAACCACTTCCAAACACAAGAAGGTGATTGGCAAAAGTCAGCATGGATTTACAAAGGGGAAATAAGACTTGATCAACCTGACAGCCTTCTACAATGAGGTGACTGGCTTGGTGGAGGAGGGGAGAGCAGTGGATGTTTTTTGTTTTGACTTTACTACACTGTCTCTTGTAACATCCTCATAGACCAACTAAGTAAGTAGAGGCCAGATAAGTGGGCAGTGAGGTGGACTGAAAACTAGCTGACCAGCCAGGCTCAAAGCGTTGTGATCAGCAGCATGAAGTCCATCTGGAGGACAGTCACTAGTGGTGTGCCCCAGGGGTTGATACTGAAGCTACTACTGTTTAAGCATCTTCATTTGGATCTTCATCACCTGGATGATGGGGCAGAGCGCATCCTCAGCAAGTTGACAGAAGATACAAAACTTGGAGGAGGTTGGATATAGCAGATGGCTGCGCTGCTACTCAGAGGGCGTTTGACAAGCTGGATAAGTGGGGTGATAGGAACCTCATGAAGTTGAGCAAAGGGAAGTGCCGAGTCCTGCACCTGGTGAGGAGGCTGACTGGCTGGAAAGCAGCTTCAGAGAAAAGGACCTGGGTGTCCTGGCGGACAGCAAGTTGAACAAACCTAAGGAAGTGCATCGCCAGAAGACCGAGGGAGGTGATCCGTCCCCTCTACTCAGCATTGGTGAGGTCACATCTGCAGCGCTGCATACAGATCTGGAATCCCCAGTAAAAGAGAGGCGCAGACATATTGGTAAGAGTCCATCARGGGCCACAAAGATGATTCATGAATGGACTGGAGCATCTTTCATATGAGGAGAGGCTGAGAGAGCTGGGACTGTCCAGCCTGGAGCAGAGAAGGCTCAATGGGGATCTCGGGTGGTCAAACACTGGAAGAGGTTGCCCACAACCAGAGAGGTTGTGGAGCCTCTATCCTTGGTGATATTCAACAGCCAACCGGACACAGTCCAGGGCAATCTGCTCTACCTGACCCTGCTTTGCACAAGGCTGTTGGACTAGATGATCTCCAGAGGTGCCTTCCAACCTCAGTGATTCTATGTAAATAAGGATTTTGGTAAAGTTCTGTGCTGGTTTTGGCTGGGATAAGGTTAATTTTCTTCACAGTAGCTAGTGTGGGGCTATGTTTTCGGATTTGTGCTGAAAACAGTGTTGATAATACAGGGCTGTTTTAGTTATTGCTGAGCAGTGCTTACACAGAGTCAAGGCTTTTTCTGCTTTTCACACCACCCCACCAGCGAGTAGGCTGGGGGTGCACAAGAAGTTGGGAGGGGACACAGCTGGGACAGCTGACCCCAGCTGACCACAGGGATATTCCATACCATATGATGTCACTAAATGTGGGAAACTCGACTGCATAATTTGTGGTAGTGGGGGACTGCATTCATGCTCTCCCCTGGCAATCTGTCATTATTTCAACCCTTCGTGCCCCACATTGGGCACCAAAAAGAACTGTAGTGGTTTAACCCGGCAGGCAGCCAGACGCCACACAGCCACTCGCTCACTCCCCCCCCCAGTGGGACAGGGAGAGAATCGAAAATAAAAAATTCACGGATTGAGATAAAGACAGTTTAATAGAACAGAAAAGGGAAGAACAATAATAACAATGATAATAATATAATAACGATACAATTTACAAAATGAGTGATGCACAATGCAATTGCTCACCACCTGCCGAGAAAATGGCCGAAAAAACGGTATCCACTTCCTGGACACCCCCCCCCCCCCATTCATATATTGGGCATGATGTCACATGGTATGGAATACCCCGTTGGCCAGCTGGGCTAGCTGTCCCAGCTATGCTCCCTCCCAGCCTCTTGTGCGCCTGACAGAGCATGGGAAGCTGAAAAGACCTTGAGTAGCAGATTACCTAGGAACAATTAAAAACATCATTGTGTTATCAACATTCTTCTTATACTAAATCCAAAACATAGGACTAGGAAGAAATTTAACTCTATTCCGGCTGAAACCAGGACACATGCTCAGCATATAAAGCTGGGGGAAGAAGAAGGAAGGGGGGGATGTTCAGAGTGATGGCGTTTGTCTTCCCAAGTAACCATTAGGCATGATGGAGCCCTGCTTTCCTGGGGATGGCTGAACACCTGCCTGACGATGGGAAGTAGTGAAGGAATTCCTTGTTTTGCTTTGCTTGCACAGCTTTTGCTTTACCTATTAAACTGTCTTTATCTCAAGTTTTCTCACTTTTACCCTTCTGATTCTCTCCCCCATCCCAGCGTGGGGGGAGTCAGTGAGCGGCTGTGTGGGGCTTAGTTGCCAGCTGGGGTTAAACCATGGTAAGTTGGCACCTCCAATCAAAAGAAATTTTTAGAACTGAGCTTTCTGGCTCAAGGCAACAATCAATAACATCTTCATTATAGATAAAAACATTTGTGCAATGGAAACAAATGAAAAACCAGGAAATTCCATCTGAACACAAGAAGAACACACATCCTAAATAATCTTCATGATCGCTCAGAAACTTGTGTTGATACCCTTTTTAATATCTGCCAGTACAAATGGAAAACATGAATAACTTGTGCTTTTTGGATTAAGCAGGTGGTATATGCAGAAATATATTAAGAGTGGTAAATCAGGTTAGTATTACGTGTGTTATCATCCAAGAGCTCTCAGGCAGTTTGAAATGACTAATGGTCTAATAATTCTAGAAGTAATTAAGCCTCATAAAAATAATTTGCTTACTATATCTTAATTTTTGCTTGCAAGGAGATAGAAAAGTATGTGTATTTATTAAAAAAAAAATAACATCCAGTTATCTCTTATGAATATCTTAAAGGCACTTTTACATGAGTTTATATAAACATATTTTTCATTTTATTAATTTAGCGGTAAATGAAAAGCTCTTTCCTCTTTTTTCCTTTTTCTTTTATCTTCTAAAAAGTCAGTTTTGTTTTGGAATTTAACACTTCTGTTATAACCTCGCCAGTATTAATGCATTAAATAGTAAGTTCCAAGACAAAATGCAAGAAAACAAGCAGGAACGTAGAAGGGGAATACCAAGAGAGATGTAGTCAACAGTTAAGTGCTGTGCTGCATTCATACTTTAAAACTAAGTTGCCCATATATTGCATAGCAAATATAATTCCTTCCATTGAACAGATGGAAAAACAGAGACTTAGAGGTGAAATAATCCATTTCGGTTTATCAGGCAAGCTAGTAATAGGAACAGAAATAAAATTCAAATCTACTTGTCCCCGGTTGTATGTTTAGGCTTAGAGTAGGATAGCTTTAGTTTAGCATGATAATGGGGACTTGCCCTATCCAGTCCATAAGAGATGTTGAGGAGAGGGCTGAGATGAGTGYCGCTTAAGCAGAAGGCACTTGTTTGCTGCGGGTTTACATGTGTGTGCCCTGGTAGGATGATCTGACTTTTTTTCGTTTTGTGAAAAAGGGCACTGAGGCGTTCCTGCTAACTGCCAGGAATATTTAGCTGGAGTGGAGTGGCTTTGGCAGGACAGAAGTGTAACATGGCATGAGCATAAAGAAGGAAGAGAGTCACTATAGAAGGTAATCAGTGAGACAGAAAAGAGCTCTTCTGGCTAGCAGAATATGTGGTCACCACTGTCTCCGTGCTTGAAATACTAGTGACTTTGCGTACGTAAGAAGAATCCGAACTGTGCAAAGCAGCAATTTCACATCAATCATGCAGGCCCTCAGCATTATTCTTAGTCTCTCTTTGGGCACCTTTAGTTCAAGGTTATTATCGATCGCTGGTGCTCGTGGATTTGAAGGGCAGTATTTATAAAGATGGAAATGGGGTACAGAACTCCAAAGGTTTAGCAGTATAGTCTCAGAATTCATGGTACAGGTAAGAAAATCTGTATTTTCATGGTGGCTCTAGAAATGTAATGTTGTAAATATGGATCTGTGCATAATCTTTCCATGATCATATTGGGAGTTTATTTTTTTGGATTATGTGAACCATGGATATGGAATGGAAGTGGATACTTGGAAACAGTGATGRATGAATGAACTTTAATTTCTCACCTGGTTAGAAAACTTTTGGGGAAATATAGTATGAATGGTTTACTTGAGGCTGTATTCTAGAGGCAGAGTCAGAGCTATAGAGAAATGGTTGAAATAAAAATGATACAGTAGTTTAATTCAGGGAAAATATTTGCCATTTATTTTCCTTGTAGTAAAATTTAAAATAGTAAGAAAAGCGAAAAAAAACCAATCTTGGCTTTCAAATGAATTTATGAATAATTTTTAAAGTGTATATATGGGAGTAAGGTAAGGGAATGTACAATGAAAACATTCAGTCATATCTCTTTCTTGTAATGACACATGGATGTGGGGTAGAGAGATTATGAAGAATAGATACTATAATGTCCTTAAAAGTCAGTTTATTCTAGGACTGACAGCCAATGCAAGTTTGTATGCTTATTCCATGATAATTAATTACATGTAAATTTTGAAGCACATATACTCATAGGGCAAATAGAAGATTTCAATCAATGTAGTTAAAATTATAATTTATAATTAAGCTGTAACTTGGGTTTACGTTCACAGGTGTAAGTCACAACCGCTTGCCAACTTCTGCCCTCAAAATACACTTTATGTTATTACTGATGGAGATCCTGAGAGCGCAATTTAATGTATGACTTCCATAGGAGAGTTGCTGTAATCCATGTTGGGTTGGTGTGTGTAGTTCCCCTGTATGAAGGAAACTGTTTCAAATTTATTTTTATATGACTTGTAGCAGCTGCATGGAAAGCAAATTATTTTTCTTGTATTTGTGCAGTGCACTGGGTTAAAACTAAAGCTCTAGTCACTCAATGTTTAGATCAAGCTAATCTGAATTTTGCCAAAAATTTTTGGTTTGGAGTCTGTCAGATACAGGTTTTGTGGAGACAATAGTTTATGTGGGTGTGGTAAAATGTCCTTGGAGGTTTGCTTGGCACTCCTCCTTTTCTCCTTTTCTCCTTTTCTCCTCAGGGGTAAGGTGAGAAGGTTATTTTCTGGGCTGGCCCCAGCATATAAGCTGTTAGCTGGACAACTGTGATGGAAATTTAGTGCATAATAGAACAAGGCACAAAATAAATTTGTTGGGATGGAGTATTTCATGAAACTACTGTTCCCATTCTATAGCAACTCACAAGAAGGTTTTTACATATGGTGCCACAAATTCAGTTGTGCTTAAAGAATATTTTTGTATAGTAAATATTTGCTTGGCTCCATCTTTGTATGGCAGTGACCCAACAGGTACTTCAGTGTGGATTTTGGCTTAGAGAGATTTGTGTATATTGGCATGTTGTATAACGTTGCACATTACTAGATCAGAAACATTTGTGCTTGAAGAGTAAAATTTCTGAAGCTTTTGTCTTATTAGTTTCAAATCACTTTCTCTGTGAATGCATTAAAATAGATACTATATTCCTTCCTCTTTTATTCTCCACAGCAATGGAGTTCCATGAAAACCTGCACAATATAGGAGCAAGAGAAGGCTTAAAAGAAAGAAAACTCCAAAAATCAGTAGAAAGTTTTACGTGGAACATTACGATTTTAAAGGTAATGTGTCTTCCTTTGGTTAGTTACTGTATGTTTCCATTCACAACTGACATTCTAATATTGTTACTGGTCATTATTCTGTGTCACAGTTAACTGGATTTATTCACTTTTATAACTGTATTCGGTTTAGTTTATATAACTTGAAAACACAGTAGACTCTCAATGTGAATTTTTCTTATTTTCTATTGTTGGGGGGTTGTTTCATTTGATATTTTCTTCTTACAACCTTTTAATGTTGACAGGTTCCACTGTAATCTTGAATACATGGGTGAAACAATGAGTATTGATTTCTGTGAAGCGATTTGGGCCAGGAGGAAGCTAGGGAGCAAGAGTGTTAAGGTTAATGCAGTTATTGAAAAACAAAAGGCAAGCTGTTGCTACTGCAGTCAGTGATGAGTGGTGATTAATGATACATAGAAATTATATTAGTAATCCAGACTGGAGTAAGTTGAGTATATGTGAGCTGGAGATTCACTTTGCATTTTGCTGAGCGCATGTGCTTACATTTTGACACAACAGTAAGTGATGGAGTATAAAAAAGCTTTCAGCCAGAGACCCGCAGGAAACTAGATGTGGAACAGTTCAGATTTCTTATCACTGGTCTTTCATCTCAGCAGAGTAAATCAAAATTTATAGAAATAGCAAAACTGCCTCCCTTAATTTATTCCCTTGACACTATCCTTCTAGCCCAAATTATTCAAGTTTTGTGTTTGCATCCACTAATGACTTCTTCTCTCCCAAATGTGAAGGAAATAATTTCTTATCCCTTCTTTACTGTTCCATCAAAGGTATCGGATATCAGCTTGGACAGGCAAATCTATTTTAATGCTGCCTGAAACAGCAGTACCTTTGCTTCATCTCTGCTTTCCATTCAGGACATAAGGGTTGGTGGGGGGGAGGTTTGCAGTTCATGAGCAACTGAAATGTGAAGTCATGACTTCTGCATAAACCAGGAATTGGAGAACCCGCATGGTAGATCTGGCTCTTCAGAGCATTGAAGGACTTTTGTGCATATCGTTAGGATTAACGTAATTAGGAAGTTGGAAGGCCTTACTTTTGAAGAGATCATTGAGAAAATCTCTTCAACATTGACTTGGTTTTTTTTCTACTTGCAGATTAAGGTCCTTTCTGTAGGAAGGTACAATTTGTCCTGTAATTAATACTTTATAAAAAAAACTGGTGAGACGTTTAATCAGCCTGTTGTCAAAACTTTAAACAGGAGGTGTTACAGAAAGTTCTGGTATGTTGTTACATCTAAAAAGTTATTTACCAGTATTACAGTTCACATAGGCATCTATTAAGTGCTGTTACTCAGATGTACAGAAAGTTAGAGGTTGTGATTTGTTTGAAGTAACACATTGAGCTTTTTCACTCCAGACTTTTAACTATAGGCTGTAACCATAACTTGTCTTGCATTACATAATTAAATAGGAAAAGTTTATCAGTTTCTAAGACACTACTCTTTCTGTCTGGAGAAAAAGATCTACAGTCATAATTTTGATATAATACTATGTTTTTTTGTTTCCATTTTTCCAGTTCTCTAAAAAATATGTGAGGACAGGGATGGAAAGGGAATGCCCACATTTTTTAGAGTAAAAAAAATTGATCAGGAGAGTGACAATCTGAGCCACTTTAAGAAGAATTTCTTTTTTGTGTTGAATTCTCTGCCTACGTCAAATTAACTTCCCTCTTGAACAGCACAAAACTAAAACCGTGTCTATTCTGTGGCCCCAAATTTTGCTGTTCAACAAGCAAGACAGTTGAGCAACCAGCACACCGAAGGCAGTGCCATGCTTAGATGGATTTAACTTTTTATTCTTCTTGTAATTAGGAACAGTATTTTACATGGTCTCTTGGCTACAATTTAGGAATTGCTGTGTGGCTCTGAACAGCATTACTAAGTAATTCTGCATGAGCGCCATCCTCAGCTCCCTCACAGAGGAATCGCAGAATGCTCACATGGTGTGGCTGATGTATTTTCCAAACCGATTAAGCTGCATTTTACCCTCAAGGTACATATTGATCTTTTTTTTTTCAATTGGGACATTTTGACTGCAGTTGATGCAATGGAAACTTTGATAAAATAACAAAATTGACAGGTTAATTCTAGGGGAACTCTTTGTTTAAAACATCTGATGTAGCTATTAAATATCTATATGTGCGTGTGTGTGTGCACATGTGTTACAATAACTACTTTAAACGATTTTATTTTTCCTGATTTGAAGCCACGTGGCCAAATTTATTATTGGTATAGTATGTTTGAATTCAGCTGAAGTATCTCCATTCAATTTATGTATGTGTATATGCACACATTCCCATTCTTATGCACCCCATATATGCACATACAGATATTTATTTAACTTAAGATGATCTAAGAACATCACTTAGAGTAAAGTTAGTCTTCTTTAGTGAACTTTGTTGCCTGAGAGATTTAGAGATTGTACAGTATTAGAATATTCCTCTCTTTCAGATAGGCAGTTTGCAAGATCATTTTCTTGTAATTTATTTATTGTTATTACTCAGACTGATAGCACTCATATTTTCTAAACATAGATAATCACATTTCCTGCCAGAAAGAGTACATAGTTGAAGAAAGAAAATCACTCTAAGTACTGTTGCAGCAGACTCCTACAAACAACAAATGTAACAATTKACGGATTTTCCTGGCATAGCAAAACTTTGGAAAAAACCTATATAGGCTCAGAATTTGAGATAGAATCATAGAATCCTTAAGGTTGGAAAAGACCTCTAAGATCATCGAGTCCAACCATCAACCCAGTACAAATGCCCACTAAACCATGTCCCGAAGCACCACATCCACATGTTTTTTGAACACCTCCAGGGATGGTGACTCCACCACTTCCCTGGGCAGCCTGTTCCAATGCCTGACTACCCTTTCAGTGAAGAAATTTT
>JASVER010000033.1:7716569-7979069 GCA_030449065.1 Oceanodroma leucorhoa
GTTGTCTTCCACACACTCCAGGAACCTCCTCGACTGTTTCCTCTTTGCCGTGTTGTATTTCCAGCAGACGTCGGGCAAGTTGAAGTCCCCCACGAGGACAAGGGCTAGCGATCGCAAGACTTCTGCCAGCCGCTTGTAGAACGTTTCATCGACCTCTTCATCCTGGCTGAGTGGTCTATAACAGACGCCCAGCAGGATATCCGCCTCGCCGGCCTTCCCCCTCATCCTAACCCATAAGCACTCAACCCGATCATCACAAACGTCTAGCTCCGTACAGTCCAAACACTCCTTGACATACAAAGCCACCCCACTGCCTCTCCTTCCTCGCCTGTCCCTTCTGAAGAGCTTGTAGCCATCCATCGCAGCACTCCAGTCATGAGACTCGTCCCACCACGTCTCCGTGATGGCGACCAAGTCATAGCTGTCCTGCTGCACAATGGCTTCCAGCTCCTCCTGCTTGCCGCCCATGCTGCGTGCATTGGTGTAGATGCACATGAGCYGGGCTATCGACCTCACCCCCAAGATTGGCATGCCACCCCTAGGCTCATCTCTCTCGAGCGTGGCTCTATCCCCTTCCCGCTTCGTACCTAGTTTAAAGCCCTCTCAATATAATACTGCAGGACAGAGCCAACTCACCTAAGTCTGGGGCGGTTTCTCTTACAGGTTTACTTAAAACTTAATTACTGTGAAGAGAAAGAGTGCAAGTAAAGAGGGATAGCGATAGCGCTGAACTGCAAACAATCCTGTGAAGTCTTTGTCATCACTGTCCTTTTTACATGTTGCTTGCCAACCTGTATTTTCATATTTTGTGCTTTGACAAACATTGATCCTTTACCATGCTACTATTGAATGAATCACATTGCTAGGAAAAAAGATCTCAAAGAACTGAAAACCAAAACAGTTTAACTGCTCCCTGAAGTATTAAAATCAACCTTCACAATTTTCTCTATGCAGAAACATTTATAGTCCCCATGGATTAAAAATACAGCACAGATTACTGTCGTGAAAGCTTTTAGGTAGAAATGATCCCTATCACTTTGTTTATGCAACTGGTTGGCTCCAGAGCAAGCAAAGAGYTTGCTTCTTACTAACTTGAAGTAATACAATTTTGAGTTTTATTTTGGGTTTCTGGTTTTTTTGTTGTTGTTTTTTTTGAGCAGGGCAACTGTACCATTAATCTGAAACAAAAGGAGGGGGGGGAAATAAAGAGAATCCTATTATCAATTGTGTAACTGCATTTTTTTCTTACAGGGACAAGCTGATCTTCTCAAATATGCTAAAAATGAAGCACTGGAGAATCTGAAACAAATCCATTTTGCGACTCTTTCATGTGGACTCAATAAGCCAGGCACTGAAAATGCAGAAATCTCAAAGCCCCGTCGAAGTCTGGAGGTCATACCTGAAAAAGCAGGTGATGAAAACGGAGAATGAGAGAACGCTCTTCTCATAATTATGGAGTTTATAACTCTGTGACCAATTGTAGCTGCATAGGACATTTGCTTTGCACTTACTGTTGGAAAATATTCGGAATTTTTAAAGCACAACTGGAGAAGCTAATTACAATCTRTTGAAACTGTGAATGTATGTAGCAACTCTGCTTGTGAAGGCAATGATATTGTGTAACATGGAAATTACATTATTGGCCAAAATATAGTATATATGTAAAAAATACTGTAATTCAGTAATAGCGTGCTGAAAAGTTCATTTTAGTGCCATAGGGAAATGAACATTTTTTAAATGAGCTGTAACTAGAGGGAAATCAGTTGAGAGAATTTGACAAGATGCCTTGATTTTCAAACGAATTAGATGCACAGGTCCTTTACTTCTTTGCACAATTTGTTAATTGTGCTAGTGAGGTGAATTACTCTTTTGAAAATCAGCTCCAAAAAAGTAGAATCCACATGTTTCACACTATATGTAATTCAGCCGCTCAGATATTTGAGTTTGAAGTGGTATTGATTTTATTGTTGAGCCATAAATTAAAATGAGAATGTAATTAGACAGTGATCACTGACTTCAGTGCACTATAGGAGAGCCATTATATAAAAGGAAAATGTGCAATCAGTCTGATAGCCTATGTCAGAAGAAGATACATACCTATTTTGCCTAAGATCTTCTGCAAATGTGTGTAGATAATGTGACCAAACTGCAAGCAAAATGTTGTAAATAGTTTTTCATTTTGTGAAGTGAAGTGCTCATATTAAAGAGTTTTATGAGATTGCTCCCAGACAAGTAAAGCTTTTAACTAAATTTTAACTTTTTTATTTTTCAAGTATTTTCTTCCTTACGGAATAGGTGATATCTCAATAAGCAGGTTTGTCAAAAAAAAAAAAAAAAAATTGCTGTTCTGGTTCTGTTTTGGTTTTCTGACAACATTAGGTAAAGGTATTGTAGCTGATATGCTCATTGTAAAATGACTATACCAACCTAGAGTGTTCTCTTACTGTTTCTGATTTAACAATAAAATGGACTATATAATTACAGAAGCTAATAAATTTGAAGAAAAACAACCAAAATCCTAGAGAGGTCAAAATGCAGTTTTTGTTCAGTTGTGGGGAAAAACGGGAAGATGGTGATGTCTGTTGAAAAGCATTATTTTAATTAGAGGTCTTCAAGACATGCATTCTACATTTTTATTTTTTTTAACCAATTCAAGATGCTATTTCTGCATTCAGATTGCAATGAACATCTACATATATATAACATCCTGTAAAAGTCAATGGAGCTCTGACCAAGAACGTCATTATACTTGCACTTAATCTGAATTATTAGGGACTTAAATTTATTTTCTAGTCATTATAAAATTAAAGAGGGGGGAGGAAGATGAAAACAATTTGCACAGTAAATGCCCTATCTTGAGCCTGCACTTTTAAATGTCAAACTGCATGGGTTAGGAGCAGTTTTAGAAGGTGCTAAGCTCTTTCAGTGTCTAGTGACAGATTGTATGCCTCAATAGCACGATCTTGCCAGGAGCGAGTTCTGTTCTGTGTTGTACAAAATGAAACATTTAACCTGTGATAAACACCTTCAAGCATTGTTTTTTAAACAGTCCTTCTCTGTGTTGTCAGCTGGAAGTCTTCCGATTGCACCTGAAGTTGATGGGAAGCAACATGAAATTCACTGTTGCTACCTATACTCCGAGCCAGTATGAAATTAGTCTTGCAGGGCCAAATCTATCAGATCTAAATCTGACTTATCTATAAGAAAATCTGATTTATCTATAATAAAAATAACTGTGTTACATCAAGGTTCAGCTGGGCCATAAATATACAAGGTCAGTTTCCCTTTGTCAAAAAATCCAAAACCTAGGCTGTTGGAATTTTAGTTTCGACTTTTAGTCCTAATTGAAAGGTGTAGACTGTGGAAAAATGTCAGTACAGATAACATTATACTGCAAAGAGGCTTAAAAGCCAGTAAAGCTCCATTAGCAGTCCTGGCCCATCACTGTTTGCATGGCATTTACAGAATGACGTAATTTATATCACAAATGAAGCATTTCTGTAGAGACTTTTTCTCTGACCCGGTTATCAGCATTGATGGCTTGGGTATTCTTAGCATTTGTATCTTTCTGTTTAGCACATTACATCCTTGAAAGAGATCAGGGAACGCTGAAAGGATTAAAGACAGTTTGGTGGTTTTTTCTTTGCTTTAAGGCAAAAAAAAAGTAAGTGAAACATGGGTATTACATGAGCTAGGGCTGATAGATTTTGTATGGTAAAYTCTACAATATATATAACTGCTTACTCTGATCCTGTTCTGTCTTGTTAAAAGGGAGGTTAATACTTTTTTGGAATAATATCCTTATATAGTATCTGCTTTAAAAAAAAAAAAGAAAAACAGTTAAAAAAAATGCATTTAACAAAGTCACCATTTAAATACGTTTGGATTCTAGTGTAGTGCTGATTCCTTAAAATGGAGTTAACTTTTGTGCATTATTCATACTTAGTCCGGATCTGTATGTACCATAAAGCCTTAAAATGAACTCAGTCAAGCAGATACTTTGAAAGATGATGTGTAGCTAAAAATCCTTTAAGGAGTTTACATGTTAAAAGAATGCAGGATAAACACCTGCAAGCAAAGTATCAGGTTCTATTGTTAACCCAGTGATGATAATTTCAAAACCAAATTTATTAGCTTATTTTTCTCAGTTGTATTTTCTTAAAGCGTTCTTTGCACCCATGATGCAATTTACTTTTATTATTAGTCCATTTTTTACAGTGTTTATTTTAGATTATATAGAAGAAGAACCACCCAAGATCTGGTGAACTATTCCAAACAAAATTAATCACAGGTTGACTTTACACTTTTCTTTGCTTTTATTTTCTTAAATGTACTGTAATACACTTCAACTCTTTACATAGTTTTGAACTATGGAAGATGGAGCCAAAACACAAGTGACTGTTTATCTGACTGCCTTTTTTGTTTTTGTTTGGCTCCAGTAATCAGTGAGTGAGTATGGGTATGTATAGAGACCTAAGTCAACATATTGCTCAATTTAAAAGAAAATGCTAACTGGGAAAGGAGGAGTTCACATAGAGATTAACCATGTAGACACTAACAGTGAATTCTTTTTTTGAACACAAGAAAAAGGGTGAACAGTGCCTGTTTGAAAAAGGAGCATCTCTCTAAGCCTCATCTGTGTTCTTCCTGCGTAAACTCCCCTCCTCATCGGTTGTGCTTGTTGTGGTACGTAGCAGCCATTGGATATTTAATTACTGAGCCCGGGACCATGCCCTCCATCCTCTGAACACACCAGCCAACTACAGAAGACAACTCTCTTCCCCCAGAATTCCCCCAGCAGCACTTACTGAGGGGCACTGCTGAGCCTACTGGTGCCACCAAAACAGCAAAAGCATTCAACACAGAGCTTTACTGATGAAGTTGTGGCCCTTCTGCTGTCGGTGGTAGTCTTCTACTCATGTCACTAGGATCAGGATTTAAGTACAGTGTTGCAAAATTTCCCCTCTGTCTCAGGTCTTTTGTTTCTTTACCTTCTCTTCACGTTCTTACGTTGCTGCAGCAAGGAGTACTAGGTTGGTGCCCTGCACACCATTTCACAAACTTGCCCATGCAGGCATCGTGAAAGATGCTGTATGAGTCAAGGCTTTTTTCAGCTACTTCGTACAGCACAGGAATAGTTTTATAAGACTCCATGGCTGGTTACTGTATTCACTTTTTCCTGTTTTGAAGTTGAAGCAGCAGAGAGAGAGATGATTCAGAGTTGCCAACATGAAAAATGGAAGTGTGTTCCAAGATGACTAAAAATTATAACTCTGGTCTACTAATCAAATGAGCTAATCTGAAAGGACCCAATCCTCCAGTCTTGCAGTGCTTGAGTCTCCCTTCCATTTATATGATTTCCTAGTTTTCTACTGCATGAATGTTATTTTATCAGTAATGCTGATTTCTTCTTGCTAATATGCATTGTTTCTGCACAGATCAAGGAAACTACTGAATGTCCTGTGCATGGTATACCGATCTTTCATTAAGCCTTAGCCTACCTAGGTTTACACTTGTGTTAACTGAAGGTTCGCAATGAATATAAAGAGTAATATTTGCAAAAAGGGTGATCATACAGCCATATTCATGGCACAGTATGCACATGCAATGGCATGTACTCCACTGTGAAATCATTTTATCCCCATATAGCTAACAGTTGGAGTTAATAGTTGGASAGCTGCTGCCGGAGGATGACTAGCCCATGGGGTTTTAATACCATGAGCAAATTCTGAAACTGGTGAAGTTACCAGCTTGCTTCTTTTGACTGTAGTGGGTGTAGGACTTCACCTTTTTTTCTGTTCACAGCGACTTGCTCTGACCAATTAAGCTTTCCAAATGGAATATTTAACAACTTGGTTTAAAAATTAATAGATCTGCATGTATCCTATAATCACCTCTAGTTTTTTGAACTCCTGTAAACATTTAAAAAAATAATCTCCACAGTTCTTACCACCCACTGATTCCTTTTGCTCTTGGTATTTTGAAAGCAGCTGTGGGACAGGTCAGTTTGATAATTTTCAAAACTAACCCATGTGACGCTCTTTATTCATTACAACTTGTTTGTTCTCAATAAGAAAAAGGCAGTAAAACTCTTGAGGTTTTCTGGTTATTTCTGTTTCTGGACACTATTATCTGACTCATCACCTCTGTTCTCTGGGTGGCTGTGGAAAGGCAGAGTAGCAAAAAGCAGCACAGCAGAAAGATCAGAAACAGGACTTGAGTACAAGAGCAACAACAAGCCCTCATAGGCTTAGGGGAGCATCCATTGTAGTCAACCAAGTTGGAAAAGCAGTTAAGGACTTAAAGGAAGCAGTAAGGAGGAGGAGGATGTGCAGAATTGGGTGTTCAAAAAAAGTGAGGCATTTTAGCCCAGGAGTATGGGCAACCACAGGACGGGGTGGTCCCAGTGCCATCCTGCAGCTCCCCTAATGCTTCCCGGTGGCACTAGAAATGTTACCGGGAGCTTGGGAGAAAAGCATAACGTTTCTTCCCTTGACAATATTATCTGGTGTGGCAAAGAGGGCAGTGGTGCTGGGAGAGCGGTCAGGCGTGAATGCTGAACTCTTAGTTTAGCTTTCTGTGCCCAGCTGCGTGCGCTGCTTTGGCATACGTACCTGTGCCTCTTCAGCTCAGAGGAGTTGCCACTTGGTGCCACCTTGGCACGCCGAAGTTGAGAGGAAAGGGGGAGGGTGGTGTGTGTTACCAGGAGAGGAGCGTTTGAGGGGTGGCATGAAAGGAGGCAGCTTGAGCTGGAGTGGGAGTAGCACAACCAAATAGAGATTCAGCTGTGGTGAACCTCTCCTGCTTTGTCAAGAGCAATCCAGCCTTGCCAAGCCACCTGCAGTCTGTAGAAGAGCTTTCTGAATGAGCTTAGATGTTTTATTAGTTATCTGTTTTCCATGGAGATAAACGTGGAGGAGCAGAGGGCCTTCTCGGCTGGATGCAGCGTTGGCCTGTGCGTTGGTGACCGTCTGGGAGAAGGAGAGCAGCAGGGCCAGGAAACAGCGCCGGAACTCGAAGGCCTGGGCTTTGTTCTCTGGCCCTCAGCTTCCTCCATTGATAAATTGGAGGAAATGACACCTACCACTTTTTGAAGTAGCAGAAGAAACATACTGTGACTGCAAAAAAAATGTAACCCCACAGAAGGCGGCTAGGAGCAAAATAAACTGACATATAAATAGTACATTGTGAGAAGGCAGTGCTTTTTGTGTTTGAATGCCATGTACATTGGGTTTCACTAGATGCTGTTTTACAAAGTGCACTGATCCCTACATAGTTTTCCAGTGGCGCGTACTTAGCAGACATACTCAAATGTGCTACTGATTGGTGGAGAGGGTTTTGAAACACAAAACCTATCAATTGATGATGAACTAAGCATGTCTGTGTGGGGTCCCAAGTCCTGGGGAGTTCAATATTTTTACTGTCCAGTAAGAGAGTAAAAGAAGATTTTGTTACACTCTTATAATATGGGCTTTATGCTGTGGCTCACAGCATGTGCACTTTTTTTTATTTCAGACATTACTTTATTGATCAAAAAACACCCCTCCCAGAAATCTCAGAAAAAGCCCTAGGATTCAGCTCCAGATCTCAGTCTGTCCCGAATTCCAGAACTGATGCTACCTGCTGTGGTTTTGATACAGCCTTAACCAAATAATGATTACATTTCTCAAGTCTGAATATGTAACAAAATCTTCAAATATCTTTTTATATAATGTACTGGTGCTGCTACTTGTGCCAGGACTACTGAAAAAGACGGAGTTTCTTTGGGTGTAGAAATAAGGATTGCCTCTTAGACCAGGAATCTGTCATTGTGGAGGTGGGTAGGGAGCTTCCCAGAAGAGTAATGCCTGTCTCTCCATTTCAGAGCGCCTCATGCCTGGGGCAGGGAGCAGTCGGCAAGCAGGACTGAAAACAGCATTTCCTGAACATCCTTCTAGGGTGCAGTACTTTGTGCTTACATTTATTTGCACACAGTTTTACAGAACTGTACACTTTTACTTTTTTACTCCCATTTTTTTCTGAGCCTTGATTCACAACCAGTATTCGAAGTTTAGTCGCTTGGAGAGATTGTATCGATTTCCTAACTGAGTATTTTTCCAGTGCTCTTTCCAACATGATTTTAACAGCTAATAGCCCACAAATAGTAAGAGCCTGAGTGCACGAAGAGCACTGCTGGTGTCAGCACTGTGACAACACATAGTTTTGGGCTGCAAGTCTGGTCACTATAATGTGAGCACAGCTTAACATCAGGGGAGCCTGCACTGGAGACAGTATTAACTGAAGAGACCTGTTAGCTCAGGAAGGGGAGGTGGCAGCAGTTACAAGATTAAGGACAGAACTGGGTATGAGAGATAGGATATATTCAGTCCTGGAGGAGGAATCAGCTACTAAATCCAGCTCCTTCCCCTCCCCCGTGTCACAGGCGAGACTTCTCAGACATGACAGTTTAAGATAAAAACTCAATTTTGTATTAGAGATAATTCTCGGAAAGTGATGATCTGTCACATGTGATGGAGCACTCTGACAGCATCTCCCTGGAAGAATTCTGGCAGAAGAAAAATGGCATTTTCTACCCGCATAAAATCTGCCACAGCTCAAAGCCCAGAGGAAAACTGCAAGAACAATGATTAGGTATGAACAGTGTGTTTCAAGCTAATCAGAAGCACAGGGATATGCTTTGACTACCATAGCCACATTACTGAAAGTAGTATGATCCTAGAAGTAGGACCCTGAAAAGGTACCATGCCCCTACACTGGTGGAGATGCACAGAACAGGTTGGAGCACTATATGCTCTAAAATCAATCACCTCCACTGTTTTCATAATCCACATAGAAAAAGACAGTCCAGTTTCCAAGCAGTGCTATATTTTTCATGTACTTACTTTCTTGTGCAGATACAAACTAGAAAGACAGTTAATAAATAACACTGTAATGAGCAACACTGGAATTGCAGCTTTTGCAAATTGCCCAAGTATATAACATGCAAATGACATCGATGCAATTCCCCAAGTGCTGAACCTTTCTGAAAATCAGACCCTCGCCCTTAATATTCTGTTCAAGACTTTTCATTAGAAGAGCCAGATTAAAATTATCTTACGATCTGCACTGCAAGTAATAGTACCTATAACACTCTAATAATGGCTATATTTGATATTAAAATATTACTCTTTCTAGGTTCTACTGAACTGTTTCAAATATAGATAAGGTAGGTAAATGGTGAAACCCTTTAATAAAATAAAAGGCTGCAAAATACAGAAATCCAGAAAGGCCAGTTCTTTCTCTTCATAGTAGCTAGTAGTCACAGCCACAGGATTTCATGGGGCCTTGGGCGAGCTCAAGAAGGATAGCTTGCAATTTA
The DNA here is from genome assembly GCA_030449065.1 of Oceanodroma leucorhoa. Classification (NCBI taxonomy): domain Eukaryota; kingdom Metazoa; phylum Chordata; class Aves; order Procellariiformes; genus Oceanodroma; species Oceanodroma leucorhoa. The sequence continues at coordinate 7,725,928 of JASVER010000033.1, forward strand.
TACAGAACCTCAGAGTTACAGTGTGTTGCACTAAACAAGGGGTGATTAAATGTCATACATCAGGGCCTAAAATAATCTCTATTTCATAATGATTGAGAGAACTTTGAGCTATTTATCTACTGAAACAACTGGTGCAGGTCAATGGCCAACACTAACTGCTACAGTAGATCATGCATTTGAAGCCACATGATAATTCCTGTGTTTTTGAGTAAATTTAAAAATATTTCTGTTACATGTTTAGGGCACATGACTTAAAATTAGCATTATCGTACCACAAAAATGCTAAAACCAAGCCCCACCCCACCCCCCATTGCTAACTCTATGAAGGACTAGACACAGACTTCAGACCAATTCAGAAGCAAGCAATCACACAGAGTCCCACAAGCCCCAACTACAAACTGGAATGCAGAAACCAGGTTGTATCTCTAAATGAGTTTCCCAGTGGGGTAGCGATGTATCCATGAAACACCTGACATCAAGAAATGTCTTTACCTTAGCAGTGCTGCTGATGGCCGCTACATAAAGCTGGAGAACCAATTTAAAAGGCAGAGGACAACAGCAATGAAAGACACCCAGCTGGGGGCATCCAGGTCTACTTTCAAAGTCCTCATTGTATTCATCAGCTCATGTGATGATGCTCAGAAAAAAGATAATCTTCAAATCCCTTTTTCTTGCTTAGGCCTGTGATATTTCTGCTGTTTGCCACTGGCTACCTGTAACGCAAAGGTCCTTGCCTGTAGTGTACCAAGAAGGCAGCAAGCATAGCTTTACTTGCAGTGCTCTGACAGACTCTTAGGGAGTCCAGAAACGTGATTTTGTCACACTCGTTTTTCCCAGTGCTGACAGCTTCCAAACCTGCTGCTTCCATCACGGTTACTGTCCTCTCTTCCCAAGACTGCTGCCGACCTGGCGGGGGCCGCAGCAGGGCTCAAACTGCCCTGCAGAGCAGCTTCCAAGCAGGGTGAAAGAGTCGCAGAGATGAAGACCTACAGCTTTGATGAGCTGCTGCCGAACTGCAGGACCCAGCAACTGCAGCATTATCAGCTGAAGGAAGGACTGTTCTGCAAGATCTCGGCTGAGAAAGAAAGGGGCTGACAGTGAAAGCACTTCTGAAACAGGAGTGAGGGAACCCTGCAGAATTAGGGAGCAAAGGCTCACAGAGAAAGGCCCTTGAAAAACTGGTGCTCTTCAGATGTCCTTCTGAGCCTTTGTTCTTGCTGTCAGTGAGGACTCTCGGTCTACAGTATGTATCAAATGACTTGTAATATCTTCAGTTAGTCTGGAGGGAAGAGTAATCATTTCTGAATAATCAGTGTAGAAGAAAAGCAAGTGATGTTTGGAAATGCAAAGAACGATGAAAAATATTCTTATAGTGATTCTATAGGTGTATAATAAAAGAAACAGAAAGGGATGGAACCATCCTGATTGTCCATCTGCAGTGTGATGTGGCATGTTCATACCTTGGATTTAACTACAGTTTAGGGAAAGACAGACCCTAAATGGAACTTTATCACATTCTAAGTCTTCCCAGCCAAAATCAACAGCTACATACAGCTAAGCATACATTGTCAAAATTAGACATCAGCTTTGGCCTGGAGCATTTCTAGTTGTTTCAGACTGAGTATGGAGAAAAAAATGAATCCTTTTGCAGTAATTGGTTCTGCTACTGTACTTATCCCCAATTTTCTGAACTGTCAAGCCTCATTTCTTCTGTTAYGTAGATTGACAGTCCTCTCAATAGTAATTCTGATTATGGTTTGAAGGACGCCATGGCCTAGTTTTCTGGGGTAGGCACTGAATGAGGGAAACATAGCCTACTATTACTTTGTCCATGGTGTTCTCTAATGCTGATAATGATACTGGGTTCCTTCTCATACGCTGGCAATTTGCTAGACAGGACGATTGACAGAGCTGTAATTCATCAGCCACGGGCTGGGGTGTAATAGACTGTGGCAAGGTGGCAAGTGTCCCAGTGAGCTGAACAAATCCAGGGGGGATTTCAAAGGTCCAGCTGCTGTTTTCATGTATTTTGATGCAGCCACATGGACAAATAATTCACTCAGGATTACAAAGGGAGAGGATGGGTTGCCGAAGAGAGAGGAGGAACTTGCACTAAACAGTGTGGTGGAAGGCAAGGTTTTCTCTGTGCTTGTCAGTCCTCTTCTGAAATAATATCCCTCATAGAATTCTATTAATTCATTACCAATTTGATATGAAAAAGGCTATGTTTCCACCAAGCCTTTTATCCTTTAATTAGATTTTTCTGTTATTGATGCTCTCATAATAAAGGTTACGTTTGAATGGAATTTATACACTTACATGACATTTAAAACTGCACAGAAACACCGTGTGAAGTCATTGCATGCAAAAGTGCTATTAACTGCATGTCAGCATCCAATAAACTCTCTGCACTTTTAATTCTTTTTTAAGATCTTGAAGCTTATCTGATGTTGTGACATTTTATGGCATTTAAATGTCTCAGCAGCGGGACTTTGTTCTTCTCCTCATTCGCACAGCTTTTCTAAGACTGAAAGAGCGCTAACATTGCAGAAGAAGCAGGGAAGATGRCAAAATGGGCTGGATTGCCAACTATTTCTCAGGTAAATTGTTGTAGCCAGCTGAACTGCAATCACAAGCTGAAAGCTTAGACTTTTCTAGCCTTTTGTAGCATGCTGAGGCGATCTGGAGTTGGAAGGACGCTTGCGCTGAAAACAAAGTTAAATTCAAATTCAGCTGGAAGGTCTAAAGGGAAGAAGTGCAAAACACCGGTCTGGTATCGTAAAGACATATTACCACATACTGGATGATCCATTGTGAAACTGTTCTCAAAAGCTTCAAACTGCCAACTGGTTTCAGACGCAACATGAGTGGTTTGTAAAATGAAACCTGACACAAGTGAAAATAGTTTAAATGACTGAGAAACGGAGTGTGCTTATTTCATTAACCGTTTCCCCTGCGGTGCTTCAAATCCTGATGTCACAGCAGTGGGCAGCCAGGCAAGCAGCCCAAACCCACCCCACCGCAGCAGTTGCCCCGTGCATAGCACAAACACGGAGCGAGCAAGCGGAGAGCAGGGCAGGAGCGTGGTCAGGTCCTTCCCTTTTGATAACGCAATGATCAGTTACTTTGCAAGTTGTTGTTACTCTCTCGTGTACTCCACGTTAGGTGTGAATGCACTCCCCACCGACGCAACAGTTTTTGGCTTAGTGTTGTCAGCAGCTGACGCAGTCGTGCAGCCTAACTGCCTTCCACCGGGCCTTTTATGCTCTCGGGTGAGTATGTGACCAACCATGACTGCATTCGTCCTCTACCGCAGTTTGATTGCAGAGAGACAGAGAAGACTCAGCAACTGAGGAGCCAATAACAGAAAGTACGGTAAATCCAAAAGAATGGCAGCAGTGGTTTTCTTTATTGCTTGTGTGCTTGCCTTGGGCTTGCTCTGCCAAGGGGGATGCTGATGCACAGTACTCATGAAGGAAGAGGACGTTGAGTCTTGCTGGAGTATTAGATAGGGCTGCCCTAACATAAGGAGCTTCTAATATATAARCCTATGCAGGGACATAATGGCATCATATGGTATGAGCAGACCCTGTGCATGGATCTTGCACATATCAGGTGCATCAGAGGTATTTTGAGGTGAAATCCAGTTCGGGCTCTTCCTAGTTTCAGCATCTAAGTCAGGTCATTGCACAGCTGGCTGTCTCCAGAGACCCGTATCAAATGCTCACACCAGAGGTGGCTTTACTACTCGTTATTTTACTGAGACAGGAACGCTCTCTGAAATCAAATGGCTTTGTCTTGCAAAGAGTGGCCAAGGCCCTTCTAAGAAATACAGTTTCATCTTTTTCCAAGTAGCATAAAGTTTGTACTTGCCAAGTTTTAAGGGAGACAAATCCAATTTGTGTAGAGGGGATCTCTGTCCTTCTGCCAGCCAGAAGATGTGCACACCTTTAGGAGAACTGAGCTCAGCCTCCGAACCGCTTCCCTGAGGAAGCAAACTGCAAGTAGAGGAAGAGTTGTTTGGTGCCCTGTAATCCATAAGAGAAATGAGATCTCAGSGGTGTTCGGAGACCGAGCTGAGGCTGGCTGGCCTGGAATATTTTGAGAGAGAAATATATTTTTGTAGACCTCAAACCATACTGCGTTCTTGAGCCCAGCTGAACATACGACTAAGTGTCTGTGGGACTGGGGATAGGTGTGCTGGTGTCCTGGGATCTGGTAGGAAGGCTCTGTATGGTTTATGTGTAGCATGTTACTTGGGGTGGACCACAATCTATTTCTGGCTACCCTGTGGACTTTCTCTCTGAGGATACTTCAACAAAACTAAACTACTGCCACTCTCACTGACAGATCTCATGCGCTAGTTAGAAGGGACTCAGCTCCCGGTGAGCAAAAGCTGGGCCAGATGGATGTCATCACTGCTGCTGGGAATGGCTACGGGTAGACCAAAATTCTCAAAATAGAGCTGCGCCACTAAAAATCAAGGTTTGTTGGGCTACACTTGTGGGACCCCATCTTTGAAACTGTCAGTCACGATGCAAATAATCATCAGATGTCTTCCCTGGGGTACTTTACTCAGTTAAAACATCCTGGCTTTAGTCACTGTCAGCTATTTATATTCCAATTTTTCCACACATTTTGGGTAAATATTAGTCTGTGGTCCAGGCTGAGGTTGTTTCTAACTTTATCTCAGTTGGTTTGGCAGTCCCTATTTATAACAGTCTTGCCACCTTTCCTGAAAGTTGTCACGCAGCTAAATTTATGATCTCAGCAGCCACTGTTTATTCTGTACCGCTGCAGAAAATGAAAGGAAACTGTCTCTTCGGCATGAGGGATGCCACCATGCAGGCTTAAGTTGGTCTCAGATCCACTTTACTGAAAATTTCTGTCAAACACCCTTTCAACACAGGAGAAAAAGAGGTATTCAGAGATCTAGGTGGAAACACTCAGATGATAATTTAGTCTGCCCAACACCAGTTATAAACAGCAATTCACCTAGTGTCTCCTGCCTAAAGATTCTTCACCTGCAGTGGGTCTTTAAATCCACATCCCTTGCTTCCTAAGAGATATAAAATGAAAATTAAAACTAAACCATTTTTCTAGGTTATATTTTTCAAAGGCTAATTTTTCTCATGGTAAATCTTGCACTTTATTTCTAGTTTGAGTTTGTCTGCCTTGAGCTTTCACTCATTCACCAGATAACAGATCCCACTAGAATCAGAAATCTTTCTTGTAGTCTAGTAATATAATAAATTATATTATGCATCAAATTGAAGTATCTTGCTGAAGTGCACTGTCAGGACCTCAAGTCATCCTTTTGCCTTCCCTGTTAATCCTTTTTGATCTCAGCATAAATTCTGGTGCTGACACTATGAAAACATATATAGCATTTCAGGAATGACGGAGACATGATCCCTGCTAGTGATACATTACATGGGCTCCCATTGCTAGTCACACACTGCTTCTTTCCTAAATGTGTTTAATGCTGTCATGTAGTCGAGTGACGCAAATCCATCTGTACAAATGACTTCACCTCACTTTTATTTACACTTCAGTAATATGTGTCCTCTGTAAATTGTATCCTTAATTACATTTTTTTTTCAGATCAGTATAAAGAAATCGAAAGCAACCATTGGGCCTACATGGCATTCCACTAGAAATGCTTCTTCAGGATGGTGTCTTCCCATTTGAAGTTAATTACGTATTAATATCATTAAACTAATTTTAGGTAGTTTTAATGATTTTAAATTGAAAATTTAAGGGAATATCAGTACAAAATTATCAAGTTATAATCTCATCAAATAAGAAGTTAAGCTTACTTGACATTTTGCTTAGTAAAATAATTTTTATTGAAATTTTTTAAGTCACCAGCCTTAGATTTCTCTCCCCCCCCCTTAGTTTTGACCAGTGTAAATAATGTATTATGTCTTCTTTTCCAGGACTGCACAGATCATGCAGTCTCTGTCCTTACCCCTTTAGAATACTACCAGTCTTCTGGCTTTTCTGTCCTGCGAAATTTCTCAGTTTACCATGCTTAATTAGGATCAAAGTCAAAGGTTCAGAAAGTTTCTGAACAATTCTTTTAATATTCTTCCATGAAAAGAGGGATCCAAATCCATCCTTTTTACTTAAGGGTACCACTACTTTAGCTATACATGTTTGGTTGAAATAATGTTGGACAACTCTGGAACATCTGATAGACACAGTAACAGCAGATGTCATTTCAGTGTGAAACAGGTTTATGCTCAGAAAACAAAGCACAGAACAGGGCTTGGGTTTTGTTGCTGAACATCATGTGAGTGCTGATGCTCCCCAGCAGGAAATACGAAACATAACATTGACTCACTTTGGTGTCTACTGCAAACCCACAAAACATCATTCTTTGAGTCTCACAAGTCTCAGGCTTGGCAAAGACCATCAATTTATGCACTTTTTTTTTTTTTTAAATATGGTTTGCTCTGAAGAAATTGGTAAAGCTTGTGCTTGCACTGTACTAGGATGCTGAGAAACCTGACAAAGCCACCTCATTGCCTCGGCTACCTCCCTTTACAGCACCTTTTTACTTAGTTTAAGGATAGGTTCCTTGTACTGAAACACTCCCCTTTGGAAGGACAGCAACAAGCAATCCTAAGTTGTATTCATCGCAAGTATCCATCCAAAAAAAAGAAGTTTTTGAGCCCATTTTTCAGATTTTGGAACAGACATGAAAACAAATTTTCAACAATCAAAGCACAGCAGTTACCAGTTACTATTTAATGAGTGACAGGTCTCATTCAGAGTAACTTGCACTCTTTTTTTTTCTTTTTTTTTTGCACCTTCCTTTCTGGCACTGAAATATAGAGCCAGACTTTTTATGATAATTCTATTTTGCTAATTAATCTAATTAAGTGCTGTATGTAATTTTGCAGAGTAGAGCAAGCTATTCGAGATTGTCATCATTAGGTTAAAGAGCTGACAATTGATGGAGATGACAATTTTTTCTTAACAGGCTGTAACCTTTCTGCAAGCAACCCCCTCCCCCAGGGGAGTTCTTCAATTAAATCAATAATCGTTCTGGGGGGAAAGAAGAACTTTGCTTTTTAAGAATTATGTAAACAGATCTTCAGCAGCTTCTCATTGCTTTGCTTGAGAAGAAAAGCAGCAGCTGGTTATTAATACTTGCTGTGCTCAGCTTTGACAAGCTTGCATTTAAGAACACAACTACTGTCTAGCTATGGTGCAGGTTGAGCAGTAGGGGTTTTGAAGGTGTCAAGTGGGGTCTGGAGAAACCTTGGCAAAATAATACAGTATCTGGATCAGGTAAATGACAGGACTTGGAGTGGTTCCTAGGCAGGCTGGGGAAATGAGTTTTAAACTGCTGGCGTATTTGTTAGTGTTAGGATACAGGAGGACTTGACAAGAAGATAAATGTAACTGGAGGAAGTGGTGGGGAAAGCTCCATCATGATGACTCTTGTCAGCCTTAAAGCTTTGATAAGCAGGACTTGGAGGGATATTTATGGCTATTTTAACACTGTTCCCAAACGCCATTGTTTTGTCCATAGCATATGCAGTGGTCTCTGAAGCCCTAGAGGATTGAGGGTGCCTATGTCCCTGCCGGAGGGAGCCCCTCAGTCCTCGGAGGTGACCAGATATGRATGTCACCAGTCTAAGCAAGCTCAGGGTGAGCTCAGCGGTGACTGCACGCAATCAGGGCAGAGCTCTGCCCATGAAGCAGCCAAACCCATGTTGGGCACTCCAGATGGCTCTGCGGGGCTCTGTAAATGGAGGCTTCTGCAGCAGCCAGTGGGAGATTATCTAGCGCTTAATTTTGCTTCAAATGCCTAGTTACCTTCTCTGAAAAAAGGGCGGGTAACGGCTCACTGTGGCTGGGTCTCACCTCTTTCCCTTGGCTTGGCTCCTTCCTTCCGCCAGCTCACGGCATCCAGAGAACGTAGCCACAGAGACGCCTCTGTCTCCCTTCCCGCACAGCCTGACCTCACGGGTAAAAAGCTCGTCTTTGTTAGCTCCTGGTTTTGTGTGAAATATCTCCTTGTTTGTAGCAAAGATGGCTACTTTCTGCCTTTCTTTTATTTCTCAGCCCTGATCCTTTAACCACGGCAGTTTACAGGCTGGCGGACGCTGGAGCCGCGTCCGCTGCAGAGCCCGGTGGACGGGTGCCAGCTCTGTTGCACAAGGATCTGGCCAGTTTGGGGAAGCACATGGGAAACAAAACTTGCATGAGGTAATACGTAACCATAAACCCCAGGCTTCAACAAGAAGCGAGCCTGAAATATCTCAGCAGCTTTTGGTTTTGGTGCATTTTAAGCTTTCATACAATGTTACAGATCACCCTCAGCTTGTTTGAGGCAGTTAATCTATCTCCACTTGATACAGTTCATTAAAAACTCCAGCAATATGACATGTGGTGCACCTTTCTCTACAAAAGGTCTCTGAGCACAGGCTTCCAGTACTGATAAGGGAAGGTTAAATAGAAGTCCAGGTCAGTACTAAACCGGTGGTTGGGGATCCCATCGGGCAGGGAATATTTGGACAAAATGAATTTAGAGAACTTCCAATATGAATTCAGAGATTTTTCCATTTGAATCCTCCCGCTTGGATCCATTGAATTAATTTCTAGAAGGTACCTTGACGCAAAAGATAGGGCTTTTTTTGCTCTGGCTGCAGCCTTTAACACTACAATAGGTAATATACTGCCACAAAAACATACTGTGGTTTCTTGTTCATTTCTTAAATGGGAATTTGCCGCTGCTATGGACACTAAATGTGTTCCATTCCCTGTATCATACAATTACAGCATTTTTTACTTCATTGGGTTTCTGTCCTTGGCTCTTAGAGCTAGAAAGTTACTTTGTGCAATGAAAGAAGAGAATTACAGTTTTTATTAAAATGAGAAACCAGCTTTATAGGGGTTTTGAAGGTGTTATTCAAGTCTTTACTTCCACCGTCTTTGCAGTACTCAAAGTTCTCCTATAGATGCACACAGCAGGACGCTCATAGAGAAAGGGTCCCAGCAAAGCTGATTTTGTCACCAAGAGAGGCAGTTGCACAATGCGACTTCTATCCTATGGCCACAACTGAGAGCTTTCTCTTTGCATCAAAAGCAAAGTCTGCTCAGAAAAATTAGGGGAAAAAACCCTACTTATTTTTCTGTTGCTGTTGTGTATTCAGCGTGGTGGCACAAGAACTATTGACAGGACTCAGAAGTGATGTTGCAAGAGGCTCTTCATGTAGCAAACGTGGTACCATTAGTCAAAAGGATTAGACTGAACCTAAAGTCTTTGGGACTGAAAAATGGGACTGCAAGTTGTGCACTGGACATTATTTCTCCTATGGGACATTTACACTGATTGTAACTGTAACTATACTCAGCATTACTTTATTCTGAGGGATTGAATAATGTGCTAGTCAGAGCACAAGTGCTGCTGCAAGGCTATTTATGTAGCTACTTGCCTGTAACAGATGCACCAAAGGAAAGGGGCTGCTTTGATCTTAGCCAGTAAGAGCAGAGCAGCGCACACACAAGACCTGAGCTCTCTTCCTGACATTGTCACTCACCGCATCAAATTACGTGTGGCAAATCAGCTTCCTAAGCTCTGTAGCTCAAAAATGAAACAGATGGGCTGTATCAGCTTCCTCCCACTGTTAAATGAGGATGAAGCACATATTGATGAATACTCCCCCTGGCAGATTGAGGTCTACAGGCTCCAAGGAACACAAAGGGTTAACCTCATAGAAGGGTGACTTTTTTCCATGTACTGTTTTTAGAGAGAAGGGACATTTATTTTTAATAATTTTCCATTTGGATTTTGTCTTAGTTTAGTTTTTGAGGGTGGATCTAAATTAATACAATGTTCATTATGCTCACTGCACGGATAGGCACACAGATAATTTTGCCTCTAGGAGAAGGCAGCACATAAATGGCAGCACACATTGAGCAATTCTGCTGTTGTATTGGTGTTATAAAAGCAAAAAACCCCATGCCTCTGCCTATCCAGTATGTGATTTAAGGGGATCAGATGCACGTTAATTAAAAAAAAAACCCAGTCCTATGTAATATATGGCTTTTGTAAGAAAATAACATTTGATACACAGTCAACAACCAATTTAAGTCAAAATTAAACTAGAGATCATAGATCTATGTTACATGGTGATCTTCAAATGGACAAAGCAGCAGTGTAGGTTTATACATTCATATATCTTGCTTAACACTGTTTACTTCCTCTAATGACTTCAGTTCACTCAATCAATTTTCCTCAAGCACGGCTTATGGCTGGAGGGTATTTTGGACTTATTCAGGCACCTCAGAATACTTTACAAATAAAACAGAGGCAACTGACCATCAGGCATCTGATACTAATAGTGTTATTCACGTTTTCTCAGCAGAAGCAATAGAGAGAAAAGCCGACTTCCTCTTTGGGGAATGAGAGCTACATCTCTGGGGGATTCTAAGAAAGAAAGTGAGCTCCGAAATAATTGCCCTGGATCATTTTTACACTGATGCTGTTTCATAGGATAGGAATATGTTTTGGTAAAGTTACTGCAAGACCAGTATGAGCCTTTTCTATATTCCCTTGAAATCATGCAGGGGTTAGATGTATGCTGTTTCCGATCACATCATGCAAAGGGTGTTGTGCTAAGGGTGACCCAAAGAGGCTGCTTGCAGTGGGAACTGGAGTGATCCCTTCCTGTGCTGATAAATCTAGGACATGGGATAGTTGTATTCAGCGTTGAACTGGCAAAGCAAAATAAGTAAGAAAAAAGGCACAGTACACAAATGAAAAAGAGGGAACTTACTCAAAGCAAGAACTAAGAGACTGCTGGAATCTTGTCTGTTTTTAAAAATAAAATCTTAGTCAGAGTAAGGGGAAAGAGTATATTTAGAGCCAGCAAAACAACCTGGCTTTCCTGGCTCTATATATACACTATTTTGCCAGGCTCCATCTAAAACCACCCAGTTTTTCCCCTCAGAAACAAACAACCCTGTTTGCTCCCAAAACTCAAAGAAAGCTTAATTCGCTTTAAGCTGCTGAAAACACTTCCTGCATCTTGGGTTAGCATTGTCTGCCAGGCTTCAGCGTGCTGAGAAATGAAAAAGTGCTTTGTAATGGAAAAGCCAGTTCATTCCTCGCTATGTGGTGCCACAGTAACAAAAAAGAAACTTGCAAACCTTCTCCTCTTAAAGAGGCTAGAAGGAACAGGGGATTAATTTAAAGAGTTCAGACGCAAGATCAGTGTGATCAAAACTATACTCTCCAGCCATTTCCAGCCTCAGAGAACACTGGTTTTCTTGGATATTTGGTAATTCAGTGAACTTCATGATAGAAAGAGAAAGCTGCATAAAGCCACTCACTGTTACAGAGTGGGAGGTTAATGAAGTTCATTTAACAGACCAGTGGTGCAAACCTATTATCAGATGGCTTGTGCAGATCCCAGATGGCTTAAGTAAAGTAGGGAACTTAAACGTGTACCTTGCATTTTATCATTGGATTAATAAACCACCAAGATACTTACAGATCTTCTGCAGCAGGCTTAATGACTTTCCGTAACTATGTGCTTTAACCAAGAAGGAACGCATTTTAGCGCTGCGTACCTCTAAGTCACATTTTTTCAGTCAGCTAATTGAATTATTTTTGTCATAGCAGAACAGCATTGGAAAACCTCAGACCTTGTCCTCAACTGCTGCACCACTTTGTGGATGAAGCAGCATTACACTGAGCATGAAGCGCTGCTCTTCCTCTCCCCTTCCCCTGCCAGGTGAGGAGCCCCGTCCGGCTGCTGCAAGGGGAGACAGAGCAGCCCCCCACTGCATCGCTGGCTGCGATGGCTGCAGAGCAAAAAAAAGCAGCCAGGCTGGAGGGGACAAGCTACTCCACCCTGGCTAGGCAGTACATAAAATGCAGAGCTAGCTCACTTTTCAGAAGTCTCTTGCTTTGGGTCTGTGACTAAATCTGTAAGACTATCATGTATCCCTGCCAGTTCAGTCTCTGCACCACCTAACCCTTGTAGCATCATCCTTTATACTTGAATACACCTGACGTATTTATATTTTTGTTTGTTTGTAAAATGTTTACTACTAGTGCAGACTTTGACTCTGTAGTACAGTTTATTCAGCTGTTGGCCAGTTGGCCACCCCACGCAGATACACCAGCAACCCTTCGTGACAATCTTAGATCCCCACATCACAGCAGATCTGCAGGGTATCACTGCCACCAGTTGTCCTTTTGCGTATGGCTTTCACCATCCTCTTCTGCAGACCCATAAGCAGTGTTTTTATAATGCCGTTCTTCCAAGAGCTGGAAGGAAGGAAATCAAAGGTTTTGTTGCCCTTCCAGGAATAAAATCCAAGCCAAGGTCTTGCAAGAGCAGGTCCAGTTCTAGGTTCAGTCATGTGCTCGCTGTGAGACTATGAAAAGTTTCATAGGAGTATGCTGTGTATATATACATACATATATCTCCTCTTCATGCCCCAGGACTATGTTTACCGTCAACACCTACAAAGCCCTGTTGACTCCAYGGTTGTCATCCAGCACCTAAATGCTTTGCTGTTTCAGGGTTCAGCACCTTGAACAACTATGTCTGCACGTACGCTTCTCCATTAGATGCATCCTTGTGGAGGGCCGTGGGAAGGTGCCCCAGGCAACACTTTCAGGAGGGACACCTACCTCCAGCTCTCCTGCATGGATGTGTGCCCTGCACGCCCCTGGACACACAAAGTGTGGCCCTTCCCGAGAGTGGGGACAGCAGTGGTGGGGAGGAGCCTGGGTCGGAAAGGCAAAAGCCCTGTGACAACAGCTTTCTGCCCTTTCCCTGCGTCTGTTTGCAAATTTTCTCGGCAGCCATTGGAGGACAGAATGGCAGGCACCAACCACATGGGATGTGTCCCTGAAGTTTAAATGCTTACAGGATGCCCTTCTTCCTCCACACTCATCCCAGCAGGYCACGGCCACATCTTCCCTCTGGCCAGAAGAAAGCCCCGTGCGTGCCTCTCCCTGGGGAGCTTTGAGCCAACGCATCCCCCAAGGACAGATGCACAGACACTGGGGCGAGAAGAGGGAGGCTGCTGGTGCCCAGGCCCTTCTTCAGGGCATCAAACAGCAAGACCTGATCTCTGCAGACGTCAGGAAACACTGCCTCTGAGCCCACCCCAAGAGCAGGGCACGTGCAGGGGCCTCAGCAGCACCCTTTCACGGCACTGGACCGGCATCATCCGGATATGAGAGCAGCCGGGGGAGACAGGGAGGATGCTACAGGTACATAACCCAAATATAAGGTAACAGTAGCATTATCTTTAATAATATATTGCTTCCACTGGCCAAAACACAGCATTTTAGTTAAGACACTGCATTTCACTCACATCTGGTGTTTACACAAGCCAGTGATTCAATGCCAGACAAATCCTGCATAATCTTTGGTAAAGTACTGTTAAAATAGCTGCCTGCAGCATTTCTTCTCTGTCTTCTCGCTAGAGGCGATGGCTGGTTCTGCGCGCAATAAAAAGCCAATGACAGTTTCAGCCTAATCAGTTCATTCACCCTTTCAGGAGAAATGCCCAGAAACCAGCAACAATTTTATGTGTCTCCAAAATTGGGTGACTCAGTAAAGTCATGTCTTCAAGGTGGCTCTCTAATCAGCTCTCTTTTATACATATCAAGAATGATAGCATATGGCATCTATGAAAGAGGAGATTTAAAGCTATGGAAGTTACCTTTAATCTTATAGAAGAGTATAAAAGGATGCCTCAGCAAAGCTTTGTGGAGGTCACTCAAAGGACTTCTACCAATGTTGCTTAAATAAGAGTTAACTGAGTTATTAATTCCTTTTTTAGTCCCTGTTTGCTTCAAGTTCCCTGCCTAAAATACCTTGATCTTTCTTCTTTTATCTGTGCCTCCTGGCTGAGCAAAATCAGTAATTTGGGGTTTTGGGGTGGGGTGGGAGAGGTTATGTTATGAAAGCAGCTTCAGACTGCATTTCTATGCATCCTAACTTTTTTTTCCTTTTCAGAAGAAGTCTATTCCACGAAGAGACAGCCAAGTGGACTGTGTGCATCCCTGCATTTATGAAAATAAAAATGTGGATATCAGAATGAAGGTAAGAAACAGAGAGTCAAAATGAATTATCATGCACTCATTTACTAACCCTCCTGGAAGTGAGGTCCTGCTTGAAGACAAAACTATTCTTTTCCTGTGCCAATATATAACAGTAACTTAGCATCCTCTGCTGAGATACTTAGAGTTTGCTCAGACTCTTATTCAGGTGCTGCTTTGGAGCAAAGAAAGATGTGCTGCTGTGGACAAGATTGGTGAGTTAGGGTTAATCCAGCCAACCATGTAGGAAGAAGACTGAAATGAAACCATTTTATGTATCCAAAGATAATTAATGAGTAGAATGCAAGTACTTTTCTACAGTGTTCAACAGAGGCAGCACATTATACATAGATAGCATGCCATCCTAGCCAGCATTTGTCACTTGTTTCAAATTTGCTTTCTCTTAGGTTGCAGGCACACTTGCTAAACTTAGTACTAACTACATTTTGGAAAGATTGGAGAGATAGTTTGGGAATAAAAAGAATGCACAAAAACCTGAAAACAAATCCAGACAGACAAGTAGGCTGGATAAACCCTTACAGAAACGACTACAAACTCCTCACACCTGCACCTGCAGCAGGTGGTGGATCTGTGGATCCAGCTGGATTTTCATTTTAAAACCCTGAAGTCTCATGAACCAGAGGAATTCAGCATGGGGACAGMTTGCAAAGTCAGGTCACAAAAGTGTTCAGTAAGGTGTTAACCTCCTCCTTTGCACAGGTATGATTCGGATTCTTCTGAGAGAGCAGGATTGGAGGCTATATGGGATTATGATAAAGGACTATCATAGAAGGATGAAACTAAGGACATTCCCAGGCAATCTGAAGAAGACCCAATGCTAGCCATTCTCATATGTCTAATAACTTTCAAACCTGCATACTCATTTATGCTGTACAAGGGTGATCAAGAGATCTGGATAATTTATGGTTAACAATATTAGCTGTCAGAGTAGAGGGGCAAAACATGGCTTATGAAAAACATGATTTGTACATGGTGTAACATTTTCAAAAGACCACAAGGATTACTTTCGCCAGAGCTAGAGGGCAGGTCCAGTGCAGCTCCCCAGCTAACTCAGACATCTCTAATGTAAGCTGCCACATTGCCTACTGCAGTCTTGTGCAAGACCCGCAATGTACACTGTGGGTCCTGAACAGCACAGCCAAGGACATAATTTAAATTATCCCATGTTACTGCACATCTGCATTGCTCTAGGAGTGTGAACATGACTGTTGCTCAGCTTGCAGTCTCAAGGGTATTCTTGTGAGAGAGGTGAAGTTAGGCCTGGTGCAACACCATGTCAACATCAGCCCACTGCTTCCAGCCACGGACATCACCTGTTCTGTGCAAGGCTGGAAGGTCTCTGCACTGTGCTGTGTTGTCCATACGGACGTAAGGAAAGACTTCTGTGCAGAGAACAAAAGGCAAAAAAAAAAAGTTGCGATCTAGCTGGTCGTGACAGGAATTGTTGGAGGTGAATGAAGGAGAGGGAAATAATGTCCTTACTTTCCCCACAGATGCCACAAAGGGCTGGGAACAGACCGCAGCACCTACCCGTTCTGTCTAGCAGGTCATCTGAACTGTATTCTTCCTCCTCAGGGCAAAAATCAGTGCCAGCCCTTTGCCAGTGGATTGGGAAGGACATCCTTTGGTGGAGAGAGGGGAAAGAAGAGGTTCACATTTGCCTGTCCACTCTGTGCTGGAGGGGGAAGTACCAGCCATTCCGGCAGGTCCTCGCTTTTCCATTCTGGCTGTGCCTGTTTGGAAAGCAGCTCATAAATTTTCTGTGGGATTCAGCCCAGACTCTCCTGAAGTGCAAAGGCCGTGAACCACAGTGCACTAACTCCTGCTAGTAATAGCTCTGTAACTTGCCATACACGAGACTCCTGCGCCAAAATTAAATACTCTGAAGCAGCATGTCAGAGTTTTCTTCAACAACAGTAGCAGCACTGTTCAGAAGTATCACCACGCAGCAGATAAAAACCTTTTAAAAGATCGTGGTAAAACAACAGTAGAATAAAAGAACAGGGGAAGAAAAAGCCTGTCTCCAGCTTCACATTAACCTGCCCCTGACTGCCTTCATCATGTTAATTTTATATTTTACACGTGTTAGATCAACAGGGAGCACAGATGGCTGCACTCACGTGTGAGACTGCAGACACCCACCGGGGCACCAGCAGCACCTCTGTCACTTCCCTGTAATGTGGGGAGGGGGGCTCCTGCCAGCGCAGCCACAGGAGTAGGTTACTGAAGGTTAATAAAGGCAGTCAGCACATAATTATCACTCCCTTGTTAGCATCAGTCTCTCAGGAATAAATTAGAGGGACAAAGTATGGAGGAGCTGTGAGAAGATCAGAGTGGGGCTGCACCTCCTCATGCTACAGGAGGGGAGGGCCACCTTCCTGGAGGTCCCTGCTTCAGTGCATCAGGGTATTTTAGAGGCAACTGAATCTATATGAGGGAAAGTATTAATATTTGAACATTTTGGGTAGCTACATTAATTTTCTTTAAGCATTTAGTAGCTAAATATGAATCCAGAGAAAGCAAGTTTTCTTTCCTCTTTTATCCACTGGCCCTAGGCGCATCTGTCAGAGGGATTGTTTTCACCCCCCAGTTTCTTGATCAATCCACATTACTCTGGGCAGTAAAAGGGACACTTTAAGACGATTAATAGTGCTCTTGAGACTACAGCTCTTGAATGCAGAAGTCTCATTTGCAACAAGGATGACAAGAGCTCAATTAGCCATCTCTTTGCACACGTGTAAGCAATGAAGACAAGGCTTTCTCTGTATCGAGTTAAAGCAGCAGATGAATTCCCAAGGTAGAGTACTCACAAGGCAGAACTGTAACACTGGCAATCAACTTACTGTTAATGTTTCACCTCAATGCTGTCAAATAACGCATAAAATAGCTTGGGCTAATGCAGCGTCAGGAAACACTGGTCACCACCCTAAAAGGCCACGAGTCACAATTCTGACCGACAACGGAGCAGAACGAACTAAAGGAGCATAAAAAGTTCAGTTTTTTAGGTGGGTAACAGGCTGATGTTGCAAAATATAAAGCGTAAAACATAGGGGGATTCTGCTCGTTGTGGGAAACTTGAAAGTCAGAAAAATACCACTCCTGGTGTCACTTCTGCACTTTCATTATTAAACACTGCTCTCCACGTGGTTGTTTTCCCCATCCACTGGTAACACATACTAACTTCTGAACAGCAGCAGCCGCAAAAAAAAAAAAAGAAAAAAAAAAAGTTAAAATCCTAGCGATGCATCTTTGGTATGCTTTGGCACCATTCTGGCATATTCCACGTAACAAACCTCCTCCTGTGAAGGCTGCCATGACAGGTGAATAGTAACCTCTCTATGGGCTAAGTAGGTACACTTGGAGGAGTGGCAGAAGACCTATTACTGGCTGGGTTCCCCTGATGGCTGTGGAGTCTGGAATATCTACCACCCCTTTACGTAGACCTCAGCAATCCTCACCACACGTGGACCAGCCACAGGGATAGCTGCAGGGCAAATTTCCACGAGTGGTCCTTAAGAACTGACTTGATCACCACTAGTACCAGGGGAGGTAGGTGACTTAGAACTGGCATTTTCCTATCCTCCTCCAAGCAGGCATCACCTCTGTCTCCGTGTGTCCTGCTGTGGCACAGCTAACACACACCGTTCAAGAAAGCTGGCCTCCTTGGAGCAGAAGTATGCAGCTATCAAAGCCCATCTACTGCTCTAGCTACTCGGCCTTCTCAAGGTAATGGACAGCTGGCCACAGGGACTGCCCAAGTATGTCTTGGGTTTATCAGGCACCTCCTCCCTTTCTCAAAAATAGATTTGCATTAATGCCAGCTGCTAGTACAGGTCGTCACCATCCTTGGCTGTTTATAGCTTTTTCCACTAGAACAAAGCTATAGGCAGAAAGCCAGCAACAGTTTATTGAATAAATAATTGAATTAAGATCATGCCTTCCTACGTGGCTGGACAATTTTATCAAAAAACCCCCCAACGTTGCAGGGGGAGGGGGAAAGAAGTCACAGGATGACTTTGAGTCATTCAATGTTAAGAAGAGACTGTGACTGCAGAATGCCTTAAGCCCCAAAAGACTGAATATGATGCCAGTGTGGGCTCTAGTTTTACAGGGCAGTTCCTTACACCTGAATTTAACTATTCCAGGTGCTTACACGCAAATGTCAATCATCTAGGTTAAACTTGCAATGAAGGCATCTCTTTCTTTAAAAAAAGCTTGTGTGGGATTCATAACCCCTGCATCTGCATGCACCAGGCTGCAGTGCTCCTGCTGCTCCTGCTGCTTGGCAGAAGCCAGACCTACTGCTCATCTATGTTGCATGCAGAGGACATTTTCCTCATGGAAAGCCCACGAGTTTTAGTACAGAATCCATAGAAGTAATATGCAGACTACACAGCAATATATCACAGCTAATGTACCTCCTATGTTTTTCTGTTCTGTAATAAGACACTCAAAGATTTCTAAAGCCTACTCAAAACACCCAAAAGAACCAAAAAAACTCAGTGAAATCATACGAGGCAGTAACCTCTTAGGTAAGTAGAGTTCAAACCATATCTACAGATATGGGATCACTCTTCTGTGATATTCAATATTCCACAAGTCATCAGAGACATTTTCTCAAGCCTCGTGTGTTACAAGTAGTTTGTCTGTATTCCCCCTGCCCATTCCTAGCTTTCTCTTCTCAGACAATTTTCTGGCAATAAAAAATGAGTAATTTCTGCTAGACAAACCAAGGTTTTTTGAATTGTAGCAACTGAACTGCAATAACCTCTGTGTTGCCTTGCTAACTGCAATAAGATAATGATGGACACCAAGGTAAATAATAACGGAATGGGATGAACAGTTCCCTCTGTGGCTGCAAGTTCCCAAACCCAGATCCATAGATTCAACACAACAGTAGGCATCTTGATAACGTCAATGGAACAGAACCATTTCCACCTTTGCACATCACCCTTTAAAATTATCTCTAAATCTCAGAGTGACATAGCAACAAACATAGTCTGTAAAGTCATCACCAGAAACTTCACAGGTCTCCATCTCGCTATGGCGAGTACAAATTCCCGTGTCATGGTGTATTCTTAACGCTGAATATAAGATGCTTGGAAGTTGTGCATTCAGGACTTTCTGCAAAAGTTGTTCCCTTATATTACAAGCAATCATTTATCTGCAGTCATGTGCTACTGAGTAAATCTGCCAACCACTTCCCAGTATTCCTGCATCTTTTCCTTGCTGCTCTTCCACATTTTCTGGTAATGAGCTCGAGTGTGGCCTTGCAAAGCTGAACACCATTGACTCACACCCTAATTCACAAGGACCCCAATTTTACCACCTGAATAATGACTGGCTTTGGCAGTGTAGTTGTTGTACAGAGGCGCTCTGTTAAGATCTTACAGTGCATGGCATCCGGCCTTTGCTATACCACATGTTTGAAAGAAAAGTGATTAAAACTCCACTATGAGAATAAAAACTCAAAGATTTTGTCAGAAAACAACATCCCCCTGTACCACTGCTTTGCGGAGAGGTGGGATAATCTGGCTTGTATCGCCTAGCCATTYGACAGGTTTTTGTTTGGGAAAGACTCCAGAAACAGCTAACTCCCCAAGGACTCCATAGAAGGCTATACTAGAAACTAACTCATGGAAAAACAGCAGCTTCATGGGGTTTAAATGTGTTTTACCTGTGGCTCAACAAAAGAATTGAGATTTCAGGAAATTTACCTGAACACCTTTTTTTACCACTGCAAAAACACCCATCCCTCCCTTCCTCTCTATCTATTAAATGACCTAAAAGTATCTTGTTGAGTACAGTTGTACAGCAATGTGACGTTTTTACTGTTAGCTCCTTTCCACTGATTACTCTTCCCTGTAGCTGCCCTATTTCACAATAACTTCCCGTGGCTCACGCTCTGCGCTGAGGRCCTGTTTGCATAAAAGGCTGTAAAGCAGGATCAATTCACCCCAGCACTGCCTCCAGCCACTCCTGTTATCCTATTTTCATCAAGACGTACAAAGCTGAAGTGAAACGCACCCCTTTCCGAGTTGCGAGGGTGCCTGCTGTGAAGATGCAGTGATGTCATGTGTCGAATAATTAAGTGATAATGTAATAACTGTGAGTTTGTGCTCCATTAAGTGAGCTCCTGCTGACTGCTTAATGAGCAAACAAAAACTCAAAACCCATTAATATTATTCCTGTTACATTAAACGTAAAAAAAAAAAAACAAACCTCGAGTCCTTAGCAGTAACTGCTTGGGAGTCTTATTCTGAAAACACAGGCCAAGATGGAAATCGTGAACTATCCCATTGCTGCATTTTGAAAAGACCCAGAAGTTTTGTTGTTTTTTTTTTTTTTCAGAAGGGTGGAGAATTAGGTAACAATACTGACGGGTTTGCTGTTTCCTCTGTGCGACATCTGAATCCTTTGTTGCAAAAAGAGCATGGCTAGGTCTCCTCTTCCTGTAACAACGCTGCAACGACTGTATCGCAGAGGCTGTGAAATACGCAATTCCTTGGCTTGTGTGCGTCAGTAATTTGAGGAGAGTCTAGAGGAAATATCCTTATTTGACAATATAACACACAAGATTTACAAAGGATCTAAAAAAATGCAGTGGTGTTGATACGGCTGCAATGTTTGGGAAGAAGAAAGTCCAGAGTCAAAGTTTCCAGCCTGTGTTTCTCCTGCTGGGGCGGTGAGTGGGCGTAGCATCCTTTAGTGAGGACTTGGGTGAGATACGGCCACCGCGAGGGGACCCATAGACCACAGCAGCCTCAGGCAGCCAGAACCAAGGCAGCTTTTAAATCAAAASTGCTGCTTTGAAAAGAAAGCCAGCACGGTTCAGAGAGTAATACAAGGTTTAGGCTTCGCACTAATGGTGACAGTCTCAACACAACAAAGCAAGCGATAGCATTTTTGCTTGCACCATTATCTCGCGTATGATCTGTGGAAAGACAGTAAAGCCTAGATTCTATTATTTTCCCCAGATGGTATTAAGGAAAAAACAGGATGTGAAGTTTACAGCTCAGTGCCCTAATTTCTGGAGGTCTGTTAGCTGAAATGGAGCTTCTAACAAAATATTTATATGCTCTTAGAAGCTTTCTCATGAAAAGGAACAAGCATTATTTGCATTTTCACTGGCTTTATTTGAGAATCCCGGTCAACCTAAATTATTCAATGTACAGAATTTATAATCGAAGCATAAAGATCTGTATTTTCTTAAGAAATCTTTCCTAGAGAAACACGCGTTTTTCCCAAGTGCCACAGAAGTGTATAAGCCTAGTTTCAACATTTGGTACTCTATTAAGGAACTGAAACTTTGTACACAAATAACGTGAACTACCTGCTATTTCAACTCATAATAACCTGCAGCAACAGTCTGGGTGTACCCTTGTTTACTCCAACCAACATGCTGAGCCTTACAGGAAATACAGAAAGATAACACGCAAGAACGACATCTCCCCACTTCCTGAAGGACATACTTTTCAGTATATCATCAAGGACACTCTCAGCAGGTGATTTTTTTTCTCCACTAAAAGTACCCTGATCTATGTTATTTATCATACTATCATCTGAAAGGCAAGGGCTTCGTACCCTTAGTAATGAAATTGGGTATTTTGTAAGAAACACAATAATAACAACAACAACAAAGAAGTAAAAGAAAAGAATTGGGGAAAACAGCATGTTAATTGTCATTCCATTTTTATARTTTGTAGCTCCAAAACAGATTTTCAGGGGCGAGGTAAACTCCAGCTCTGATCTTTAGGGAATGCTTTCCACTGATTCTCTTGGACATAGCTCTCTCTTCTGAGAACACCTCTAGCAATGTTGGTAAGATCCTTCTCCATCATCAAGGGAGTCGTCCCATTCCTTCCCCTCCCTGAAAGAAGTAAAAATCAGCTCCAACAAAGTAGTGTCTGTGCCCTGTGCTGAGTTCTGTCTTTTACCATAAGAAGATAGATAAGATGGAGATTGGGAGGTCCATTAGGGGTGTTGCTACCTAAGATGCTTAGATATGGAGGAATGGGCAGCTGTTTTTAACATAGCAATTGGCAGGTGAAGATCATTGTAAAAGACCAGTTTGGCAATGTCAACCATTTGGCAGTAAGTTCTTTGCATCCTAAAAACTTCCTGTATCAGAGGCACACTGGGGGATTTGCTTTTTAAAGGTAGCTAATAGCCGAAGGAACAGTCCTCTCTGTGATTRTGATGACTGTCAAATACCATGATGCTAATATCTCATTTAAGGCCAGATAAACATTGCAAGCTAGTTATTTGTTGTTTTAGTGAAGGTTTTAATCATATATGAAGAGAACATGTTAAAATATAGCAACTGCCAAAATGTTTCAAACCAATCGGGAGTATGTTGGTTTTTGATCTTGGACAGGTCATCCTTGTCCAAAACCCTTTCATCCTTGCATAAAAGCTTGCTTATGCTCCCCAAAGATACTAGGTCCTCTGTTAATGTTAGAGCTTTTCAGCCTAAGGAAGATTATTTAAAGTCATCCCATATGTAAGAGTTCATTGGTATTCTTTCTCAGACTTTCTAAAAGAAGAAATCTTGGTTTCCAGAGTCAAACACCAAAGCAATACCATATTTGTTCTGCACAGACTTCTACAACTCATTTTTTTCTGCAGGAAACATCCTCTCCCGCAAAGTAAATGAACTAATAAACTCAAATAAAGTTCAGTACTTTTATGGAAAAATAGTAAACACCCCAAAATAAAAAACCACACAAACACACAGAATTACTTCTTCCTTCTTGCAGAATAGGTTGAATTGCAAAGGTCTGGAGCTGTACTTTGTGAAAGACTCTGAGGAAAAGAACCTGCTCTAAATTATTTCGTTCTGTCATGCTGCAGAGAGATCGCACTACATGATATTGGCTAAATTGGCCTCAGTGCAGAGGCTGACGTATCCAGCACCCTTTTTTGTCTGTGCTGGATTTATTCCTTAATAAAAGCATAAAGCTAGTCCAGCCTTTATTGTTAAAAACCACAAAGGTAACCTAGAGCATGAATTACTTTTCCAGTCATTGGCAAAGAATAGCACTGTCTATATTCTCTGCATTAGTACATGTAGGCAAGTCATAATTCAGAAGAAGTCGTGCATCTATCAGTCAATATTTCCATGCCCAGAGAGTTATATCAGTCACAGAATGATTTGTCGGGGCAGCAACTTCATTTAAATGTAGCAAACACAGTCTCATCTGATTACTTTTGTTGCAATGTACGTATTTGATCCAGGCTATTCTTCAAACATGGCTTTAATCTTTAATTCTGTAGAAAATCAAAGCAGAGAGTAGCAGGTATGCTCTCAGCATCCAAGCCATTGCAGCTTTTTTTTGCAGAGTTTATACAAAC
Source organism: Oceanodroma leucorhoa (assembly GCA_030449065.1). NCBI lineage: Eukaryota > Metazoa > Chordata > Aves > Procellariiformes > Oceanodroma > Oceanodroma leucorhoa. The sequence goes on from JASVER010000033.1 coordinate 7,749,389, forward strand.
AACTATGTGATACTAATGATATATCTATAGTACCTTTAAACTTACCTCTGCAGCCAACTCGTTTTCTTTCATTTCTAAGTTTATAGTCCTCAGAAATGCCATAACCAATAAACCTGCTCCAACTATCAACCTGAAGTAAAGCAGGGTCTCCCCATTACCTCAGCAGCAGAGGATACCATTTTTCATGCATTCATTATGCAATATTAAAGAAGAGCTATAATTATACTTTCCAGAGCTTGGGAAATGGCATACAGAACAGCTAAGACAAGTCTTTCAAAGCTGCCGGCAGTAATTTCAGAAGCAGCAAAGCACTTCAGCTATTAAATCCAAATATCCACTTCAGTGGTATTTAGGCACCTAACCCATTCAGATGTCAACTCCGTCTCGTCCCACGTCAGCATCCCACCCACTAGCCCACGCTACCCCAGCAGATTACACGGGGTCACAACTAAACCAAAGAGCAATCAGTTCCTGCTCTTGCTCACTGCAGCTCTGCCCACTGGCTGTGTGTCAAGACTTCTAGCTTGCTCATGAATTGTCACATCCTACAGCAAAGCAGAAGTATTTGACTCCTTGATTCTCTGTATGACACTTGGGTAGCTGGTGGACCTTGATGCAGCTGGGATGGAAGCACAGCATATTCCCTGTTTCCATAATGACCGTAGAGACTATAGCAGAGATTGCAGTATTTGTTCCTGGAGAGTCTCAGACTCCCTAGTCATAGGTCATCTAAGGAAGACAAACAGCGTGGGCAAGTGTCCAAAGTGGGGCAGAAAAGGCAGTGCTTTGCCTTGCATTGAGGCAATTAAATGGCAAGTGCTTGGCAGTCTCCATTCATTATGAACAAAATCTCTCTTTCAGCCCCCGTTTCTCACACTGTTCCTACCAAGAGCTGTGTGAAAGTCCGAGCTCCGTGTGGGCTCTTCTCTTGATTTTAATGGCCTCTGTGAATTTATTGCAGGTAAAGTAGCATCTGGCAAAGCACAGATACTTCAGGAGAATTTCTAACTTTCTTTCTCCAACTGATTGTTAATCCTGAAGCAATGATGGGTATCCTACCCTTGTCTCCCTTCCTAAGTGGCCTATACACTGGACAAAGAAAACCAGAATGTGCTATCAGATCCATCTTAGTGAATTACTCCTGAAGGGACCGTGCTACAAAGCTGCTATTTCATGAACACTTCAGTAAACCCTAATGTGACTAATCCATTTGTTATTCATGTGTATTTAAATTTATTCTTTGAGCTGTTTGTAGATCTGTTTCGAGGCAACTAGAGTCAATAGTCTTCACATTGCTCTCACACTCTCCCCTCATTATCATGGTACAGTTAGTTTCTTTTTCCCTCCCACACCTTTACTTTGAAAAACTCATCTTTGATCTTTAGCTGAGAAAGCAGGCCACAAAATCAAAGACACTATATAATATTTTTTAGAAAAAAAGTATTTTTTATGAAACAGAAAATGTGTTCTAGTTGCCAAACATTCCTAAAATTATCCTCCTAATCAATATTGCACAAGCGTTTTCAGAGAAATCTCTTAGCCACTTTCATTAAGCAATATGAAATGTAAAATAAGGAAATTCAGGAAAACTCTGAATGCAACAGTAATTATGATGCTAAAACCTGGACTCCATAACAACAGCCTAATCAGATGTTAGCTTCTTGTTTACTGTTTAAAAAATCTATTCAAATGCAGAAGTCAGCAGTGGCTGTGAGCTTATGCTTAGCCTTTCCCCTCTCCCCAGTCTTGTACCTTGAGATCTATTTTTAATGCTGATTCAAGTCAGCGCAGATTCATTCTGCTGTTGGGCATTTGCAGGCTGCAGGGCAGTGCCTGGCCCACGCATGGCTCTGCAGAGGACCTTTGATAATGGGGTTCGTCACGCTCTGCTTATCGAAGAGCCTGGTTCAGGGAGAAATTTGGAGGTTGTGCTCCCCAGCTCACTGCTGACACAGCCTGTGGCAAAGGCTGGGTTTTGGGGTGTGCATGGGACAGGCGAGGGCTGCTGCTCTACCTGCTCAGATGCAGATCTCTGCCACCACTACTGTCTTGGTGGCATGTTGGTGACCTGTGACCACCACCCGTGGCACAGAGCAGCACCTGAGAGGCAATGTGCCCATCACCAGGAGGTGGGTCTCTGCACATTTAAAAGAAAGAAAAAAGCCCCAACACTTTCCTGGCTTTGAAAGAGTGAAGAACACAAAAAAAAACCCACAAAAGGTGCAAAAGTCTTGCTGAGTTCAGGTCCCAAGAACAACTCTATGAAGATTTTCAGCAAGAAGCAGATTACAACCAAAACGGAAACCTTTCTCCCCAGATGTAGCCTAACTGGAGGTTATGTGGATGCAAGAAAATTAAAATACATCAGCCTGTATGAGGCTCGGTGCCTGCTCACACTGAAAGTTTTTGCAAACTTGCCACTACCACCACAGCAGCCCCACATCGTGATCGATGAGGCTGAGAGGCCAGGGAGCAGAGCGCTGGGAGAAGGCCTGGCAGGGAGCGTGCTGCGGGGTGGGTGCCAAGCGCACCATGGGTCCCCCAAAACCAATGCAGCGGCTGCAAAGTGGGCAAGGGCCGGCTGCGTGCCGGCCGTATGTCGCTAGCGGTCTCGGTGAGGCTGCATCCAAGATCACGGTACTGGAGTGTCCCCTCCCTGCACGGGCATGCGGGGACCTGGTGGTTTGTGATTCCTCTTCTAGACTTCCCCTGAACCGAGGCGATGACTTCCAAGAAGTGTCCGCCGCTGCTACCGCCGCCCTCGCTGGGTTTTGCTACATGATTTAGCACTGCTAGCAGCTGTGGCAGGAGCCGACGGGGAGGATCTGTGGTAAACTGCTTGCAGCAGAGGCGTAAAAACATTTTTAACAGAGATGTTTTACCCACAACTGTCCGGACCCACAAGTCGAAAGCGCGGCCAGTGCCCGGTATCTTTGAAGACCTAGGGGCTTCCAAGGGATTAGGTGCTTAGGCGCTGTGTCTGCAGGCAGCATTTCCAGTGACCCTGGAGAGGACAAGGACCCATCTTTTCTTATGGATGTCCTAAATCAGAAGGACACACTTGCCATCAACAGAGATAAACAGGTGCCAGCACAGAGCTACTTGGATTGAGCAGGAGGGGAAAGGAGGCTCTTCCCAGCATCCTGGCATCCAGGTTACCTAAGTCACCGGTGCAGCAATGTAGCTGGTATGCAAAATGCTCTTAATAAGCTTAATCCTCTGTCAATCTTTCTAAAACTCTCAGATTTTAACAGATCCTTTTATCACAAATAGATAAAAAAATTGGCCTCAGTGGCTGCTGTGCGGAATTGTTTCTGGAAAGCATTTGCATTACCTTGACTTGCTGGCTTGCACTGCCACCCTAAGCCCGGCAATGAACCACTGATGCACGTGGTTATCTAGGACAGCAGATGTTGGATGCAAAAAAACCATACCTTTACCTGAATAAGCTGCTGTGACCGCAGGGGTCAGTAGAAGTGTGTTGATTTGCACCCAGGACAGATCTCATCCAAGCAAGCTGGGTCTGTGTTGAACAGACAGGTCTGCACTGCAGGCTCTGAAAATGGGGATTTACCTCTCCCCACAGTGGCTCCGCATGTGTGATAAGGTTAGAGAGGAGAGTGCCCAGCACACTGCTAAAAACCTGGGTTAAACTAATGTTCTTTCATCCAAAATATGGTGAATGCCAATCACACAGCTAATGGTTTTATTAGTGCAGCATCCTCTGTCATACAGACAGCCGGCCGAGCATGTACAAAGGACAACCAACAGACAGGTACCTCCGTTTGCCTCAGTGTATGAACCATCCCTGACTGTGCTGCTCACTGGCTCTCCTGGAGAAGTGAGGTTTTCAGGCCAGAAACCTCCTACATCCAGCAGCCAGCACCATAAAATGCCAGTCTTGGCTGTGAGCACTTAAGCTGCAAAGCCCCTCTCTCAATATTAAGTATCTCTCAATTTTAAACTTGCCTGGCTCTGTTCCCAAGGAGCATCCTGCAGCACAGACCCACCCACCCTTTCTTACTAAAGATAAGCTCCCTTCTATCAAAAAATCAGTGATTAGATAAAGGAATTTTAAAATGTCATGAATTGAAATATATTAACAAATTTGAAATGTTTTGTATATAGTTCACTTTTTTTACTTTCTGTAAAGGATTACGTAAAATTTCCAAATGAAATAATTTTGAACCAGAAGGTGACTTTCTGGTAAAGAATATCAAAACAGTATATTTGAAACTTTTAAAGTTTCTTTCTGAAGGAAGGGGGTGGTATTTCACAAGTTGTTGAACTCACTTGGTTCCTACCTGGTTTCTATTCGGTCTCATCAGCATTTTGCAGTAGAAATTGGAGTTTGTATTTTTATCACCAGCCCCCAGCGCCTGTATTTATCTTGATCATTTCAGCATCCACAGTGTGCATTGATGACAACGGCTTACGAAATGAGAGGATTTGGGGATGCTTCTCTGTGCTTATGAGGTCTTTGCTGTGCATTTTACAAACTTGCTGGAAGTTAGACTCGTGTTTTCTGATTTTGATGGTGAAGGATACACTTATTCTCAAACAATGGTACATAGCTCTGTGATACGGATTGCTTCCTATGAATGCTTACCCTTCACAAAAAGTCAAACTCCTCAACAGCCTGTGACTATTGGTATGCTTGCGGCTTTGCAAGGTCAGAGAACCAATGAATGTTTTCTGGCAAGGTGTGACTTGCTAATTTGGGTCGGGCTGCGATTTGTGTTGTACCCTCAGATCCTTTGTTGTGGTTTTCCCAAAATGATTTGCAAGTGGACCTCTCATAAATCCCGACCTGGGGAAGGCAGTGGTGGGGGATGAGACGGTTCTGCAGGTTGTGCACATGCCAGCCTGCAGACAGGAAGACAGAGGATGATGAGGAGGGAAAATAAACTCTTGCCATACCTTAGAGAATCACTACAAAAAGGTATTTACAGAAAACCAAAGATTTTAGAAAACAATAGGAATTTTTATAACCAAAAGCACGTACTGATTTTATTTCTTTAAAAAAATTCCGCAGAAGCCATATTCATCATATAACTTTCTCCAATAAGGCCAGATGTACCTTAATAAGCACTGGCAAATCACAATCCTGTGCTCATGTAGTTGAAGAATTGTAGACATTTTGCCTCTCTCCAACATGTCTTAAAAGACATTTTCTACTCAGTGCAAGCTACCAAACATACTAATCCTTTATGTAAAAAACCCAACACTTATATCTCAAGAATTTTGAAGTTGCTATTTCTTGCTCTCTTTTATTTTGTTTACTTCAAAATGCTTGATACATGGGGGACAGAGGAGGAGAGACGTTGTCACAGTCTTTCTGTGGACTTACACCAATAATATTTCTTAAAAAAAGGTAATATTCACCTACAGCAAAAATGCCAAAATATGAAGAAGATTTTAAACCACGACAATAAGCCACTCTACAATGAAAAATGTGCATCCCACAGGAAGAAAACACTGAGGGAAGCACATTGCAGCGACTGCAGTGCCAGCATGGTTAATGATGCTTGGCAATTGCTTTCCCATTTTTATTTACGCTGAAGCTTAAAGATCCATGGAAGGCAGGAAACACTAATTTTCATCTTTGGATCCTCCACCTTTCTAGCAACACTGCAGCCCGTGGCCCTTGCACAAGGATGAGCCCTCCCGTGGCCCACACAACGGGGGCACACACCGGCGTGGCGTGGCCGCGGGTGTCCCGTGTTTCCTCTAAGCGCAGCCATGGGCCACCTTCCCCGTGCCCAGGAGCACCCTGCCCCGAATACAGCCGTGGCCCCTCCTAAGGAACACGGACAAGTTGTGGCACCACGCTACACCAGCCTCCTGGGCCTGAGGCTGTTCTCCCTCTTCACGGTCTCACTGGGGCGAATACTGGATTTTTTCAATTTTTAAAAAAAAACAAACAGCATAGCTTGGTTAAGTGTATTACTTGCCCAGTTGTGGTTCAGTGTGTTTACCAAAATGTGCTGGTTTTTAGAAATTGAAAATACACACTATTCCCATTTATAGTTTTGTAAAGTTGATGCTTAACTCAAGCTCCACTTACTCAGAACGGGAGAAGTTCTAGAGAAATCAATGTTTTGTTTCAGCATTTTTAAGACAAAACATATCAGAACTCTACCTCATAACCAGTTTAAATACACTGTGAGGCTGTTTTACAGGTAAAAGAACCAAGAATCCTCAGCAAAGATACTTTTACTAGGAGAGGGAGGAGGGAGGAAAGAAAAAGCAAAGCATTTTTGAACCAAGCCAGTATTTTTCTTCTATTTTTTTCCTGATTGTAAGAATTACAAAGAAAGCATGGATAGAGAAAATATTAGGCAATAAAACTTACAATAAAGCTTACCACAGGGAAGTTATGAGGACTGAATATGGATACCACYTGCTGCAGAAGTATTGTGAGATTTTCATAAGATTTCAGATTTTACACGAGAACAAGGAGTGCCCTGGCTGGGCTGCTGGCCAGGCTGCAGGCAAAGGGCATTGGAGTCCTCAGATGCTGAGGACTAACAACTAACTTTGATCACAGTGACTGAGAATTCATTTATTCAAGAAGATTAAACAGCTGAAGTTTTTATGGGTTATGTCCGGTATCACAAAAGTGCCAGATGGGCTTGACTGTGGGAAATGAGAACAAAAGGAGTTTGGAAAGAGGGTCTGCTGGGAAGTTGCCCCATCACAACTTCTTCACAACTTAGTAAACATGTGCAATTCATTGCTCATATACTGGAATTAATTTTTTCCAGATTTTGAAAGTTATTGGTCTGAAGCACAATTCTGAAATACAAGAAGATCATTGTGGTCCCGAACTCCTACCTTTAGGTGCCTTTATGAGTYGCACTGTGGTATCACCTGGAGGCTGGAGTTTCATCGCTGCAYGTGCAACACACATGTGATGCCAAAAGACTTGCAGACCTTACAATCGAAGATCAATAAGAAAAGACACATGTGGATAAAGCACAGGTAGAGACTGCAAGGCAGTAATAAGTAAGTAAGGCAATAACTGGAGAAAGTAACATTCAGAGCTCTCACACTGTCCTAACACTGTTCAACCCCCGGGTTGCTGGCAGAGTGGGCATTACATTGACTGTGGGTGCAAATACTGCAGCAATCCAGACAGCAGTGTCACTGGTAAATGGAAATCTGCATGGTGGAGCAAGCCATAAAGTAAGTAATCAGATTTTAATAAGAAAATTTAACTTTTCTGAACTAGGTGAAACTTTATTGAGACCTGATAATCTTGGCAAGCCTAAATAGGCTTTATGTGTATTTAAACATTTTTTTTAAGATTTTGATGTACTTTAATCCTTGGAGCTTTAAAAATGTTTTTAAGAACAGGCTCACATTCATGTACATTTTCTGCCATGTGTTCCAGGCTGTTGCAAGTTCCCCTGTTATGGATAAAAATGATGCACGTTCCCGAGTATTGCACAGAGGTATATATTATCCAGCAAGCTATACTACACCTCTGAGAATCTGCCTTTTAATATCTGTTTGCTTGATATTTTCTCTTATTTTAAAGGGGAATTTAATGCTGGTCTGAAAATGCTACTGTATTCCCCATCTCCTGGATTCGATGAACACAGCAGGTGGGAAATCAAGATATTGTGACAACTATTCTTCCATCTCAAAACTATGTAGCAACTTATATTCCAAAAGGTCTGAAATACTGATGTGATAATTTATAGCATCTTTGAATGCTTCTTTGTACTAGTTAAAAATTCAGACAAACCTAATCTCGCCACAGTCCCTGAAGCTCGCAGTGAAAAGCAAAGCTGTGAGAACTTTCTCAGCTCAAAGCTCTGTGACTGCATGTGATGACTTAAGCAGCAGAGTTCCCATCAGATCTCTGGAAAATATTACAGGGTTTTTCATGTTGTCACCATGGAAGATAGTGAAAGTGTTAAATCAGAGCGATTTGAAGGATCAAATTCTTACCATTCATAGAAAATGAAACCACAGTGTCTTCCCCCTGCAGCTGATGCATTTTAATGCTTCCTGCATCTCAGCATCAGCTAGGCTTTTGCAAGTTAAAGATAGGTTTGCACAAACTTACCTGGCATAGTCAAACAAGGTACACCAGTGCTACCTGAAGCCCATTTTAGAAAATACTTCTTATACTTTATTTATGTCTGGAGAGAAATGTAGCTTTTTGTATTCGGCAACATTGTTGTCCTGTTTCTGGTGTGGGTTTTTTTTGTTTTGTTTTGTTTGTGTTTTTGTTTTGTTTTTGTTTTTGTTTTGTTTTAATTTATTTATTTAGGCTACTCCTCTTCAGTTGCGCTTATTTCAGCAGTATGGGACCAAATTCCTCTGATACAATACTACTGCTATCAGCTGAGCTATTATTATTGGATTACATCTCACTGTCTGAAAGAGCTAAACCTGGTGAAATGATGAGTATATTATTATTATTATCCTAATTTTGAAAGCACCTGTGATCATGGCAAACTATGCTAGAAGCTCTGTACAAACTCAGAGAAAAAGATGGTTCCTGCCCTAAAGAATCTGTAGTTTAAGAGAGTCTCACGCTGCATCCCTTCCGGCTCATCGTCTGTTTCTGGTGTTATGCACTTTACCTCTTGCAAGATCCTCCCACATATCTAAAACCTCCCTCACCATTTTAGCGGTTAAATATATTGTGAGCAGCAGGCAAACGTTGCCTATGTGCACATTTCAAGTCGCTGTTGCTCTGATGACCTTCTTTCATGCTCTTTCATCTCTAAATTTAGCTAGCTACTGAAGTGGGAGTCTAGCAGATTTGGTGACACAGGAAACACTAACACAGAGACTGTATATAATCACTCTTAAAATAACAGCACAGATTACGAGACAGTGTAATTACTATTCCGTAGCCAAATGAAGTTTATTTTACGAAATTGCACCTTTTCAAGTCTAGTAAACCATTATAGACATTCACTCAAGACCACATGCAGCACAAAATCCAAAGTATTATTTAAGGGCTGACACCCAGAACTCGGAAAGCTGTTCAGGTTAGGACTGCTGTGGCCGTATTCGAACAGATAACATTGTAACTGCCAGGCACAAGTACACCTTAAATCTGACATGTAATCTTTTAAATAGCTGCCTCAGTGCCATCTAATGAGGAAAACATATTGGAGAATCACAGGAAACATTTAAGAATGCGAAAAAAAGTACGGAGATTCAGAAAAGTACTGTACAGATACTGGGACTGGGACTGAGACACGATGATGTAACTATACCAAGTTTCATGGAATTGCAGAAAAGTTATACCACGTTAAATTCTGGTTTGTTATTTTCATATACAATAAATATGGCAAAATAGGAAATGTTCTATGTTGTTTGGGTGAGATAAATGACAAGCAGTTTTATTCCCTAGATCATATATATAAAATCTGATTAAAATATTAATCATCTTTGTGCTTATATAGATAATGAGATAGTTTCAAAGTTTTTAATCACCCTTGTTCTCAGAAGTYATACTTCCAGTATCCTAGTCAAAAAGCTTTCCCTCCTTTTTGAGAAAACAGCACAAGCACAGCCCAGAAAATTTGTTAATTCTTTCTTTAATAAAGCGGGCTAGATGTTCTTCCAGAGTAAAGATACAAAGTTCCACAACTAAATGAATACCCAGTCAAAATATGATACTGCCTTTCTGCAGTACATACAACTGACATGACATGCAAGAGACTTTAAACAGTCATAAATTACAGATGTGAGATAAGAGTACAACAGTCTCAGATACATCTTAATCGCATATTAGTTTTCATCAGTAATTTGCAATGCATATGATTTTTCTATCTGATTATTGTTATCCATGAACATTATGAGCAGGTCATATTCGGGGAAAAAGAATAATCTTGTATTTTAAATGACAATTTCTTTCTTGGTATATTCTTAACATAGGACAAGACAAGGTGATGATGTGACATTCTGTCTAACTTACAAGTTTCTGACTTAATGAATATACAAAATTTTAACTATCTCCGCACTATGATCAAGTATCAGGGACAACATATTTGAGATGTGGAAGGACACGGTATAATCAAAGCAGATTCATTTACTGGAATTCGCTCTGATCTTACTTGTATAATCATCTCTCTGCTTCTGAAGATTTTTATCATATCCCATGGCATGACAGGCATTCAGCTCATCGGTATTCACTGATTAGTGAAAACTTGTTAGAAACTCCCAAAATCCTTACATACTTTTAGCACTGTTTTAAAATATGCACTATTAAAGATACAACTAACTTACTTACAAAAATAAAAGAACCGTACAAATCACAATCTTCCATTGGCAATGAGACTGTTCAAGAAAATAGCAATGTGATCCCTGAAACAACCAACCAGAACAGAAATCAAAAGACTGATGCTTAAAAAAAATTAAAAAAGAAGTAAAAACATTTTCCCCTGCCAAAGTACTGGAATCTTTGAAGGCTTATGTATCACAGAATATAAAACTTTTCCCTCTGTCCGCAGAATATTTCTTTCCTCTTTCCATAGGTACTTCTTGAACAGATTCCCCTTTGTTGGTGGTGTGGCACAAGCCTTGCTGAATGGGTTAAGGCTAGAAAAGCTTGAAAGACCTAAATAAATCAACAGCCACCTAATCCCCTGGCATTCATGCAAACTCGGGGAAATAAAATAAACCTGAAGACAGGCATGCATGCTGAATTCCAAAGTGATTTTCTATGAAGCTTAAAATTAAACCAAAATAAACACCTCTCCGAAATGTTACGCATTTAAGATCTCTCATCTAAACAGTCATCTGACTGTTCATATCGGCCTGTCACAGAGACGTATGATGCTATGCCTGCTTGTAACATTCTAGCATTTTAACATTTTACAAGGCACAAATAATCTCAGAAGTACTACACAGCAGCTTTTGAGCGTGTAAGGATATGTCAGCTACCACATAACTACGTGACAATTATCTCTTCATGGCAGTCACTGACACAGACCTTGTAAAATCTAAGACCAGCAAACTACATGTCACCTCATCTTTGGAATATGGTACTTAACTCCATTTACAATTRCAAACTAAGCAGCAAATAACTACCATTTCTTAACTCCATACAAACACAAGCTTTGCCATGCAATTACGAAGTTGTTGCATGGTATAACATATAATACTTTAAAAGTAAATAATGCAATTTTTTTTGCTGTTGTTACAAATAGAGTGGCTTTCTAGCATTCCTTTCTCAAGCTAGTTCTGTGTAGGTCCTAGAAGAGCCGGCGTCCACTCACCACCAGTTTCTTTTTGTGAATTTCAACAGAGTTTAAAGGTATCAGCAAGTACACCCCCTCCCACCCCCTGTATCTACTTGAAAAAAATGTTATTAGATGTACTATGTACTTGATGGGAAAGAAATACACTTTTCCACAGAAGAACAAGTTCTGGAGTTAAGTAGAAACTTTCTGTTGGTTAACGCTGCTGCACCATTATGTTTTTCTTGACTAGAAATGTGGAAATCGTATAGGAATATATGTAAACAGAGTCTATAGAAGAGAATAGTAACAAGACATAAAGTGCTTTTAATTATGAACATTTCATTTCACTTTGCACCCTTCCCTGGTACGTTATCATACTCAAGCTAGTTTTAGTTTAACTGGCTCAGGTCTACACTATGAAATATTGTCATTTCCCTTGCACCTACTGTTTTAACTGTGGTAATCTCAGTAAAATAAAAATGCTAGCGGGAGTAAAAGTAGACAGATATAAAGAGGGAAAGAGGTGAGCTGGGAACTCTCAAGGCAAAAAAAAAAGTAGGCAAAGGGAAATAAGGCTCTGTTGTATAGGTCCCTGTCCTCAAGGAATTTGTCACACATTCTCCTGTAAGACAGCGCTGAGGAACAACTACACAAACCTCTGCCTTGAACACACCTCAGGCTACTGCCGGATGAAAATGAAGAAACTAGGATTCCTCAACTGAGAACAAGCTTACTGCCAGGATGATGCTTTTAATCTTTCTGACATACATTCCCTACTTCTCTAATCACAGTCTCTGAAGAAACAGTACCCTTTCCCACTCAGAAAACCCAGTCGAGCATATTTTGTAAAAGGATGATATTAAATCTAGCTTGTCTTTGCTGCTTCAGGTCTGATGCCAACTATCTACACATTTCCTAGTCCATTGGCATCTAGCACATACTATTCTATGTTTTGGGAAAGCAACAGTTCTATAGTAACAAAGCTTCTAAGTAAGATAACTCTATAACTAAGAATAACTGTATATTAGAACCGGGTTTTACTGGGTCTTTATTTAAGGCAGTTATTAAAGGTGTCTATTTTTTTGAAGAGTTGAAAATTTGTGGGGTTTTTAAATTATTTATTTATTTATTTATTTATTTTTAAATTTAGGCTTTTGGCAGCTGAAATGGGTTACCTTTATCTATTTTCTGTCCTTCTGATCCAAAGAACTATCCAGCCCGTGGAATCATAGGAATTTGAGCTGAGGTGTAACGACGGACCTCCCAAACTCTCCCAACCTGTTTCTTTAGATGTCCAGTGGGCTGACAATAGCAAAGTCAGAATCTTTGCTGTTATTACTACTGTCGTCATCAGGGCTGGAGCTCAGGTTGCTGGAGGAAGCTGAAATGGAGCCCATCAGTGGGTCAGAGAATATCAAAGAAGAACGAGATGAAGCTTCTGGCTTCACTGCTGCCTCCTTGGGTGCGTGCTGGGACTGCGCTGGCTCCGGGACAGCGCTTCTACTTCCTTCCTCTTCTTTGGAAACCATAATATAGTCATCAGCACTCTTGTTCTCACTAACGCTCGAGTCAGTTGTAGTCTGTGAGACAATGGCACAGAAAGGACTTAAAGTTAGTACCAGTTTTACCACTTAACGAGTTTTATGATGCATGTCAGTGATATGGGAATGGGATAAAGGAATAATCATTATCCAAAAGTAGCAATGCCCAAATCAAGAAGTAAAAAATAAAGTGGGTATTAACTTTGGATGAAATAATTTATTTGTTATTTACAAAAGCATAGAAGCTAACTCTCTAAAAGTACATTATTGGGTATATTATCATCATAGTGCATCCATGTAGTGATCACAGCAGCTAGGCATCTAACACATACCTTACAGTCATGAAGGTTTTCAGTAATTATATTCTCACTGCTGATAGTTTTCTGTAGTAATTCATGAAGTAGTATTGAGGAATTTTTTGCCAGTTTGCATGTACTATGGCATTTTGGAGCTTGTCAGGAAAATGGTTCGATACAAAATTTCCTAGTAAAACCCTGACCTGTGGAATCTGCGCTGTACATAGACCTGGTTTAGTGTGCACCAGTTCAGGTTCGGCAGATCAGGGCTCCCGGGACTTCTAGGCTTAGTGTCGTCAAGTATTTCCTAACTCTACCAGAAAACGAGGGTCCAGGAATTCCTCTTCTGTCTGGTTAGACCCTGGGAAATGTGTGTCCTTGAGCACTTCGGTAGTGGATCAAGAATACATGTCAGTGTACCAGAAAACTCTCTATGAACTGTCAATCTTACATTCAACTAGCCATATTCAGGAGAAATCCAGCTTTTCAATAGTCAGAGCTACATGTAATTAGAAGGGAAGTCTGTCATATACAGCAGAATGGGATTTCTCACTTGTTGACAACTGGCAGCCTATTAGCTTGGTTGCAACCCAAATGGAAACACTTTGCTTTCTTCTGCAAGAGATGCATTTAACTCCTATCTAGCACTATGTTCCTCTGACAAGAATGTGACTGCTTTCCTAGTTGCTGTCACACACATTTTTTCAGCATAATAATGCAACCTGCCAAACAGCCTGTGGGGACAAGCATCCTGAAGTGGTGTGATATGGAAACCAATATATTTCATTACACTAATGCGAGACTGAGAAAAAGGAGAAGTAGAGGGGCAGCTGGAGAAATGTGTATGTCAACATGTGTGTCAACTACAAGCCCTTCAGCTGTGACTCCTTCACCAAACAAAAAAATGTAAATTCACTTTGGGGTAAAAGAGAGATTGTAGGTATTAGAGAAAAAAAGAAAGCACTAACAAAAAAGAACAACAGGAAGAATCTGAATGAGATAAAGTTAGATCCTCTTAGTATAGATCCTTTTAGTATATAAAATTGGAATATGGAGGTCATCACAAATATCAGCAAGCCCCAACTTGGAGTTACGGTATCCATGGCCTCCAGCAAAACCTATCTTCCCGAATTTATTATTACAGCTGAAAACAATTTTCCATTGCTCTGATTACTGATTATAGAGCAGAACTCTCTTGAAAGGGAACTGCAGAGTAGCTCAGGGAGCAAAACCCACCAGTGATTAAGAATGACTGTAATATGAAATGAGGGAGCTGGAAGTTTTTGGTTGTTATTTACATAGTTGTTCCAAATTGTTAAGAGTCACAAACAAGATAAATATAATCTGAATGTGCAAATATGTTTAAATACAGAATCGTGACCTGTTCCCTTCCAAAATTTATGTGAATGAGGATTCAAATATYTCCCTTTGCAATAAATTTTTAAAATATCCTGGTTTTATAATTTATATTTTTGTGTGTGTTATCTAGATAGTATCTAGGTATAATAATACTATATTATTATCTAGGTATAATAATACATAGTATTTTGTTTTGTAATTAACCCATTTTAATACTTTCTCATTCATCTTAAGTCCAGAGTATTGATTACAATTTTGAAGGTCCCAACGTAAGACAGTTGTCAAACTGATAGAAATTTACATCTATTATTTTTTGATATTAATTCATTTCCCTCAGATGAGTTAATAAAATTCATACCAAACTGAGCAGATTGCTTTTAAAAACGTCAACAACTATCCTGTGCTGAGTGCTATCAAAACCGATCTCAAGCTTCCTGATCTGCGCAGAACCAGGGTAGTTCAAATGTCAACAACTTCAAGTGCTTTCCATGAAGTTAAAAACAAACAGATCTATCCTACAAAGAGGGATACTTCACTATTTAAGTACTTCTGAGCAGAGGCACCATTTGTTATTAATTAGCCTTTTGCTTTCATCTGGTCTGTTTGAAATGCTGTCTTCATGAGCTGTCAGTCAATCGGCTACCATCTCCAGGGGGCCGAGGACACAGGTAGCACATAAACCCCGGCTCTGCTCCACCAACGGGTTAGTGGTTGCCTGATTTTGTAGGCACCCAGTGCAGCCACAGGACAGGGCCAGGTGAGGTTTCCTGGGAGCTCGAAATGCCACGTTCAAAATTTCAGCACTTTGTTTTTCCCCCAAAGACAACAGAAATATACCTTCCTTTAAACAACCACCGTTGCATAATTCACCTGGCTTCTTTCCACATTTCTATTTAAAAGCTCCCAGGGAATGCAGCACAGTCTCATTTTGCAAAATTATACACTTTATTATTCCAAGCTATCAAGATCACGCTATTTCAGTCCTCGCAGCCCTCACATCCGAGATGGCTCCATCTTGCATAGGGCGTCACAGATGTTCCCTAGTGACACGCTCGCCCAGTGAGATCGGTATTTTCTTCGCTGGCACCCCCAAGGATGCTAACGGGGTGTCTTCCTTTTGGCAGTGAGCCCCAGCAAGGGCCCTCCGTCATAAACACTTTGTGCTGGTGTTGCAATTTCCTAAATTCTGCTTCCAAAAATGTGTTCTTGCGCAGTTAAAAAAAGCATCCTGCCCTTTAATAAAGGGAAAGGAAAGAAAACTACTCACCCCAGTTTCTTGTCATTACGTGTTGTGCTTTGCAATGCTACTTTTCATTCTACCCACACTTTTTGGTTCAGCTAAAGAGACCTATAGCTCACTGAAGTATCAGGGAAGCAGCAAAGCATAGATATTGACTCCAAAATGCTATGAAAGGGCCTCCCCCCACAAATGTTTGCCTATCCCTGGCATACATTGGTATTTTGGTACTGATATTTCCAGAGGTAAAATACCTCCTCCCTTCTTCTTCTGCCTGTTTCTGTTTCAGGAAACTCATGCTGACGTGAACCATGTTTTCTCCCATCTGCTGCCACTACTGAATAAATGAAAAATGACAGAATTATACTTCCAGTAGCTTTGAAAGTTAACAACCTTACGCCCGTTGCCATATGGCTTCTCCAAACATTTTTTCCTGATGAATATCAGCTACTAGGACCAGGCTTATTTCAATTGCCTTTAACTCTGAATGAGTTAAAACTAACTGTAAGGATACAATTCAAGAAAGCTTAGAAGAACAGCAGCTCATTTTGCCTCCTTCTTTGAACAGACATAAAGGCAAGATAATGTGTTAATTATCATTCATTATTTAGCAACAGAAGCCTTCTGTTTGTCAACTGCATGCTGCTACCAAAGCCAAACATTCCAAAAAATGCTCTATTTCTTTGAGCCTTTATCTTAATTTTTTTGCATTTTTAATTTTGCAGCTTTCCTTTCTAAAGAAAGGCTTTATCCTTACCCTCACTTTCCAGAAAAGGATTTTCAGGCGAAAAAGAGGAAGAGCACTTTTAAAAAAAGGGAAGATGATAAATAATTTATACTTATATAACAACCAAGCACGAAAGACCAGATTTTAATCTCAATTACATGATAGCTACACCTGTAACTTTTCCAGCTGTCCTAGAAAACATCCCTATAATTCCACCAGAGAAAAATCTCTGGTTTTCTGTGACAGTATAAGTCACATCAAACAGAATTACATGCATTACCAAAGTCACAGAAGATGTAAATGCAGTAAAATTTATTTAGCAAGAAATGAATTAAATGGTCTAGAAGTGGTTGGAATATTTTATTGCCCTGCAGCTCTCAGTAAGTACTCCCGGCTTGACCCAGGGCAGCCCATTTTCTTCAGCAGAGCTAGAAGCCTGGGCTGTGGCCTAGTTTGGGCCAACAATTGACCCCATCAATTAACAGTCGAATGTCACAGCCCACTAAATTCAGCAGTATTATCTTCCCATGTTTTATTAAAAGGGGTTCAAAGCTCTCCTCTTTTTGTTTTATTTTAGACACTGTGGTTGAAGACAATGGGCTTGGAAACAGCACAGACCGTCGGGGTACTGACAGTCCTCCTGGGCTGCCATTTCCAACCCTAATCTTTTCTTTTTCTTTCTTTCGTAGGGGCTGCTGCTCATTAGCATAACTGGAACTTCCAGAAGATAAGAGGAGAGGAGGCTAATCTATATGAACGTACTGCAGCTCCAAACGTTGACCATACAGTGCCGAAGCCTCATTAATGCTCTGTAGGAGCTCAGCTTGTACAACCTCTACTCAACGTTGCTCGTAGTCGGCTTACTAGCAGGCTCATGGAGTACATGGAAATTGTGGGACCCACAGACACCTCTCAGCTCCTGCGGCTGGGTGTATAATTTGACTACACACCGGGGTGAGACCACAGTACACATCGCCCTGCAAATTTCCATTGGAAAGAAACCTGCGTAGACCAGGCTTCATCTGCTCCACTCCCAATACCCAAAGTGCAGCACCCCAGTGCCTCCGCTCAGCGACACATGGCTTAGACCAGCACCTGAATAAGGGCTTCTCCAGCACGAGTAGGGCCTGCGCACACTCATTCAGCACGCTGTTACCTTATATAGCATTCTACCTTCCAGTTTCTGTAATAATTCCAAGTAACAATAATCAAAAAAGTAGTATTTGCCATTTTGGCAAGAAAGCAAAAGATAATTTGTATAAAATGCTGGGAGATAAAGGGCGAAAATAGATCATTATATGAACGCTCCAATATGCTACATCAGTTTAACCTATGCCTTTATTATGGCAGAAAGTAGTGATTGCAATGACAACAGCTAAAGAAGCAATGAAAGCTTTCTAGCAAAGCTTGCTCTTTGAACCTGCCACTACTAAGTAAAAAAACCCTATAATCTCAGTATTGCTTCTAAGACTGAAATATAATTAAATTTGATTTTTAACATAGTGTGCTAACTCAAGGGGATTGTGTGTAAGAAATCAAAACAACCCTCTGTCATTATTTGAAAATGAATAAATATTTCCTCTAGTTCATAATTAAATTTGTCAAGATTAAACTGATTGCAGACTCAGACTCCTAGGCAATAGTGCTACCACTGGATTTACGAGTGTGAGTATCAGTATCGGGGTGGCAGACTTAACTTTAGAACTCTAATATTGAAAATTATATAGATGTGTGCATATACAAAAGTACTTGTTTTTAAGATCACATTTGAGTTAGACTAAGTCTTAGACAGAGAGAGACCTTCTAGCATGAAAGGAAAATACCTCTTTCTGTGTGTGAACTTGTTCTGTGACTGTATGCTTTGTAGGTGAAAACATTGTTTACTGATTCAAGGAGAAAGTCAATACAATGGAGTAGAAGGCAAAAGCAACCTCCTCGCTACTTCCTTTTTGGCACTGGCCATGGACACACTGCAATGCAGGTAATCAGCTCTTACATAATGGGGTTCTGGAGGACAAGGACAATGAGAATAATCAATTGATATGGGAACATTTACCTCCAGTTTTTACATGGTTTTGTAGGAAATTAATCCGTGATTCTGTGATTCAACAACCTGAAAGATGAACCCCCCCAACCACTGCGTATCACTCAGACTTAAATATCTGTGTGTATAGCATAATAAAAATAACTGATGGAATTAGGACAGTAGCTAGAGAGAAACTTTTAACCATGGCTCCATATGCACCAGGAATGCTGGTGTGTTCCCATGTAATGTCTGGACATGCTAAAGGAAGTCTCCGAAAAATATCAGACTAATTCCATCAATGACCTGTTTGAGAAATTTTTATCTTACCTGTCGTCCTGAGATGAACTGTTGTTTTGTCATAACAGGTCCCTTTAGGACATCACCTGTCCCCTTGTTCTGACTGTTGGAACAGTAATGGTCATCGGCTATCGTGATTTGCTCATTTTCTTCAGCTTCCAGCTGGCTCTGGTTGAAACGCAGGGAACCTTTCAGGATGTCCTTGATCTGTTGTTGAGTGGGAGGGGAAAGAATGTAGGTTAGAAATTTGGAGGAATCCTAAATTTTCTAAAGCTCTGTGCAGCATGCTTTCATACACCATTTCCCCAAAATATCTGCTTTGAAGAGATAGGAAGGAAGTCAATATTCATATCTATATTGTCTAGAGATGTAAGTATCAGTGATATGTGATTGTGTCAGAGTCTGGAAAACAAATATCCAAGAAATCTAAAGAGAAACTGTTAAAATTATTTCCTACTTCGCTATAGATTTAACATACGTCACATCGTTCCTGATAAAAAGTATTTTGAGGGAGCAGAGGACAGTATAATCAGAGCTACAGATGCTTATCAGCATTCTCGTTTTATGTACCTAGTATTTTTTCTTCTAATTCAATGACATTCAAGTGTCGTCACATTTAAATAATGGGGACATAGGCACGATTATTGCCTAGCATGTACATTTTGCATTAAGAAAAACGATGGTGTGGCTTACGTCCAGAACTTGGTGTTGCACTGCCTCAGTTCTGGTTTGGGGCCTCCAGAACTTTTCAGGGAGCAAATACCGTGCAAGTCATTTGAACTCTTGATAGATGAGTTTTACTTTTTAAAATAAAAGTACGCTACAATGCTTGATGCATTAGCATTAGTAAAACAGCTACAAGACAAAACAGCAGTACACAAAAAGAATAAAAAAGGAGAAAAAAAAAAGAAAGGATTAATAGCACTGAAGGATACAAGAAGGTTAAGTTAAGCAATAGTTATACCTGCTTCAAACCAGCCAAGGAAACCAGAATTTCATCTTCTTTTTCCAAGTGTTCCTGTAATATGACCTCCTGAATATTTCCTGCAACATCAAAGGAAAAAAAAGGTAAAGAGAGAATATTCCCTAAATAATCTCTTAGCGTGCTGCCAACTTACCGCTGACTTATGCTCTCACAACAAAATCCTGTGACCTGCAAACACAATTTCGCACACAGACCTAGGGGCTGACAACCTTATTAGCTGTGGAGGTGAGGCTAGCCCAAGCCTGGCACTGCTGCCAGGAGGCCTCCAGCAATGCTGTCCTGCTGCGGGACTTCTGCTGCCCCAGTGTACCAACAGACTCAGGCTACTACTGACCCCCAGAAGAAAACATCAGCCTCTGTGGCTAACGGAGTTACATACATCTTTGAACCTGCAAATGCTTTGGAAAGCACTCGAACATTTACAGGAATCTACTGCAGCTTGCAGAAAGGGTTAGGGTAGGAGCTCAGCAATCTTGATCCCGATCCTGTGGCCACTGCAGATGCTAAAATGCTCTTCTTTACGAAAAGACTGAAAGTTTTGTTCCCTTTCAAATCCCTTCTTTTAGGTAAAAGACCCAGGGATGAGCAAAATTTATTTGACGGAAAGAGCAGTGCAGTACCGTCGCTTCAGAAGACATCTTCCTTCCACACCTACAATGCTGTCCTCCAAGGATGCATTTCAGTCATCTGGTATAAGGTGTTTGCAGGAGTCAGGGCTGGAGGCTGGCTAACACACCAGATCTGGAGCTGTGGTGGTCTTCCCTGTGCAGGGAAATCCCAGGCAATGCTGCAGTCCAAACCAGCTCAGAGAAACTATAGCTCCAATAACTCTGCAGGCTCTTTAACCTATGTCAGGTCCTTCTCCAGCCTCCTAGCTCCTACCTTCCTCCTCAGTTCTTTAAGAAAACAGTAATGATTCCTAGTGACAGATTCACAGAATGAGATGGTCTCTGTCAACTGACACAACTTTTGTGTCACTCCTGTCTTACATAGACAGAGCTGAGCCCAAATCCCTCAGTGACACTCATCTGGGAACAACGCTTGCCTGCTCATGAATATCTGTACCCCAGATGCTTCACAATTAGAGCTTTGTACCATTAATCCACACCTGCATTGCATTTGTTTGTCTTTAAAAACATCCTAGACGTTCAGGGCCAGAACCAGTGAAGAGCCAAAGCTGTTGTCACAGATTATGCTGACAAGGACGAATACGATGACACCGCCAACTTTGACACAACATGAAGTTTCAAGTAAAAGCATTGAGCAATTTGGTGTAAGTTTAGCGTTTACAGAATAAATAGCAAAAAAATGAGATGTGGGAGTCTGTACAAGAAGAAAGATTAAAAGCAGAGAGGTGGATTTAAAATCCATATATAAACACAGAAGTTTGAAATTGTGTGGGGGCCAGAAATCAGTAAAGGGTATAAACGAAGAATGGAAAGGGCAAAGAGGAGAAAGAATCCAAGCCTAACCACTAGATGAATCACTAAAGAAGCAATCTGAAAAGCAGAAGACATGAAAGAGTCTAGAGCCACGAAAGGCAATAGAAGACAAGAGTCCATAAAATGTGGTGTGATCAAGGTCAGGAGCAACAGTGGGGGTAAGATAACTCAGCTTTGCGTTAGCAGCCTACCTGAACAAGGAGATCCATGTTTACATGATTTAGCACCCATTATTTACCATATTACAGTGTCCTACAGCAATGAAGTCAAACGTAGTACAATTGAACCCTGTCTAGTATAAATCTTACATCAGAAAGACACTGCATTATGAAGGTTAGAAATAATAAAAAACTAGATCTTTCCACAAATATGTAGCATCATGAATTGAGAGAAATCATAATTAATTCAACATTACTTACTTTCTTACATTTTACATCTAAATTGTCTAGTCTCTCAATTTGGTAAATAAAAGATATGAATATTTACTTATAAAATAATACCTTAGATCCTGATTTCCACTGTTTAGCAAACAATGCATGATTTCCTACTTTTAAAAGGTTCAGAACTTGAAACATCGGAAGTCCAAAGTCTTTATAGGCAGGAAAGCAATGCTTAATCACAGCCTGAATCACTGAATTCAACTGTCTTTTCCATTTTACAGCATTAGAAAGAAAAGCATTTCTATAGTGTTTGATCCCCACATAAATTAAACCCATGCATTAAAAAACTAAGGTATGCATACTGACCAAGCAGATGGATCAAGAAAATAATTCCAAACAAACCTCAAACCTGCTGAAGACCACATGAGGGAAAACTAGAAAATCAGGAAAATAAGAGTGAGACAACAAAATCTGAAAGGCATTCCACATGATGTGGAAATAATGTGCTATTATTTCTGTTCTTTAGAGATATTTTATAAGTCAGTATTTAAAAAAAAATGGAAAAGAATCTATCATCACCACAAATCCAGCTGTAACTGTGTTTGAAGAGCCAGCATATTGAGAAATTTCTAAGAACTTATGAATAGAACAATGATAGTTAGCCAGCAGTAAAAATTAATAAAAATGTTCATATCATCACATATTTACTTTAGCAAGATTAATACCAGATTTTAATATTAGTTTCAGAGAAAAAAAGATTAAGAGAGAAAAGGTTGGAAATATAGCAAAATTTTCTAATACTGAACTGTTGAATTTCTCACATTTCCTTCAATTTGTAGTATCTTTAAAGTACAGTATGACATATGTCTTAGCTACATAGGGTCTATTATTTTTAATCAGTGAGTTAAAATCACTAAAATGTATTTTTGAAAAATTTCCATTCGGAGTTTGCTCTAAAACACAATTCTAGACTCAAAGAGCACACTTCCACTTAACCCAGAAAAATGCTCCAAGATGCAAATCACTGTAGTCAGCCACTCTCCTCCCCAGTAAGTAACAGTTGTGACACAAGGTCATAAATTGGGATGTCCTTCTCTAGTACAATGAAACAGAATGGAGGTTTCCTTGTGGAATTGGAAATGGATCTTTCTTCTTCTAAACATGCCCTTGAACTGCACATGGCTTCTAATCTACTATCCTCATTCCTTTTGAATGCAGAGTTTATTATCCACCAAATAAGTAGTAAGTATGGAGTACAAATTTATCAGTCCTCATTCTTTTTCCCTGGCTAATGAGTGGAGAGGAATTATAAAAAAAAGAAATAATTCCTTAGACAAGAGAAGCACACGGGCAATGTGATGTTGCATGAGTGCCTCCTCGATCACACCCTTGCTGGGACCACCCTTCGCAATCCATGTGGACTGGAAGCAGAGGTGGGAAGAAGAGGAGGGATGGCAAGCGACTCGGTACACAGCTCCGCAGCTGCACTACCACGAACGGCTGTGCCAGGGCTCAGCAGTCCTTCCCTGAGGGACTTTCATCCAAGCCTCTTCCCACTGCTGGGGGGGACCTCGCAGGGCAGTCAGCTGCTGAGATGAACTGGGAAAAACTAAGCTCTCAAGTGCAGACAAAAGCTTTTTATTTTACCCTTCTGTATCTCAAAAGATACCCTTATAACTGTAAATACTTTTAAAAACACTAACTCTGTTGAGAGTGCTAGGAAGCATGATATTGGATAAGATATTGCTCAGCTGAAGGACTTTTATGTTAAGCATTTAATTGTTCTTCCTTTATAGGAGATGTTACTATATTTTGAGAGAAGTGCTTTATGTATATAAATGAATTGAACATATATTGATTTTTTTCCTTATCTGATGCTCTAGATCAGTACCTCACAGCTTTAATAAATATATTTTTATAAAACCATAAACATCTTTTTGAAACGTAGATGTCAACTAGGTACTGAAAACACCTTCCTACCTGTAAAACAAACATTGATACAATGAATCAAAAAAACTGATTACGTGATTTCTACATTATTCAAAACGCAGTCCAGTTTGAGTCTATGCTATAAATATCTATCTT
The DNA here is from genome assembly GCA_030449065.1 of Oceanodroma leucorhoa. Taxonomy (NCBI): domain Eukaryota; kingdom Metazoa; phylum Chordata; class Aves; order Procellariiformes; genus Oceanodroma; species Oceanodroma leucorhoa. The sequence continues at coordinate 7,772,980 of JASVER010000033.1, forward strand.
AACAAAATCCTATGATACTTAGGAGACTAAGGCTAAGGTCAAATATTTCTGGCTACCTTTTTTTTTTCTTTCATCAAGATTTCATTTAGCTGATGCCAAATGCTTTCTGCAGAAAAAGAAAATACTCCTGTTTCAGTGAATTTCTTACCGGAGGAAAACAAAAGGTGAATTTTGCAACCTGTCACCTGGTGGTCAGAGCACTACTGTGAGATGTAGGAGATCCCAGACAGCCATTACACGATTCTGGATTTATTTCAACATAGTACTAACAAACCTCTAAGTTTCACAAAACGAACTGTCATACCCTAACTGTACTCTTGACTAAGCCTCAGAAATACTGGAGCTGTAAAACCAGTTGTTCTCTTCAGAAGTCAGCAACATTATCCACTATTATGGCTGCCCTCAAACAAGACTCACAACCCAATGGATGCCTTTTATATAATTGATTAGAATTAATTTCGGGTACTTATTGTCAAATGAGCAGGCTCATTTAAGTTTGATAGATACTAGATCAGTAAATCAATAACTATTTTCTCAGCGAGACTGTGATCAGTTGCCTCGATCTGCTTTAAAACCAACTATAACTACAGAGGAATAACATGCAAATGATTGCATTCTTATTCTTCTTTTCTAAAAAATATAGAAAAACAATGTATCAAGTAGTGATTTGGGTAGCAACAGGCTAGTTGAAACAGCTAAGAATTAAAATGAAATTTATTTTTCATTTCTTGCTCTTACAGTTATCCCAAATTGTAAATAAGTTCACATTCAAACTCACTGTAGAAGTATTTTTAAAAAAATAAAGATTTCTATTTCCTCTCCCTAACTTAATTTCTAAAATTTAAACTGAAGACATGCTATCATCCTCTGTACAGAGATGAAAGGGGAAGATAATCCACAGCAGCTCCTAGCAGGAAAATTAGAGAAGGCTTATGCTCTTTGATGACTGAGCTGCTCCATCTTGCATGATGGTGTGTGCAGTCACTGCTGAGGTCCCTAGCCAGGAGAAAGGGGCTGTTCAAATCCTTCCTCTCTGAATGTGGAAAAGCTGTTAGGCTTGGCCTAATTATTTTAGAGGCTTATTAAGTAAATCAACTTTCACTGAACATTTTGCATGCATTCAATACAGATTCTGCAGGAAATGAGTGGGAAAACTAGTCTGCTGTAGACAAGGTCCTCTCAGGCATCCCTTCACGCCTGTCCATCTGGAAGACAGACCTGCACCTCTTCCCTTCCACCAGAGAAGCGGGAGATAGGCAGAGCTACAGCCCTGCAGGATGAAGGCACAGCACGGACTTAACTTTATACTGACACAAAATCAGATGGAGGTGGAGCAAACTGAACCCGGGAATAACTTCAATGTCCTTGCTCTCTTAGGTTCTTTGTTTTCTCCTGTACCGCTGCCTTTTTGCAGTGCATCTCTTTCCTAATGATTTCTATTTTAAGCCGGTCTCTGTGGGGCCTTTCCAGGAAGATGACTCCTGCTGAGAGGAGCTAACTCGAAATAGCTGCAAGCTCTATTATGGATGCTGCCTTTCTTCTACTAGTTCCTGATCAATGACTTGTGAACAGTCGACAGTGCCAGAATCGTGTTAAATTGACTTTTTTCACCCTTGCTTTCCACTACTGAGAAGACAGCTCAAACTCAGGATGCAGAAGTACCTTCTCATTGCCAAGGCAGGCAGCAGTAAGGGGAGAGCTGAGTGTATTACTTCACCTCTTTATTTTTCCAAAAAAGGAAAGCAAAAAAATCCCAAGGTTCCCATAGATGTCAAGGCACAGTCAACTCTCTGGACTCATATTCCAGTCCTTTTGTGTGATCAGGGAATGAAACTGGGGTTTACAAAAAATGCTTCCAACATTTCCTGCACAGTATACTAGCAACAGCAAGACAGATTTTTCACTAGCATTGGAGGGCTGGAAGGATGGACTGGGAATTTAGCTTCTGATAATCAATTTTTGTCTCTTATGACAACAAATACTTCCTTCCTACCTGAACTTGATTGGACTTTGAACAGGAAAACATGTTCTCTCCTCAAAATTGGACAGAAAATCTAGAACTTAACAGTGGTTTGTGGACTTTTGAGAAAGACTACACTGTATGACATAGTGATATTGCGGTTTAATAATGCAGCTCAGGATGTTTCCAAATACCGCATATTCTTTCCAGCATCAAAAATACAAATGAGAGGAGTTAAATTTCCTTCTCAACAATAGAGTTTGTGATCTAAGTGTTGATGCAGGCAACACCACTAAGTAGCCTAACTTTTATTTACCTATGTCATTGTGAATGTCAACTCTTATTGTAACAATTACGCATTATATCAAAAGCATCACTTAGCAACATTTGAGTGTTAAAGAATTTAAGGATCTTAAAGACCTGAAGTGTTAAATTTTTTGTGAAGTATTACATTCTTTAAAGCATTTATTTTAATATAAATTATGTATTTATATAGTATATACTTGTGATTCATGTGTCACATGTGGAGCACCAACATTTTATCAATATTTAATGTATGGTAATGCCTGTGACATCGGAGAAATACGTGGTAAAAAGTCACCAACCATCAACTCACAGCAATGCACGGAATCGCAGGCTTACAGAAAATGAGGTTGGTAGGGTCATAAAGTCACTTTGTCCACCCCTTGCTCAAAGACAAGATCAACTCTCAACTATGAACTCTAATTTACACATGATAAGCAAATCATGCTTAACATATACCTTATGTCTGCACCAAGGTGTACTGGGACAATGGTGTATTCCCAGGCATCCTGTGCTTTCAAAGAGAATATAAAAGAGTACAGGCATTGTGCCTCCCATGGCAGATGATCAGAGTGTGCTCTTCCTATCCAGAGCTAATTTTTTTGGAGACATTTTGGCCCTGATGGTGATGATAGGCTGTACCGTCCCACACTCCTTACATGAATGTACAGTGCTGATCATCATTAAGACAAATGACATCTGTGTAGTAGCTATCGTTTCATGTGCTCCATATTCCCCCATCTGCATTCTGCTCACTAAAACTCTTTACCCATGACTGCCAACACCTACTAGGACCATCAGCCTCTGAGCACCTCCAAGCAACATATTTTTATTAAAGTTCAAAGCAAGTTTTTTTCCTCTCTCTCCTCCTGCAGAATTGCTCTCTTCCTGTTGCTATTTACATTCACTAGAAATAGAAAAATTACTCCGGTGTGAAGTGACAAGCAAATGAGAATTCGTTCTGCATAAGCGACAAACTTAATAGCCATAAGAAATTGAAACCTTTCCCAAGGGGAAACTATACATTTTCACTTCCTTACGATCTAAACACTTCCTTCACACTGCAATAGATTGCAGACATTACACTTTAAAATTGCTATGGTTGTGTAAAAGACAGTTACTGTAGATCATGTAGCGATTTCGAAAATGTAAGATTTTCTACTGCTTGTATGGCTGAACTCATTAAAACTGTTTCTGATTTTACAAGCAGAATGATTTACCCAAATACTATTGTGGTAAATGCTACATAAAAACCTGGATAGATTGAGAGTTTTGAAAGCAGACATCCATAAATGCATGAAATTCCATTTAAAACATTCTTAAGGGATTTTCTATGATGCATGTCATATATGGAATAAATGACAACAAACTGTGAAAGCCGTTTTTAAAGCTTTCTATGAGATCATTTTCTCCAGTATAGAATTATGATGTTATCTCAACCTGTGTTAATAAATACTTCAGAATATATCACTATGTATTTTCCTTTAATTGGTCATTGTTTAGAGTTTTCCTTATCTGTATGAAAAACACTGTTGCAGTTATTAGTTTCTACTGTGCTGTCAACCTAATTGCTTACGGTGAGGATCTATGGAAACAATTAAGCATACAAATTATTTCATTCCAGTCAGCTTTAGTGTTTGACCTGTGTGGAGAAACTCATATGATGTTAAAGCATTATGCATCTGGTTATGTCTGTAAGAGAAGTATACCCTGTTGCATTTTACGCTCTTTTCCACTGTAAAGACTTTATTATAAAAGGCTACTGTTGCATACTTTATTCTTGACAGATTGAGGGTGAAAGAATGTGCATTAACTCCTCAGACAACTTCTACATTTTGGATCAGATACATCGGCATTAAATAGTTTAAACATTTACCTGGTTAATTCATAACTGAATAACTTTTATTGAAGGTGTGCATTGATTTTAGTCTGTGYAAGTTTTGTCCATGTAAATAGCAATATACTGGACAATTATGGGTTAAAATATCTAATGCAAAAGGTTAGTTTACATTTCCCAATTAAAAAACATCCACACTTTTCTGTGCTATGAAGCTGGTGAAATTGTGCTGCCATTCAGAAAAAAAGGATGTTGCAACTTATTTCAGAATAAAATCTACAGAGTACCCATGATTTAAGTCTTGGATAGTTTTTGTTTATTCTGAGGTGAACTGAACATCAACGAAGACAATTGATACTGACACAGGAGATAATACATACATCCAACACATGTTACTAACGTAATTATTGTGGCTGCTGCTCAGTAAATAATCTGTTTCCTACAGCTATTCTAACCTGGAAGAAACGCTAAAGCATCGAAACTAAAGATGACTCTCTATTAAGAAGGAATATGCAGTTTGAAACAAGTGCTTTCAATTTTCAAGTAGTGTACACAAAGAATTTAGGGATCCTGACTACAGCTATAGGACTTTTCAGTTCTCTTTAAGGATAGAGGTTGATATAGCAAAGACACTTACTTGAAGTGCCATCTCCAGGAGGCAGGGAGGAAGGAGAGGGGGTGATTTGTAAACCTCACTGTATCATTCAAACTATTTTGTGTTAATTACTCACATGTATTGTATAACTTTTTTTTGTAATTTTTGAGACTTTTATGATTACCCTGTGGTTATTCCTTCATTTAAGAAATCTCAGTCTATTAATTATATTCTCTCTGTTCTTTAAAACTTTTGTTTCTAACCTATGGCATTTCTGTAATAGAAGACATATTAGTGTCAAATGTGCCCTGAGAAGATGGGGCAGTACTCCTAAAATCAGTGTTACACTATTAAAGACTTTTTAAGTAACCATGGAGTGTATTTGGGTTTTGCGTAAGACAACTGCAATTTCTGTTTTATAGCCTGAGAAGTTGGATGGCAGAAACGAACGAACTTGCTTAGTAGAAGAGATTGTAATGTACACTAGCTTTGACTAAAACTAGTAAAAAAAAAAAAAAAAAAAGAGATAAAAAAAAAAGAGCCCTTAGATATATTTGTACCACTTATTCAGAAGTCCTTAGGAGTGGATTACTGACTGTAGTGCTGGATTTGTGCCAGGATTATAACTGAAAAGCAAGTGAACCCAAGCTGTGAAGTGTGGTTACATTCACATTAATAAAAATAATTAGAAACACATGTTAAAGCAAAGCCGTTTTCCTCTGCCTTAATTTTGTTCCCTGCACTTTTGAATGTCTTGTGTAGTTTTGATAAATGTACTGACTTTCTGTTTGCTACCACTGTACAGTTTTGAGTCATGCTGCTGCTCTCTTCTGAAGATGAGGATTTTTCCATGTCACCTGGTCCATCTACTCACTGCAGTCCTCTTCAGTGAAAACAGCTGTCTGGGATCATTCAAGCAGCTCTGTGCCCTTCCTCTAGCGATGACATGTATCCTGAACATGAAAGGCTGAACAAAGTGTGAAGAGCAAAAGAAGCGTATCATATATGCCCCTGCTCACCTGGTTGGTTACAATATAGCTACAATGATTTAAACTAAAGGTGAATCTTGAAGAATATAATAATAAGCAAAACAGTAACTATAGCTATAATAATACCAAAGATCTTTATGGAAATAATGGGGAAATTAATAATTCAGTCATGCCAGAATTTAGCTTTTGCCAAGGTTTCATTCTTCTAAAGCTGACATCAGAAGAGAAATCACTGCCTAAGAGATGCTGGGAAGGAAAGGACGGATTGTCAGTGGCCGTCAGCAGCAGGGAGGTGTTCACCACACAAATGGAAGGAAGCAAGAAGCCGATGGAAGTAAACACTGTGACAGGAATTTGCTGAAACTTGCAGAGAAAGGTGTTAATTTAGGTAATGATGGGGTGTGTAAGCTTCATCATTTTAATCTCATTTTCATCCAGACTGCCAAGATGAAAGGGTTTGTAGGTGCCTACCACAGTTGGACTTTCAGGACTGGCACAGTTGTAAGAAAGAAAGTAGCTCTCTATCAGCTGAACTGTGTGTTTTTGACCTTAAGAGCTACCCTCAAGGGACAAAAAGGTGGTTTAAATTCATGGGGCATGAAGAATTACACTTTTATTCTTCAGACATATATCATTAGCATGACCAGAAGCGAGAGTCTGAAAGTTATGCTGTACAATAAATATTTGTTTCCCATTAACCATTCCTGTATTCAGTTTAATAAATTTGTTAATGTTCTTTATTTATAAGCTGTTTTTATAAGTTATTTTATATCGTTATTCTTAACCAAAGGGGCAATCTCCTTGGACTCATGGGGCTGTTTGATGTGGCCTTTTTTACTTATAGCATTTCTAATCACACTGGGTTTATAAAATATGGATTATTTTATTTATGTCCCAAGCATAAGAGAACTCATTTGATGCACTTACTACCTCAACAAATGATAAAGTATTTCATTTCAACCCAGGGCAGCAGAATAATTTCCATTTCATTTTATCCTTACAAAAATGTCATAACCTTTCATCCCTTCACATGATACATAAAACAAGAATTCAGTACTATCTTGCATACAAGTACTGCATCCAGATCTATTCTGGGCAATATATCAGCCCCTAAATAATAAGCAACTAAGTCTACTTTCTCCTTTCCCTCCCCCACTGCAAATGATCTTTATAATGAAATGCATCCTTGTAACAATTGCATTCACTGTTGAAGGAGAGATGGATGAAATCAGTCTAGTTAAGCCTTTGAAGGTGCTATTTATTTCACACAATAACTAATATTATACTAGCAACTATATCCTGTAAGTTTTTATTCCTGTATTTTTATATTTTTCCTTCCTTTCTCATGGTGTTTGCAATAGTCACAGTGAAAAGGTGGCTTTGAACCGTGTTTAATGAGTCTTCCAAATAATATTTGTCTGGGACATATCAGGCAGCGTAAGTGTAAAAGTGAATCTCACAACTGCCAGCATTGCCTGATGGCTGTGTCAGTGACATGTCCTGTGATCCCATCCAAAGAGCTCTCAAAAGACTAACTTCCATTTTTTTGTTACTGTGATGTCATAACTTCTGGGCATTTTGTAAATATGTAGTTATCTACAGGCTACCTATGAAAGCCGAGAGCTGGCCTGTCATTTCAGTGGCAGAATGCCGGTGGTGTTTAGAAGAATGGGGGATGAAACCCTCATCTTTCCACATCCCTTCCATAATCCACACTGGAGGGGCAGAGATGTACTGAAATACTGGTGAAGGACATAGCACCATATTACAGGTAGGAGAAGTCACATTAGAAAATGCACCATAAGGACAACCCAACCAGCCCTGTACGGGTAGCTCAGAGAAGGATTTATTTGCTTGGGCTTAGCGGAGCCAGTATGCTTAAGCATAAACTTACTGGATGCGTGTCAGAGCCGAGAGGTTTTTGTGATGTTGCCTCCAAGACAAGAAGTGATTTAAAACCTGGATATTGAGCAATGTATTTCTGAGACCCACCTGAATGTCTCTCTAGCAGCTGGCTCAGGTTTAGCAGTACTAATATGAAGATGAAGTTAATAAAACCAGGCAGACTTACGGTTCTTCTGTATAATTGGGTACCTTTGCACATATTTCTAGGGTGTTGTGCAGAACACTGTGAGCTAACTCTTTACAGAGCCAGTATGAGTCCGCAGGGCTTATTAGCTGAGTCTCTACACTCTGAGAAAGCACCTAAATTGCTTCTGAATCTCAGCTAGCTGGGGAAGCAACCTTCTGCATTTACATAGTGCTGCCCTTAAGCAAAAGCAAGTGTGGAATGACCTTAGTTTCTCTACTTTCATAACCTGATAAATTGCCCATCAAAAAAGAATAGTTTCTATATAAAGATCCCCACATCCAAGTTAATACTGAACCAATGTTCCTTTAAATTGCCTCTCGTGAAAAGGACTTCCTGTACTACATGTGTAATTATTTGGTAAACTTTCACACACTTGGAGCTCTGAAACTATGTCTCTGTTGGAAACAAATGTAGGTTCTTCTGTCTCAGAGAACAGTGATGGATTCGTTCCTGTCCCTTATAAACAGATGACATTTTAAAATTCAGCACTTTTCTCTCTGGAACAAAACTGGCAAGCTCATAAACATCCCTCACAATCTCATATTAGTACTTGCCTATGGAGGATTGATACTTCTCCAGGGTTTTGATTTACTTTTTGTTAAGAGGCTGTGCTTTAATCCGGGGCCAGTGCTGACATGCTCCGAATCCTAAAGATTCTAGAACAGCAGACGGTGTCAGATGGCAGAGTCATTAACTGCTGTCACTTGAACTGCCATTTAACAGCACTGTGTTGGCTTGAGCCTGCGACATAGTGAAGCTTTGCTCTTTGAGACTCTCCAGATTGACTTCATGTTGAACTAACACCTCAAACTCAGTTCCACGTCAAATGTGAAGGACAGGTGATGAGCCTTCCAGTAGGTACAGTGGGGCCCTCTGAGTGATGTTTGGGTGCATGTCTCTTAAATAAATTATTCATGATCTGCTCTAAGACATCAGACAGAGGTCACATTTACCAGGGAAAATCTTCTTCTGAATGCACTTGCTAGCCTGATGTTTTCTTTCCACATAGTGAAAGAAAGGAGGAAACAATCAAAATTCTTCAAAAAGTAAATAACATTATGACAGGTTACAATATTGTAATACTTAACTGGTATATTACGGCTTTCTGAATCATTGAGCCTTGAGGTATTTATGTGCACTAACAGAAAAGTACCTCACAGAAAGAAAAATGCTGAAGAACATTACCATATTACTGAATGCACTAGGGACAATATTATTTCCTGAAAAAGGCCAGTGTATGTGAAAAAGAAACATCAAGAAAATGTATCTGTGATGATGCTGGAACAGTAATAGCTATGGCAACTATACTTTTTCACTATCAGCTGAGTAACATTCTGCATTTATATTGCGAACAAAGCTGCAGGACAGGCTTAGAAGATTGGATGTATCTTCATTTCATTAATGGAAAAATTGAACACAGGATTTCTTTTTTTTTTTTTTTTTTGAAAGCTATGACAAGCTTGTGAAAAAGGGTGGGAACAGAAATAAAATCTGCTTTCCTGTCTGGTCACTTTACATATAAAAATTTCAACATTTGTCCTTGGAGGCATTAAAAGGCATTCTGCCTTAGCAGTTCTTCAGTTGTTAAGGGAGAGGGGGAAGAAAAGTAAAGCTCTTTCTAATGCAGAGCCCTAGAAGAAGACAAAGATCACAGGATGACTTTCCTCTCTTTTCATAATCAAAAACCTATCACTAATTTCTACACATAGCACTAAGTAGCAATATTTGGGAACCGTCATTCATTCCCATGGTAACATCCCCTGATATTACAAGCAGTTAATTATGTCATTGCGGTGTGGTACATTGTGTGGTTTATTTACGGCAGGAGATAAACATTTAATGAAAGCATCTTTGAATATATGAACAAAATAAAAACTGCCGTTCTATCCCTCTGGTGTTTCCTCATGCTCTGTGCAAAGAAAATATGGTATTAGCAGATATCTGCTGAAACCTACAGAAATACAATGCTCTTGGTAAAGAAATGTGATATTACATGGCAAAGAGGAGAATTCTGCCTGAGATTTTACCTAAACAAAATTATTTTCTAAAAAGACATCATAAAAATATACTTGGCATAATTGGATTTGATATAAATAGATTATAAACTACTAGGGGTTCCAAACAGAATAGATTACTTCATGGTTATTTTGATCATTTCTGAGCTACAACACATGACATCGCTGTCATGAAGTAACTGCCCCTGACTGTCATCAGGATTCCCCTTGTAAGGGAAAGAACCTGAGAAAAGATAGCCAAAAAATTCTGAATCGTTTCACTGGAAACTGCAAAAAGAACTTTCTATAATTGTTTGACATTCAGATTTATAGTGCTAATTAAATAATTCCGTGCTGAATGGTCACTGGATATGCATTTTTATAAGCTTGAATTAATATTGTTTTGTTAAGAAGTGACCTGCAAGTATAATGCAGTCGATACAGGAAAAAGAATACTGGTTGAGTAATAAAGTTTGAAAAACACTCTTTAAAATGTCAATCTAAAAAAATGTGTTTTTTTTAAAAAAAAAGAACCTTAAACTTTATCAAATTTAAAAGGTAGGCCTTAGACTAAAAAACAGACTTATTGATAATTCTTATAAATGTTGTCTAACTCTTTGTTCAAGGAATTAGTTCTGGAAGGCTCCTCAAATTTTACATATCCATATGCTTTTATCAATAGTTTAGACAACTATTAAATGTATGATGTTTAAGTCTGCAGTTAGAGTGGTAGAAGAAAACAGAGTACATTGCAGAGCTACCTGAATTATTCAGCTAAAACGCCAAATGACAAGAAGTAAATTTTAATATAACCAAATGGAAAGAACACATATGGAAATAACATGTCCTGATCATTCCTACAGGATAAAATCCTCTGTTTATAAAGCTGTGATTCACCAAATTTTAAAGGTCATAATGGATTATCACCTCAACCTATCACTGTATCAAAGAGCACTAATGTGATGCTGCATTGAAAATGTTTAAAAAGAGGAATGCCACATAAGAGTAGAGAGATGACCTTGTTTTACTAAGTAACCACTTTGCTGAGCCCATTGCTGGTACAGCGTATCCTGATCTGATCGACCCATTTCAAAAGGCATATGAAAACCCTGAAGAATCGAAAGGAAGACCACAAAGATGATCGGGTCTAAAAAGCTACCCATACAAAATGAACCTTAAAGTGTTCATTCAACCCTAAAGTACCTAGCAAAGACAGTGTTGAGAGATTACTTAATCACTGCGCATAGGTAAGTTGAATGAGGATTTTCAACCTTGCTATCAAGAATGCTACAAGAGCCAAAAGCTGGGTGATGAAGTCAGAAAAATTCAACCTCACAGGAAGAAGTAATATCCTTGAAATCAAATGTCCTGACAGATTACAAGAGGAGTGATATAACTTATCATTATCTGCTCTGCGGTCTCTGAAATGAAGCAATTTTCATGGGTAAGAGATACCTGCGGGAGAATCAGACCAGGTGCAGTATCAGCCCCTGCTAACTTTTTCCCTAACCCAGAAATGACCAGATACGCTGAGAGTTTTACTTTGCTGCCATTCCCTGAATGGCATCCTGAGCAGTGGATGGACACTGGAGATAATCCTCAGGGGGTGTTCTGTGATGCTATAGAGAATCCATTTTCTTGGACAGCCTGCTGGCATGTGCTGCTCAGATTACTGGGATGAATGTGATGGACAGATTTCAGATCAGAAGGAATTTTGCACAGGTCAGACAAGCAAGAATCCTGGTGKTTTTTTTTCCTGCCTTCCCATGGATCATCTGCTGGCTGATTTGGGGGTACCTAACGTCATCAGTTTGCTACAAGTGCAGAAGCCGTGAAGGTTGGTGTTATCTCAGTCTCTCTTGTGCTCTGTTTATCACGCGTAACTGTTAATCTCTATGGGATTTAAATGCATTAGTGTAACCCAAATTTACAAAGTTAATAGCCCGTGATGCTGACAAGATGTGCGGGAATATTGTGAAGAAGTACAGGGAGAGGGACTTAGAAGAAACTGGGCTGGAAGGCTCTGGGAGCACTGCAGGGGTGCCACGATGCACCCAGTGCACCCCTGCAGCCAAAGCTGTAGAGGGGGTGGCTTTCCTTGCCCTGCGAGGGTAACGAACGGCTCCACGATGCTCTCGTGAGACTACTGGCTCCAAATGTTTTTGTTTCTAATACATTTGGGAGTAAAGAGTTTAACACCTGGATATTATCACAAATCTTTTGCTCTCATTTCATGGATCCAGTGCTGAAAAACAGACTACTTCAAGTACCTTTGTCTGGTTTTATTCTGATCTCTAGTTTAGAGCAGTTGCTGGGGAAATGCTTGTACTTGAACTGATATCCCTGCTAAACACTCCTAGCCTTCTTTCCTAAGGGAAAGAAACTTCATCTTTTCTTCTTGACATAGCAATCTTTCCCCCATCATTTCAGCAGCTAATAATTTATCCCTTGCACTTGTTTCCAGTCTCATCATTGCTCATGCACTCTCACAGAAGCAATACATCAGACTAAAGCTGTTGGGGTTAGAGGTTTACACTTGGCTTTTGAAGGCTGTGATTTCAAACTTTCAAATAACACAGTATTTATAGATTTTCCTAGGCTCATAACAGTGGCTACTAAAACACTCACATAAAAGAAAATGAAAATACAAGTATAATATGGCTTTCATATCTGATCTTTTAAACCTGGCAAACTTAGGTAGCATGTATTTAGTTCTACCCATTGAAATATTCAATTTTAATTTATTTTGCTTAGATGTTGCAAGCTATAAATAAACCTTAAAATTACTGTGTCCTGGTTTCTTAATAAGTGCTTTTTTAAGTGCTTAATGAGTGCTTTTTCACATAACTAAATATACTAACTTTTGGAGTTCAGTTCAGCACAGGTTAAAAATGCTGCTTTTTTTCAAAGCATAGCTAAGCACATTTACACCTGAATTGATTGAAGCTTTTTGTTTACTTTCTCTGATTTGTCTTGGCAATATATAAGTTGAATTTTAGATTGGTGTCTTTGCTGATTCTGTTCCCAATGTATTGTCTTCTATCTTTCTATATTTCTACTGGTCTGAGCAAAACACTACAAACTAGCCAGCCTATAGTAACACATTTTTACATACTGAAGGTGATCAGCACAGATTATGAAGATGCTACATTTAATAAAAGCATATGAATTTTATACAACTATCACTGCAAGCATCAATTATCATTCTGGGACTGTTGAACTGCAAACGGGCTTAAAAAGTGTAAGCTCACATCCTGTGAGCTCCAGCACGTCTCTTACCATACAACAAATCTTAGGAACAGACAAAGGGCATCTGTGCCAAAATGCCTCTACTATTTTTTAGCATCATCAGTGGCTATCACACTCCCAAGTTTAAAAGTATGACAGTATAAAGATATAGTGGTTGGCAGCATCTGATAGAGCAACTGGGTATATGAATTCAATCTTCTTCATGGCTTATAAAATAATATGCACTGGACTACATAAATATTATTTTAGTTCTAATACAAACATGAAAAGAGCCTTCGCAGAGATTTACAGGTTAATACAGGGTACTGCACTTACCAAGATGTGTGTTCATCATCTTCGCACAGTATTTGCACATGGCTTCCAAGTCATTTAGTTGTCCTTGTAGGAATGAAATCTGGGCCTCCAATTCCTCCTCCTACAATTAAGATTATTAGCATTAAAAAAACCCCAACTTTCTATAACACACAATAAAAGTGGTACGCTAATCCTTGACATGCTTAGACATCTTCTGATTTTTCCTATTCCTTTGTTCTTGAGAACATTTTGGAAATAAAGAGAATCACCTTCCACCTGTATTTATTAAAAGAATTGTAAATTCTTTTGTCATTTAATGGAAATAGGGTTTGGTTTTAATGTTTCAGTGTTTATTAATACTACTCTTTTTCCTTCTGAAGAGTCAAATAAAAATCTGTCTACATTGATCCAAGAAAGGTTAACAATTCATGTTTCTTTTACAGATTAGCTACCTGGTTTTGCTTGTGCAAACACAGTACCACAGCAATGGCTGAAAAAACTCACCAAATGAGAAAAATTCTCATTTCTGGCAGAGTAATTTCCACAGCAATTCCTTTGGAACCTCAGAAAAATTCCTTTTTTTTTATTTCAAGGGATATATTTCATGAGACCTAATACCATACCTCAAGGATGCATTACTGCCATACATTTTGGCATACTTATTTGTGTAACACATTGTGCTCTATCTGTATAAAAACCCTGCACTTCTATGCTCAACCAACTGCACTTCCACACGTCTTATGTAATATTTAGGTGAAAACTATTTTCAACTCACATACTATAAAGCGGTTATTTTAAATTACCAAGTTATGTTTAATAAATATGCATCGAGTGTAATTTAAAAAAAAATCTAAAAAAATCTAAAAAACAGATTCTTGATTTTAAGGCCTAGGAGAAGCATTATTATCTAGCCACATTCCCTGCCTAAGCAATGGGAACTAGCTCAGATAAGAATTTCTCTTTGAACTCCTTTCTTTGCCAGTTTACAAATGCATCCAGTCTTGACTTTAAAGACCATACTGCAGAGAAAGTTCATCACTCCATTGGAAAAATTCCTTCAAAGCTTAGTCATGAACAGTATTGAGCAGTTTTTTGTTTGTTTAAGTATGCAATTGAATTCAAGATATTCAGATAAAGGCAAAGTAACTTTTTAGCCTCCTGTTTTTCTTGGGAGTTTTACAGTTTTATCATACTCTCGTTTGATGGAGATTGCTGAACATTGGAGTGTGAATTCAAACGAAAAAAATCCAAAACTGATCAGCAAGAATAAAGAGAATGAATCAGTCTTGGTTTAAAGGTACAAGTGATCTCAATCTCCATCAGAAAATAAGTCAGTCAAGCAGAGCAAACTTTGCACTAATATAGCATATATCCAAAAGCAATTGATAAATAAAAAGAAATTTAACAGTAGCACTTTGCAAGATCTAGCAATATCGCTTTTTCCCTACACACTTTTTCCTCACACTTACAATCTACGGACATTAAACATTTTTTCTTTGCTATTTCCTTATATTCATAGAATCATAGAATAGTTTGGATTGGAAGGGACCTTTAAAGGTCATCTAGTCCAACCCCCCTGCCGTGGGCAGGGACATCTTCAGCTAGATCAGGTTGCTCAGAGCCCCGTCCAGCCTGACCTTGAATGTTTCCAGGGATGGGGCATCTACCACCTCTCTGGGCAACCTGTTCCAGTGTTTCACCACCCTCACTGTAAAAAACGTCTTCCTTATATCTAGTCTAAAATATTAAGTATATTAAGTCTATTAATATACTCTCACCTTATTTTACTCAACCTTATATTTTGACCACTTAAGCCTCAAAGGATTGATTTTATATTGCCAATTTATAGTTGCTGAAAGAGTAACCTCATTCAAAGTCTGCCATTCTGTCACAGCCTATACAAGCATATCTGCATTGATATTTCTATTCAAGCAATGTCCCTGCATACAGTTAGTGTCTGCAAGAAATAATCTACCATAAATTTTAAATTGTCATTGCACTGCAAGTGCAGCTGTAAGATAGGGAAAGGTGACAATATTTGAGTATTTTACTATAAAATAACATAATCAAATTCTAAAATCATTAGCTAGTAATTGAAACCCTTTTATCTCCTACAAGTGGATAAGAAAATTTAACTTCTGGTAATAAATATTTCCATGTTTCCCAGATTATTTTTTCTTATTCATGGATGAGAACTGCAGTAAATTGATCTTAAAATGCTTTTGGACAGCTCTATCTACTTGAGCAGATTCTGAAACTAACCTTTTCAACTGTACAACAGTACCTCTTCATTTGGCAAGTGAGACCGGTGCTGAGTAAACTACATCGACCGTTCTTTCAGCTCGTTAGGATCCAGCATGGGGAGCAGAAACGTTCAGCAGACCCAGCACTCACAGAGGAAGGTACTGTGGCTGGGAACTCAGACAGTGCAAGAAGTTTCCTGCCAAGTGGGAAATCTTGCACAAGGCTGAGTGAACGCACTTGGAGTTCCTGACTTATCTGGCACCCTCAGGAAGGGCACCAAGCAGTGCTGCCAGCGGGATGTGCAAATAATCAAGACAGTTAACTTGACATTTGACACACGAGAGACCCAGATGTGCTGTTTCCATAAGAAGACAACACCCAAATGGTGATGACTTGCTACAAGACATAACCCCTGCCGCTGCTGTCACCAGCAGTGCTGTGGTGACCTCTGTGCAGATGGACACCTCAGGATGACCTCCCTGGAAGGGAAGTTTGCTCTGTTGTAGCTGCTGCAGCAGCAGGTGAGGAGCTGCAAGGAGAGGCAAGTGTGTTTTATTGCATCAGGGGTGACAGACAGGATCTTTCAAGATGTAAAAGCTTATGCAATGGACAGGGAAGGTGCAACCAAGGCAAAACACAGTGGGAAGAAAACATGCACTCCTAAGAGGGTGAAAACTGGAAGCTTGTGACTTCTGGCAGCAGGAGGGCTGCCCAGTGGTGCAGGGCCCAGGCAGCAGAGGGGAAGAACAAGCTCCCTCAGAGGAAGAATCCAGGTTGGACACTGTATCAGAGCACTACCAAGAGAAAGTGATGAGTGACAGTGAGTAGTTGGTGACGCTCTTCCAGCCAGATTCATCAACTAGGGAGGTTTCTTGATTGCATGGAGCCTCAATTTGTGGTGCTGCCAAAAGACTGTTTGGGGTCACCTAATGTTCTGACTTTTTTTCTGCTTATTCATGCATACACCAATGACACAGTGATGTGAAACCATTTCAGTTCAAAAGTGACTGCAGGGCTCCTGAGCAAGGGTGAAGGAGACAGGAATCCTGGTGGTGTTTCTCTTTAATCCTATGGCAAAAGGGAAAAGCCTGGATAGCAGCAGATGTATCCAGTAGACCACATATGGCTACACATTTGGTGGCACTAGCTGGGCTTCAACTATTTTGCTTGTGGCACCCAATTTGATGAGGAAAGACAACTCAGAGAATAAGTCTACTTGGCAAAGACAGGGAAGAACATCTTTGTGAACAGACTTGCTAATCTAGTGGGGAGGACTTTGTCTGTCATAGAACAGGGACCTAACCCAGAATTACATAAGGAAGCAGCACATAAGGAGAAGGTATGCAGAATATCCACTTGGCTGAATAAGGAGCTTCTCAGTGAACTGAAATGGGAAAAGCACATATGGAGATGGAAATGGTGAAAATGGGGAGCATATATATGCAAACAATGACAGGAAACAATGGACAAGCACACAATCATTGTTTGGGCACAGGAACAAAACTAGGAAGGACAAAACCCAGCTGGAGCTAAAAATAATGGGGGACATTAAAGGGTAAACAAGAAGGAATTTTACAAATACGAGAGCAGCAAAAGGAGGTTCAAAGAAAATGTAAGTCTATTGCTCATTAAGGGAGATAAGATAATGATAGGTGATACAGAAAAAGCTGCAGCACTCAATACCATTTCTGCCTCTTGCTTTTTAGGCAAAGTCTGCTCCCAGACCTCAGCATGTACAGTTTGGGAAGGAGAGGGATGGCTAAGAGTTGAGGGGCAACAAGTTGGTGAATACCTGAAAAAGCAGTATATGTTCAAATACATGGGGTCACATGGGATACACCCATGTGTGCTGAAAGAGCTGATGATGTGATTGCAACACCACTAGCTATCATCCATGAAAAATCACTGCTATTACAGGACATCTTTGATGACTGGAGAAAGGTTAATTTTACATCCATATTAAAGAAAAGTGAGAAAAGAATCTAAGAAACTATATGATAGTTGGCCTCACCTTATTCCTTGGAAAAATCGTGGAGCATGTCCTCTTGGAATCAATTTCCAACATGTAAAGGACAAGACAATAATCAAGAAAAGTCAACAAGGATTTACCAAGAGCAAATCATGCTTGACCAATCTGGTTGCCCACTGTGATGAAATGACTGGCTATGCAGATGAATGGAGAGCTGTGAATGCAATATAGTTTTACTTTGAGAAAGTATGGACTGAATGAAAGGATTGTAGGTGGGCTGAAAATTGGTCAGACCCCAAGCTCAAAGACTAGAGTCAATGGCTTGATGTCCAGTTGGTGCTTGGAAATGAGCACAGTAACCAATGGACTGATATGAAGATACTGTTCAGTATCTTCATCAACGGCCCATATGAGAAGACAGAATGTATGCTCAGTAGACTTTCAGATGATTCAAGAGTTGTGGCTGCCGTGCTGACTGGTAGAACTTCAATTCAGAAACACCATGAGACACTGGAATCCCAGGCAAAAGAATCCTTTTTGAGGTTTCTGTTTTAGAAACTTCAATAAGTGCAAAATTCTGCACCCGAGGAGAAAAAACCCAATGCACCAGTGCAGACAGGGAAGGAACTTGCTATATTTCAGGCCTGCTGAAAAGGATCTGGAGGCTATGGTGGCTGCTGAGTTGTTTATAAACTAATAAAGTTCTCCTACCACGAATAATATAAACAGTGCACTGGGCTACATTAAAAGGAATGTGGTCAGCAGATCCAGGAAAGTCATTACCCCCCTCTACTCAATGCTTCTGAGCCCTTACCTTGAATAATGTTTTGGGCCTCCAGTTCAATGAGGGTGTTGAGAAACTGGAGAGAGTCCAGTGCAGGGCTACTATGATAGTTACAGGTCCAGGGGACGGACTGAGGGAGCTGGGTTGTTTATTTTGGCGAAGAGGAGCCTAAGGAGGATCTGCTGGGAGCCTGCAACTACATGGAGCTACAAAGATGATGTAAACAAACTCTTCCCAACCGTGGCAGAGGATATAGAAGGGACCATGGCCCAAAATTGCCTCTTGGAACGTTCAAATTGGTCATTAGGGAAATATTCTTCGTTAGAAGAGCAGTGCAGCACTGGAAGAGGTTACTTATAGAAGTGGTAGAGTTTCTATTCAAAGTCACTGACCTGAACCAATATTAGTGATTGTCCTGCTCCAAGTAGCAGCCTGAGCAGAGGTCTCTTCTAATCAACAAGTCTAAGCCCAATCTTTTCACAGTATCTTTCTAAAATTGTTCTGCAAATTATGAATGTTTTAATGTTTGTAAAGGTAAGCAGCAACATCACAAAGCCCCTCAGAAAAAAGGACAATTTTTTTCAGTATTCTAAAGTCAAATTCTTTAGCAGTAATAGATGAAACAACTGATTTATAGCCAGCATTGTGCAGATGCTCTTGGTTCTTGTCCAGACAGTATTCACTGCGCTTTTCTCTAAGTTCCAACTTTTGTGTTTCACTGCGCTGAGAAAGTGAGTACAAATATCAGTGCTGATTTGACCTCTCTTATGCATGAACAGAGACATAAATTCTTTGAACAGGCCAAATGTAAGTCAAGAGAAAAACATTATGGTCTATGCTTCCTTAAGAAACCGACCTTTCAACTGACCTGACACACACAGTACCAGAAACACGCGAACAGTGTTTCAAACTCATTCAGCCACAGCTCTCAAAGGTTAACCAGTTGAGCACAAAATAAAAATCAATCATTTAAATAACTAACCAAAATAAAAAATCAATGTCAACTTACCAAACAACATGTCCTATAAAGCATATAAGCTCAACATTTTCTAATATTGGGAGCTCCATTATGAGGAAGAAAAACAAATCAAGGAGCAAATCAAACAAAGGAACCACTGCATCAGACATGGGAGACCAAGATGTGCAAATTCAATGATGCAACCCTGCAGAAAAACAACTTAATAATACTTTCTGAAAATTTAGTCCCAGGGTCCTCAAAAAACTTTTCTATACCTTCAACATTCCAGATGTAGAGCCTTACAGATAATCAGTAACATCTTGAATTGAATATGAGAATGAAAAGGAAGTAGATTATTTGTGATGCCACGTTGACTTATATTTCATTAACAATATAAAGCAGGCTAGTATTCATGTCTCCAGTCAAAGCAAGAGTCTATTTGAGTGCCTCCATATACACATCTCCAACAATTTTCCTTCTGGCAAGACCGAATCTGCAAAAAACTTGACTTACATTTATGTTTCTCATATTCATCTTCCTTCTTATCCACATCCAGAACTTTGCTTATATTGTTACATTTCCTTTTTTCTTTTGCCATGAAAACTAATTCCTTTATGATTAATTATTTGCCATTTCTTTGCTATTTTTTTCCCCAAGCTATACAGTTCTGGTGCTCTCCATTTGTCCAAAGCTCGCTCTTCCCTTTTTATTACCTTTCCTTTCATCTATCTTCTCACCTTTACAAAGACAGCTATGGAAATAAATTTTTTATATCCTTCCTTCTCTCCTGAGCTCATAATGAGATCAGCGATGCCTCTACCATACCCCGTTTTTCATCAAATTTTACTGTTTCTGAAAAACAGCCGTGACTAACTGAAAGTGGCCAGCACCTTCAAGAACAGATTACAAAATTTTTACAGTTTTGACATTGTAATCCTATCCTTTTACACCTCATCACTTTATGAGCTGCAATAAGGTTTGCGGAGGTGGGTAAGGGCACTGGAATTTAGCATCCTACACAAGCCAAGGTCTGGAGAAATATCGTTTTGGAAGAAGCCACTCTTTCTCAACCTTGTTTTATCAGTTTAAACAAATTTTCTCCCAAATACATGACATGTAGCTTAATACAAAAGTAGAAGGGCTGGAAAACAAGGAATACGAATCCACAAAATCAGGACTGTAATATCTTTCTTTCATACTAACATTTAGTTTTCAGTCTTACTGTTCAGGAAATGAAAGAAAAATTGTATTTTTGTCTGTTTCACTCATGTAGAAACTCAAGGTAGAATAAACTCTGTTGTCAAAGGCTTACAACAATATACATCCAAGCACTTCATTCATGAACACTCAGAACAGCAAAACTCCATTCATCTTAAAGCTGAATCCTTCTGAATATGAATTAACTTGGCAGCACCACCAAGTGTTAAGTGTAGCGGAAAATAAACTACCTTCAAAGAGAAGAGTATTTAAAGGTGTTTAAGGTGGTTAAGCAATTAAAAACTGTGGTGGGTTGACCCTGGCTAGGCGCCAGGTGCCCACCTAAGCCGCTCTATCACTCCCCTCTTCAGCTGGACAAGGGAGAGAAAATAAAATAAAAGGCTCGTGGGTCAAGATAAGGGCAGGGAGATCACTCACCAATTACCGTCACAGGCAAAATAGACTCGACTTGGGGAAATAATTAATTTTATTACCAATCAAATCAGAGTAGGATAATAAATAAAAACTAAATCTTAAAACACCTTCCATCCATCCCTCCCTTCTTTCTGGGCTCAACTTCACTCCCGAATTCTCTACCTCCTCCCCCTCAGCAGCACAGGGGGACAGGAAATGGCATTGTGATCAGTTCATCACACATTGTCTCTGCCGCTCCTTCCTCCTCAGGGGGAGGACTCCTCACGCTCTGCCCCTGCTCCAGCGTGGGGTCCCTCCCACGGAGACAGTCCTCCATGAACTTCTCTAACGTGGGTCCTTCCAACAGGCTGCAGTTCTTCATGAACTGCTCCAGCGTGGGTCCCTTCCACGCGGTGCAGTCCTTCAGGAACAGACTGCTCCAGCATGGGTCTCCCACGGGGTCACAAGTCCTGCCAGCAAACCTGCTCCAGTGTGGGCTCCTCTCTCCATAAGTCCACAGGTCCTGCCAGGAGCCTTCTCCAGCG
This sequence comes from Oceanodroma leucorhoa, assembly GCA_030449065.1. Taxonomy (NCBI): domain Eukaryota; kingdom Metazoa; phylum Chordata; class Aves; order Procellariiformes; genus Oceanodroma; species Oceanodroma leucorhoa. Next base: position 7,794,404 of record JASVER010000033.1, read on the forward strand.
TGGGCTTCCCATGGGGTCACAGCCTCCTTTGGGCATCCACCTGCTCTGGTGTGGGGTCTTCCCCGGGCTGCAGGTGGATATCTGGGGGGGATCCAGATGGGTTGCCGGAGGACAGCCTGCCTCACCATGGTTTTCACCAGGGGCTGCAGGGGAATCTCTGCTCCGGTGCCTGGAGCACCTCCTCCCTTCCTTCTTCACTGACCTTGGTGTCTGCAGGGTTGTTTCTCTCACATATTCTCAGTCCTCCGTCCGGCTGCAGTTGCAAAGTTTTTTTCCCCCCTTCTTAAATACATTATCACAGAAGTGCTACCACCATCACTGATGGGCTTGGCCTTGGCCAGCGGCAGGTTCGTCTTGGAGCCGGCTGGTATTGGCTCTATCGGACATGGGGGAAGCTTCTAGCAGCTTCTCACAGAAGCCACCCCTGTAGCCCCCCTGCTACCAAAACCTGGCCACGCAAACCCAATACAAAAACATAACATAAAAAGTGACAGAACTGTGTTGGAGGAACAGCCCAGTCTTCCAGGTGTCTTGTCTGATACTGGTTAATGACGGGTTGGGTAAGTGTAATGGAAAAAGTATGTCATTATACAAACATGTAATGGTACTGCCCAGAATACTCTCCCAGGCTACACAGATGAGGTGGGGTTTTTTTGTGTGTAGCTAATAGCCTTTGGACTCTTCCTATATTAATTTGCCCAGTCACATTTTCTATTCTTTCAGTATCCATAGTAAGAGCACTAAGGAGACATCCCCTGAGCACTTGGCAAATTGGCAGGGCAAATTAGAAAATAATTCTGATGAGGTATCGAAACATTTAGAGGAAAATAATGGGAAAAATGAGATTGATACAAGGAAATCCTGAAGCCAGGGACTTGCTAAGGGTCTTACCAGTACTTAAGTGGTTATTCATAAAATATACACAGAGTATATACCTTTTGGATATTGGTAGCATTTTACATGTCAAACAAGATTCAGATGCATGGCATAAATTGCCTTCTCATTTAATTTTACGCAAATTTCCCTGGAGTAAAAAGCAGTGGTTACTGTTTCCATTTTGTGAGAATTTATTTAGTTTTCATTTTTCAATCTAACAATTAATCACAAGATTTAACCTTTTAATCTTGAACCCCTGACAGATGAATGTTGGTTGACACCTCCTTCATTTTTTTATGGTCTATGCCAGCCACAGAATAGTCTACAGCATATGGTGACGTATAAACCAGAAACCACTGGTTTTGAACAATGATTCCACATACAGTGGAATTTAAAACAAAATTTTAATTTATTTAATTTACTAATTTAACTTCCCTATTATTTAATTGTATCACTCGTGGGCCCTCATCAGGACCAAGACCTCGCTCTGCTGGGTGCCGTACAAACATAAAGAAAAAACCCGCTTCTCTAAAGGACTTAACAGTGTAAGCCAAGAGAAAACAGATGGCTGCAGACACACATACGGGGAGGACACGGAAACAATATGGCTGTATTAGTCAGTCTTACAGACATGGCTTCAGCATGTTAGCAACCAAACTGTTGTCAATGGAAAGGTGGAATTTTTAGGAGAGTTTTCATACGGCATTTGCTTTGCAGATGTTTAGAGAAGGTTTCTTCTACGTGAAAGGGCCTATGAAATGGTTAGATGCAAGTTCATCAAACATATCAGAGTCAGGGATGGAATATATATTGCCACTTTTACATTGAGAATTTTGCTACTTGTGAAATGTTTGCACAAATTGGAATTATTTCAGATATTAATATATTACCCTGGGAGGACACAAAGTTCAGATGCTGCCTTCAGGTATTAATTCCTGCAGAAGTGGAGGTTATGTACTGATTTCCTGTGCTGAATCATTACCTGCCAATATTTCTGTGTCCTTGTGCTAGCTGAAGTATCCCCATGCTTAATATATTCCCAAATACACCTTACTCATGTTTTGTTTTCTTCACATCTTCACAACTGTCAGTTTTTTTATTATTTTGAATATACTTTCATCAATGTTAAACATTCTAAGCCCAGTATTTTCAGGTAAGTCCTAAAAACGTTTATTTTGTTCCTTTGGACTGCATGCACAGTGAACTTGAGTCATGTTTTTATTTTACACCATTTTAACTCCTGCTCACATTTTTGTTTTACACCATTTTACTCAGACTGCTTCTACAATCCCAGGATGGTATGAGGTAGCTTAAGTAGGAACGTCTTTCTTTCCTTTTTTCTTTTTTTTTTTTATTTAAACTCTCTCTTAATTTCACTGTGTAGTACTAGTAGGCATAGCTGCTCAGAGTAGCAAATAGGACTTTATACTTGCTGATAGTTACATACTTATCTCAGTGCTTTCCTAGATCAGAACCCTTAAAGCAGAAAACAGGTTCTCTGTCAGATTAATAAAGGAAATGGTGGTGTAGTTATCCACCTTAAAGAAGGATACGGGGAATACAAAACTTATGGAAGCATACTTTTCTTCTTCTCTCTTATCTCCCCTGCCTTATCACAACTTTGACTTGTTGCTTTCCAGAAATTTTGCTCTCTGGTAGTACTGTATGTCTCAAAATACATCAGGGGACATCAGAGTAAGCACAAATGAATCAGGTAAAAAGTAATCCTAGAAGTCTAGGTTCAAAATGCAGTGCTGTCAAAGTTAAAACATTTCAGGGCACAATGCATCCTCTTCTGCTCAAAGAAGTAAATTCAGAAGAATAATTACCTATTTTAAAAACTGAAACAGAACTACCACTGTGTAATATTTAGTGAACATATGTCCGTGAGAACCCTCTGGAAGGGTGGGGGAATGAACTAAGAAAAAAAGAAAATAAAATGAAGGATGAACGAAAGGTCAACAAAATATCTATTGTGACTCCTAGGAGCCAAGCTAAATCAGGTTATGTACCACCACTGAAAAAAAAAAAAATATAAATTATTTGGTTCGGAGGGCTCTGATTGAAAACAAGTATCAAAACCAAGAAAGGAATTTTTATAATAGAGATAAAAATGTTCAACTAGGATGAGACCAAGACAAATTTGCCAGTAAATTAAAATGCTAGAAGGCATTCACCTGTAAAGGCACATATTTTTGGGCATTGGTACAATCCTGACTTCCTCTGCGTGCTTTCAGTAACAACACAGAAAGGGGTGGCATCGCACAATGCTTTCTCAAGCTATGCACATGCAAACAGAACCAACAGATTATTGGTAAAGGATTAGATGAATAAATAACATTTTCAGCCTTTCTGTACTTAAAAATCCCCCACATAAAACAGCGAACGGAACCCAACAAAACTGAAAGGGTTGCAACTCTCTTCCAACATTCAAATTTCTAACACTCTAGAGTTAGCATTGTTCAAGGAGACCCACACTTTTTAAATGCAAGACAAATTATGTTTTTCTTACTATTTTTAAATTTGAAGATGGGTGAAATATATATACATATGTATTTTAATGCATTATGAATCTGTAGCTTTTCTGAAATACAAGAAGTAAGAATTAGTGGTAAGCTATTTCTCCTCTTCTTCCAAACTAGAATAACTCTCTGTTCCTCTTCCTTGCCCTCTAGTTTTATGAGAACAGCAAGATAAAAAATATTTATTTATAATCAATATTTATTTATAATCTCTACTAACAAGATCAGTGACTTTGAGGCAAAATATCTGTTTCATTGTGTTGATGTATAATTATCTATTTACTTGATTTATTGTCTCTTAAAACAAGGCTAAAAATATTTACATATAGTGACATTTGGAAGAAAATGAAAGATGGAGCCTCAGAGAATCTCCCTAGCCCCCTGACAGATCCATTTCATTTCAATTAAAATCCTGAAAATAGCTGAAACTCTGGCTCACAGCTTCTAAACACGAGGTCCTGCTGTTGAATTTCCATCTTAAACAGTTCAAAGTCAATTTGCCAGTGTCGCACTGTTAGAGTCGGCTTAGTTTGCCACGTCCCACCTTGCCTGGAGACGTGAGTGGCAAAGGACCACGGGCTTGGACATTTTCCAAAGCAGCTCCCACTGTCAAACCTATTACTGGAACAGCTTCCAGGTGCACCAGCCTCACTGTAGCACAGCTCGAAACCAGCAACTGTGCTACTGGAGCAAGAGCAGGACTTGTTTTCATCTAACCTGGGTGTATTTTCCCCTTAAAAATACCCCACCCCTATGCTCAGATAATGTCTCCTTAGCAGGAAGATGGAGAAGGATAAACATGAATAATGGAGAAGGCTCTTGCCTAGAGACAAATAAAGTAGGGATGGAAAGAAACCTCTTTTTCAAGCTGACACAAGACAAGCGGGACTTATCTACCTGCTGGCTGCACAAGTCCACCTGCCAGCACTGCCCTATGGGACTGCCGAGAGACAGTTTAAAAACAAAAACCATGACAAGCTGGAAGATCTATGGAATGCAAAACATTTTGCATAACTGACTGTGGATGGGTAGGCACTGAACAACTGAGAAAATCAGTAGTATTTCACTTGGTAAGGGAATAGATAAGAATGGAAAGAGCTGTAGGGTAATAGAAATTACCCCTTTGAACAGAAATGCAGATAAAAGGTTTCTCTCAGCGCTGCTGTTGACATTGTTGACTTAATGATGTTGGAATATTTCTTCATACATAATAAAACTATTAATTTAGGTGGTATGACTGTAAGTATTTTGGAAATAGTTATAAACAAACACATATGCGAATGAGCATCCCATTTCCTCCATTATGGTTCAGCATCACATTGACAGGCTTTCTGCCGATCTACTACACACACTGCTGGCCTGTAAGACTGAGTAAGCCCACTATGGGAAATGTAAGAGAAATGTGTGCAGAGGAAAAAAACCCACCATCTTATGATTTTATAACTCCCTGAAACAATGCATATGGATATGGATATGGAATGATTAATATAYAGATACTCTGCAATGAATGAAGTTCATGCTCCATGCTTCAGTATTATATTACAAAAGCATTTGGTTGAATGTTATTGAAAGGGTTGATTAGGTGTGATGTACTTATGTAATTATGCTTCTTAATTTTGCCGCCTGAATAAGCATTTTAATATACACACAGTTCAACATACACACAGTCCTTCATGAAGGACTCTCAAAGCATATCCTTTGTTAAACTCATACTCAGTTAATTTTTTTCTAAGCATCAGTTGCAAAAAAGTTTCACTAACTCCTTCTTTGTTCAGGCTGGATGTATTTGACCTTTGATATGATTCCTAACATGACTGAGGATGCAGACCAGAGCAGGATCTTATTATTTAGGGTTTTTAGAATCTCTGATTACATTGTCCAGAGTTTAAAGAGGGTAAAACTTAAGTATAGTGATTATGCAGGAACTGTAAATATACACCATTTATACTACATTGTTAAAGGAATGGAAACACGAGTTTTTTTGTTTGTATAGGGAGTGATTTGATTTAACCAAACACAGACAAAAATAAGAATCAAGCTATTAAACACATACCTACAATTTATTTCAGTGGGAAAAAAATTTCCTAAACACAGAAACCCTTTCCGCTCAAAAAAATCCCCAACTAAGCCAACAGCCTGATTCAGAGAGATGTTTCTCATCCATGTGCATGTTTTTGTTGAGAGTTCAGTACAGGTCTCTCAGCTCTTCACAGAAAAGGACAGTAATTTTGTGGTGTTATCTTAACAGAGCAGGATGAAGGGATGAGATTTCCACTGAAAAGGAAAAAAGGGCAGCTCAAACCACCAACATAGATCCTCAGATGTATTTTCCTTTGCCACTGGGATGCTGAAACATTAACTTCATGATTAATGTATGGAAAGAGGATGCACAGAGCAAGTCCTGTACTTGCTGCTGGTAACATGACTGCTGTGGAGTGCAGGATCACACTTCTTGGCTCCTAAGTCACTTTGATCCTTTTGTAAACATTGCTGATAATCTCATTCATTCACAATTTTCATAGTTTTTAAACCCTCCCTCACAGTTTTAAAGGGCTGCCCAATAATTTTAGAAGTTCTTACTGCCTTTTCAAATTATAACCTTCTAATTTGCTTCTGTGCAGAAGTTACTGGCAAGTATAGTTCAGCTGCATGTTATCTGAATCTCTTGTATGAGAGAAAGACAACGGTTTACACTGACATTTTTAAAATCTTCCAAATGCGCCCACAGATCTCTTCTGTATACATGTTTATTGCTCATAATATGACAGAAAAAGCACTGCAGAGCCACTTGGGTTTTTATTCATCTTTTTTTCTAAGCAATTAACTTCCTGTTTTTATCACAGTACAGTTTCTTTTCCCTGAAATGAATCACTCCAAAAAAGATAAGGAGCATTAGGATTCAAAGCTGCTACTCATGCGTACAGCTGTCGTTTTACTAAATTATATGAAACTTGCAAGTATTTCTAATAAAAAACTCTAAAAGGCAGCTTATTTTTCCTTGTACTGTTTTCAGCTCTTTCATTTGAGTTACAGCATGTTGCGGGAGCCAGAGGAAGGCAACTGAGAAAAGAATCACACTTCCAAAATATCTCAGAGGTTTTTGTACAAACTCTGTTCAGGTGACCTGGCAGCATCTCAGATTTAATATTCTTTTCATCTATCCCTAAAATTAGACAAGTGCTGGAGTACTAAATAACTTGCATTTTTTAGGTGTCTGAATTGGCCTATCACATCACAATAAGAAAGACAAATGCCCTACAGTATTAACTGCAGTTAAACCTTAAGGCACTAAAGTTTGTTAAACTTAATGGCACTGACAACAATCATCGTGTCTTTAACTTTAGGCCTAACAAATCCAACACACTGATCAGGCAATTGGCTGTTGTACACAGACACTAACTTATTCCAGGCACATTTTATGAAGCTTAACTAAAAAAGGACATTTCATCACAGCATTTGTATTTCCAAATAAATGTTTGGCATTGGTAAGTATGGACTGACAAATATTTTGCTTAAAACCTTTTAAAGAGATTTTAAAAATAATAGTCAGAGAAAAGATATATAGGAATAAAAAAAAGTCTCCAAGATGTGTACCATGCACAAAAGATATGCTCTTCTTCAAAGGAATTTTTGCATGAATGATTTTTTTGTGTGTAGTTGTCCAGTATTTATTTTATTATCTCTTTGATTTTTGTATACCATTTCTACTTGAGAAAAACTGTCAAGCTTGTATGCTTAAAATCAGGTTCCTAAATCAGTAGAGCAGATGCCTATTTAATTGAAAATAATGGCATTCATTAATTTTCTAACCTGTAGGGGTACTCATATCTAACTTAAAATCAGTCAGACTAGCTCTATAAATCACAGACAGTAACAGTTGTTTCTACCTGCTTGTGGGGACAATAGCATATGTTGTCAAATTTGATTTAATTAAAAAGTCTGCAATCAAAACCAGCATGATGCATGACACTTTTGTTGAGGATTTTTTTTGCTAAGAAATGAGGATTGTGATTGACCATGTTTGCAAATTATTTTAGGAAAGAAAATAAACTGCTCCAGATTTTCCTTAGAAAGGTTTCCTTCCTGGGAAGTTTTTAACTAACATATTTTCTAAATGGATAATTTGATTTTTCTTAACTTGAAACCTTTTATGTAGAAATTTACTTATTAAAACATACAGTTTCTCCAAATCAAAACTTTCCTTTCAGTCAAACCCATCTTTCTCCTGTGTTTTTTTATGCAAGTTTTAAAAATGTTTATATTGTTCGACTCAAAGTTCCCTCTCTGGCACATCTCTATGGCTGAAAGCAATTTACAGAATATTCTGCCAGAAACTGAGACCAGCCAACCATATTTGCCAGAATCAACATCTAAGCAGCTTTGCTATTTGCCAAAAAGAGGGGGAGACTGTCCTTAATGGTTGCTGGAGATGTAAATGAAACATAATGAGAAATACACGGACCACAAATGCACCCGATTTCCCATCTCTGCCAAAAAGGAGAGGGCAGTAGGCAGGCTATGAGAGGAAATTTTCTAGGACTTTGTTCCAGCAAGAAGACCCAGCCAGAAGATAACAGGCACTGGAGTGCATTATATATTAAAAATTCCTGTTCTTGTTTATGGGACAGCTCCAGAAACTGCAAACGAAGTTATTCCTGTCAGAAAGCCGCAAACTATATAAAAGGGTAGGAAACCATCTCACTGCTGAGCGCAAAACAGACTTTCAAACACATTTGGTGAGCCTCACATTAACATACAGCTGAGTGCCACTCAATAGTAACGTGAAAAACATCAGGCTGCCATGGATTGCCAAAACATGATCTGATATTGTGCATTCAGCCCCGAGGCTGTAGATTCACTTCCTTAACTAAATAAAACAGGGGACATCTGTTTCTGACAACAGCAGTAAAAAACTCATTCCATTGATCTTTGCATTTGAGAGGAAAAATAGATCTAAAAGACTAAATATAACGCAAATGTTACTACCTTAAGAAGTCCTTAATATAAGAAATGGACACATCCTATTCCTGGAGGTAATGAATCAAGTTAAGTATCAATTTTGATCACAACCCTCCCAGAGAAAGTCCAACTTACCAGACTGGCTTTAGGAAAGAAAGACTCTGAACAAGTCACATTCCAGTCATAGAATCACAGAGTGGTTGAGGTTGGAAAGGACCTCTGAAGCTCATCTTGTCCAACCCCCTGCTCAAGCAGGGTCACCTAGAACAGGCTGCCCAGGACTATGTCCAGATGGCTTTTGAATATCTCCAAGGATGGAGACTCCACAACCTCCTTGGGCAACCTGTGCCAGTGCTCGGTCACCCTCACATTCAAAATGTGTTTCTTGATGTTCGGACGAAGCCTCCTATGTTTCACATTGTGGCCATTACCTCTGGTCCTGTCACTGACTGAAAAGAGCCTGGCTCTGTCCTCTTTGCACCCACCCTTCAGGTATTTATACACATTGATAAGATCCCCCTGAGCCTTCTCTTCTCCAGGCTGAACAGCCCCAGTTCCCTCAGCCTTTCCTCACAGAGGAGGTGCCACAGTCCCTTCATCAGCTTTGTGGGCCTTTGCTGGACTGTCCCCAGTATGTCCATGTCTCGCTTGGACTGGGGAGCCCAGAACTGGACACAGTACTCCAGGTGCGACCTGTGATGATGACATTCCTGTTCATCCCATCACAACATTACAGTAATGTCCTCTGGTCTGTGAAAATCATTTTTTTAACTCCATGTTGAAGGATGTATTTTTATGTATGTATTCAATTTCCGCTTTGCTTGGGAAGGGCATTAATTAGAAGTACAACGATGAAGGGGAAATGGATTATCTTTCATCTGTTACACCAAGAACGACTGATTTTAAAAGCATTTTTTTATAAAGATGCATGGCCATGTTCCAACAAAGGTAATTTCCCCAATACTTAACAACATAATCTTTATAATTTTAGAGGCAAATGTAAAAATGTAGTCCAGTTCAGTTTTACAAATAAAACAAACATGTGAACCCATTATGTTTTCAAGTCATCTTTTGCCTCCAGAAAACAGCTGTAAATGAAGCAACTATGAGACTGGAGTATTCTGATGCAACTATTTTGGGACCCCAGGATGAACTCTTTGGGGTTTTCTTCTCTACGTGGAAAACCAGGTATCATTAAATTTACAGGAAAACAAAAACCAAACATCATCTTAACCAATAGAGAAGAGATTTAAACAAACCTTTTCCTCTTGGTGCTGCTACAAACTCCTTTTCCGTTTAATAAAGGTCAGTCAAAAAGGACTGACGTAAGGAAATAGAGCCTAAAACCTTTTCTATCTGTTTAATCATAAAATGCTACAATATAAAGTATATCTCACAGTTCAAAGAATTCTTTTGAAAATCTATGCTCTGCTTAGTTTATCATGATTACCAATCTACTGAAAATTATTGTAAGGACTACAAATTTGTTCCAATGAATACATCTTTGTCCAAAATCCTTGAAAAAAAACATTAATAAAATACCACAATTTTTGGAAATTATTTACCTGAAAAACATGTTAATTGTTAATGGATTCTAATTGAGTATGAATATTACAATGGAAAATTCTTCTATGTGTCCAATTAGAGAACTAAGGAGGAATTATTCTTAAACCCTACTAGTGCAAAAACCCCAAGTTCTGTCCTGGACAATAGTTGCAAACGAAAGCTGGATTTAGATCTTGTTAAACCACATAAAAAGAAAAGTTCAATACTGGTATATTTATTTTTCTTCAACTCATGAGGACAAGCAGAGAGATATTAAGTTTTTGTTTTCTCTTTAAATTCAATTCAATATGTCTTAAATGGACACAAACCAAAATTATAGCTTCGTGTTGACAGACCACAAAACACAGCTTTTCTTTAGGCAACATTAAAGCATGTGGAACAAGAATTAAACGCTCTCTTTCAGTGAATAAAAACTGAACAAAGTTGTGCAAAATTGTGTATTTCATTTGTGCAAAATTGTGCATTTCATTACAACATTTTACATATCAAATTCAAAATATGATGTGACTTAATAAAGGTTCTGCTGTTTAAAGACAAAAATGCTGAGATGTTCAGATTAAACTTCTGCATACTCTTTACCTCTGAACATCAGAAGAATGCTGTAATATAGAAATATTGCTATTACAATTCCTATTTATTTAAATCAATAGGAAGTTATATGAGCATAGATTTGTGAAAATGGAATGGAGAAAACCCTTATGCCTTCCCCTTAGAAAAAATACAATTTTTTCCATCTATTACGCAGCTGGTTACTAATCAGCAGAAAGACAATTGGAAACGTGTATATAAAATAAAGAAGAATCCTCCTGCTCCACGGCATATGAGGTTTACCAAAGCAGCGCTCCTAAAATATCTCTGATGGGATGAGAATTTCTTTGCAACACACCCATGATAAGAGCCGATTTTCTTGGATGAAAACAATCTGTTTAAATAATAGTTTCTTGTGGCCAAATGAAAGGTCAGGGCTGTGCAAGAAATAGAACTGTGCCTGCAGACTACAGATGCTATGGACACTGGAAACCCCTGATGTATTAAGGAATTTCAGGGACAGCAGATGGACATGTTTGGATCTGCTGAGCTTCCCACCAAACTGTTTATTAACTTCAGGACTACACCAAAAGTCTAACAAAGCGAATAAACTTACAGTACTTCTCTTTCTCAGAGGCAACAGGTGCTTTCACAGTTTCATTTCAGGTAGGATTATGGGATGGAAGCTATAATGGAGATGTTACTCAACAGAAACAGTTGAAATAGCTTAGTTCTGCTTTTGCCATTAACGTGTGCTTAGGGAAACATTTCAAAGTGCAAGTGCTTAATGAATGGGAGAAATTATTGCCTCTAACAAGTAATGYGGTGTGACATTAAAATAGCTTAAAAAGTTAAAGAACTCACCGATTCTTTTCTGCTCATAGTTTTGCTTTGGGAACGGGAGCGGGAGATTGTACTGAAAAAGGAATCCTTTTTTGACGCAGACAGTGGTGGAGATCCTGTAAATTCACGTCCTCCAGACAAGCTCTCTATGCTTGGGGATGAACTGATGTTTTTTGAACTTTGGCCTGTAAAGCAAGTATAAAGTAACAAAATAATTAATCAACCGGCAGTTTCTTTTCCCTGCAAATACTTCCTTGTCTTAATTGACATTCACTGAGGTTTACAGATAGCTCAACACAGAATGAAATGTTGAAGTGTGTCAGCATGCACTGTGAGATTGAAGGACTATTTTGGCATCCATGGAACTTAATTTTGTATGAGAGAAAAATACATAATCTTAGTGTATATATAGATATATACACAAACACACACTATCTAGCGTATATATATATATGCTAAACAATCTCTCTCTCTCTMTMTATATAAATGCCATCTCAGTCTATATACCCTATTACATTCACAGACTGAGGACCTTCTTCTCCCTGTGTGGCATAATGACCAAAAGTACCATCTCATAATAAAAAAAAAACAACTGATGTCATCAACACTGCAAAGGAAATCCTTTTTCTCTCAACAAATAAACTATAAAACTTGGCAAAGAAAGCTAAGGACAAGAATGTCAGATTCCAAGAATGGGTTGGACGTTGAACATCTAGATGACAATATCTAGACTTACAACAGGAAAAAGTAAGTTAAGTTTGGGAAAGAATGTAAGTTCTCATGCTTCAAATTTTAAGGCCACCTCCACCTAACAGATATTTCGATGCAGTCTACTCAATAGTTATTTATTGCCATTTCATGCAGCTTTTCAAAAGAATCTAGTGTTGTCCACTGTCATAGTGAAGACATCTGGGTAGATGCCTGGGCTGTTTCACCATGACACTGTATGCGGTCAGACAGTCTTTGATAAGGACCATTTCTTCCAGTTGAGGCCCACAAAGTGTTCTGAAATATTTAACTTAAAATTTTATTTCGATTAGCTCCAGAAAAAAACCCAAACAATTAATATGTCAGTTTTCATTAACTTTCATTATGAAAATGTTGCATGAGGACAGATGCTAGTTTTAAAAAACCTTTCTATTACATGTATGAGGAAGTCAATCCAGAGTGACCCAATGCAATTCTAGAATTTTCCATTCTGAAAAGAAGTAAAATAGAACTAAAGCTCTAGAATTCTTCCCTTTTCTTGTTTTGTCAGCTATTCTGATGAGTCTGTTCGTGTTCTCCCTTTTTCCTTTCCTTTGTTTTTGGTGTGCTTTTCATGCTACCATCTATAGCATCAAGAATGATCCTCTGAAACTAAATCATTCAGATATCACAGGTGCAGTTTCATCTCCTTTGCAAGGTTGCGACTGAATTTGAAACCACCTCCCTTGCAGGTGTCAGTGGTTCATCCTTGTTTGCTCTGAGCTGCTCCCACTCTCTATGCCAGTTTTACTCCCAGATATACACCACATATTATTGCACAGACCTTACAATGTATTTAGTATTTTGTCATTGTGGATGGACTACCAATTCTGAAAATACAAAACTAACTCCTTTTCTGGAATGGGTTAGTCACCCCTTCATCATGCACTGTGGTCTTCCCCCATGATACAGGTTTCTAGGGAAATAAAAGAAAACTAAAAGACAAAGAAATGAAGGAAAATAGAGGCAGAAAAGGCTGCAGAAAACACGGAAAGAAATTCAGATTTAGATACAGAAGGAGACCAGCTCTGTTGAGATAAAACATTTTAAACAAAAGGAAACAACTAGCAAAACCTACTCATACAGAAACATCTTAACTTAATTCAGTCATTTAAGACCTAGAGCGGTAACTGTCCTCGAAGTGGTGTGGAAGTCAGTGGGGCTGAGCTTGGCCACCTGATGGGTGGAGACAAAGCCCGAGCCAAGTTCTCTGCGGTGTTTGACCTACACAGCATATATTGCACAGCCACAGCCACATGAAACCAGCAATTCGCATTTTCTTAAGGGAATAAATGCAGTCTGTTTAAAATGTCCTCTCAGCAAGAAGACTGTTAAATGCAAAGAGATTGAACTAGTGAAGAATAAAACATCACATGTGACAAAACAGACCAAAAATGACAAAATCCAAGAAAGGATCTGGGTTCAATATTCTCAACATTTTCTGGAAGAAAATGGGCATATAAGCTGCTTTCCACCTTCTCCTTCGTTCTCTCTTGCCTTACCTTGCTTTTCTTTCCCATGACCCTCCTACATTTTATGTCCTGCTTCTTGTACTCCTGTGGACCTTCCTCTGTCTGCCTCCTCCTCTTCTTCAGATCCCTCCACATTGCCTTTTCTGCTTCTGTGACTTCCTTGTTCCAACTTTTTCCTTTACATATTCTTCCCTTCCCATCAACTTCATTCAACTGCATTTTTCTGTTCCTTCCCAGCCCTCCTCTAGTCATTTATCACCTACTACTTAGTCTGAACAGCCTCCTTAAAGTGCAGGAGATGGAGGCTGTAAGATCTCACTTAACTGTTGCCTTCACATTTTAAAGAAAAATGGGATACGCATTAATTAGGCGAACATGAATCTCCGATTCTGTAAATAATTCTAGAAATGGAAAAGGAGAAAACACTGCATGGCCAACAGCAGAAATAATTCAGTCTCAAGGAAGTTCTTAGAAGATTTCTAATTTTAGGATAAAATCATGTCACTTGGCAACACCATTATCCTTACAGTTGCCTTTATGTAGGAAGGAGACTTTTTATGCATTTCATAGTGGCAATTTACAATGGAAGTGTGGTTTTACAGAAGGTAAAACTTAAAAATAGTTTTGGAACAGATGAAACTACATATTTTAGCAAATAAAGCATTTATAAAAGAAATTCACACAGCTAAGCCAGAGCAGCCAATATAAATGCTAAACATAAAAAAATCTACTTGGTGGACAGAGTAAAGTACAATGAAAAAATATTTTATTGTGTATAAATCAGACTAAATGGGCTCTCTTTCCCATCCTAGTAATAAGAAGATATCTTCCACATAGGATCAAGATTAAAAAAACAAACAAAAAAAAGTTAAACAAGGAGCAATATATGTTTTTCATATACTCCTCCACCGCGTGGCCTGCATTTAACCCACTTCACCTGCAAATAAGCAGATTATGTGGTAAAATTCCATAGATAACATTGAGAGAGAGAGACACTTCAAATATATTTGAGGAACCCATGCACATGAAATAATACAACTTGGTAAAATGATGGAAAAATTATTTGTAGGGATTTTTGTTTTCTATATTCTGTCTTTCAGCTCTAAGGAAAAAAAAGTCCAAAATATAACAAGAAATTGAAAAGACAGAGAGCTATACTTATGGCCATCGCTTTGCTTACTAAACAGCTACACTTTGAAAGATGGATCACAGTTTAGAGGAATGGAATATGCAACTAATTCCATAACCAAACAAGAGAAGAAATACGTATAGCTGGGATTTTGTGGACAGAACAATACAACTGTCCTAAAAGGGAATTTGCTCAAATAACACCAAGAGCTTTGACTAATCTGGTTCTTATGGACTATAAAGTAAAATGAAGATGAAAATCAAAACAATACAAGATGTAATGAAACTAAAATAGAGATGCAGTAAAACACAAGTGATAAAAATACTATTTCTGTATGTTTTAAACCCAGGTAAGAAGAAAGCTTAGGATGCACCTGATCCTCTGCATGAATAAGCAAATCTGAGAAAATTATCTTCAGGAAACACTAAATTTTTACTCTGACTCCAACCCTGTGAACAGCACTATGACATGGATTATTTGGGGATGTGATTAAGAATTAAGCAAGACAGAAAGAATAGCGCTTATGAATAATTACAGTGTGTTGCAAGTCATAAAACAGAATTCTTGGACTGTAATAGGCTTTTCCAATTTCCAGAGGAGTCATCATTTTTACAACTGTAAATAAGAAAGCTGAAAGACAAGTCACACCAATCATACATGTTTTCCCTAATGTAACAAAAAAGCCACCTATCATTTTCCCAACACAGAAATTTAGTGGAGCTGCTGCAAGAACAGTTAACTGAAGTCACCATGATGCTTTTGAAGTCTTTCAGATGTATTATGTGTGCACCAATTTCTGAGGCATTAACAACCCTCATGTAACTTTGGAAATAACACTGTAGCACCAATGCAGAGATTTCAGGCTCTCGGGAGGATTACACAAAATGCCATCTGTATCTTCTTTGTCGTGTGTCTCACTGATTCCGCATTTTTCTTAATAAGCAGTGTGGCATGTTCTCCTCACTCGATAGCTCAACAAGGTCATTCGAGAGAGTTTCTAATTTTCTAATTCCTCAGAAAAAAAAGCAAAAAAACCAAACCAGAACTCTTACCCTCCAGTTACAATCAAAGTATATAAAGTGATGCAATAAACTACAGTTAATAACTAACCACACTCATGTCCTTCTTTTTTAGCAGCTTAATCGGCGACCTGAGAACAACACTGAATTGAAACTTCCATTTTCTTCTGCTCATTCTATCAATCTCAGATAAATACATTATGCCTCCTTAAAAGAAGATTAAAGAAATCTAATCTCTGACTATCTAAGCATATACCAGAAGGTCCTAAAGCCTATATGAAACAGGCTGAAGAAACCACAAGCATGGAAATCAAATAAATGCTTATGAGGCACGCAGAACAAATAGCTAAGGATCCCTGACATAAGCAGTAGTCAGAACACATTACTGCGTAGGATGTCTCAAAAATATATATGTGCACACTAAAATTCATAAATAGTTCACAGTAATGATGCACAGGATTTCATGCACTAAAAATACATCCCCTTCTGAGGTGAAAAGGAGCAGCGTTACATCCKTGTGCTGGCTTCTAACTGGCTCACTACTTGCCTGTTGCTAATGACACTGGGGCTGACCCCAGGGTTACAAATGCTCTGCCTCAAAACCATTTGGAAAATACACGGATGTGGTAGTGGGAGAAGGGACTGAAGTGTTGGTATTGCTGGCAGGGCAGAGGGTGGAGACATGAAATGTCCTGAGAAGAAGGAGGAAAGTTTAAATGTAATGTGATCTATAATAGGGACTTATAATAAAGTAAAAGATGATGATGAGAGGAGTGGAGAAGAAAAGCAAGCTGCAGGTCTTACTAAGTTTGAGTTAAGTTATAGGGGAGATAATCATGAACGTTGGAGGCCTCTACTAAAGTATAGGAAAAGTCAGAGGAGACATGCACAAAAGGCAGACAAAAATGATGGCTCTCTCCTACAGAGGAAAAGAAGAGCTTCCATAGTTATAAGGAGAGCAAGGACAAAGACACCAAGAAGAACAGAAGTAAGGCACGATCTATAATTCAAAACCACTCAGATCTGTTCATCTATTACTCTGTATTTGCCAAAGTCAGGATGTAGAGTATTAAAATTTGCAAAAAGAATGATACGAGTTTTATGAAACTTTTAAACTTCAGATAAATTAATTTCCCTTTTTCTCCTACACTGAAATTGGAACAAAGGCTTCCAGCACTTTTAAAATGCATTCAAATCATCTCATCACACAAATCCATATGCTTACTATTTCGGGCCGAGGCAGGTAAGCTCCTCTTTAGTCAAGAGCATTAAAGTAGATGTTCAGCTCAAAATACCCGCCTCAAATATAGCAACAGGGAAGTAACGCAACTAAAGGAGACACTGATGGTCGAATCGCTCCGCATGACAAAGTGTGAGATGGACTACAAAGTACAAGGCAAATACACATTTTTAACGAAGACGGATGCTGGCGTGCAGCGAATGTAACCGCAGGGCCATCCACAGCACGGTCAGGCAGTGATGAAGCGAAGCGGCTTTTTTCTCTCTACGCAACAGTGCCACTCGGTGGATGGACAACGGCAGTGAATGGAGACGCCACGCATGGAAAAACCCGCGGGGCTGGTGGCTGGGCAGCCGGAGGGTAAGGCTGGAGGCACCGAAGGACCCGCTGCCGGGGCAGCAGCCGTACCTGGGAGGGCAGGGGGGTGCTGCTGCGCGGGGCCCGCCAGCGCAGCGTCGCCGCCCGCGCCTGCCTCGCCTGGGAAACAAACAACAGCGTTAGAAGGTTGCCCCAACGACTGCGATTCACGGAAGGAAAAAGCTCCAACTCTGGGGTTTTTAGCTGGAAGACCCTGCTTTGAACACAAACGACATTGTAAGAGAGCAATGTAAGAGCAGGCAGAAACAAATTTTAATAATCAGTGCATTATATGCCGCATTCAGACATGCGAAAAAGCAGTGTTTTTAAGAGACTGACTTATATCAAGCTCTAAACTGAAATAAACAATCAAACCCACTTTGTTTCTGGTACTTTACAGTCATTCTGCTAGTTTGGGAGCATCATATTCTTACTGTCAATAAAATTTCATAATCACCTAAGAATAGGTATATATATATATATATATATATATATATATATGTTTTTAAAAAGGAAAGAAGCATTTGTTAATCAGTGCTAATTATTCCTTTAATTTTTATTCAGTTCTGCTATCAGTATGGACAACTTCTTTTTCCTGCTGAAAAAGCATACTCATTTTCTAGACACAGTTCATAAATAATTCTAAATACGGAGGTCATTTCTTTAGGGCATATACGGTGACTGTGGAAATTCTGTTTGTGTTACAACAAGTATCGCAGAAGTATCAACTCATAAAAACAAACAGTAGTCTGGAAACTCTTTAAATATCTGATCACAGTTTTGGCAGAACTTCGTCTTCAAACTGGTCCTCTAACGTGTCCTTGTGATAAAGCCGCATTCAAATCAAAAGCCTTTTGGGTTTCAGCGTGAAAGGACCTAGAAGGAAAACTGTATCTGGCACTATCAGGGAAGAAGTGAAAGAGAAATGCTTTTTTTCTGGCAACACGCTGCTGTTTGGTAATCAAAGAGTATCCAGTTTCTGAATGCTCAAGAATCCAGTGGAACACAAAAGGGCAACAATTCTGCTTTTTTTCCATATTTTTTCATTATCAATATTTTTGTCTTTCAAGACAACGAACTCAACTGACAATCCAATGAACTCAAGATTTGTATTCAACCTTTGTGCCAATGAATTCCTTCATTGTGTAGGATCAAGAGAATATTTTAATCCCTTTTCTATTAGCAGGCTACCTTGCATAAGTCATCAGTAATGATACCCAATCTTCTTTTGTGCTGAGGACAGGCTGAATAGGATTAATATATTATTAGGAGGAACTGAATTTCCAATTAGGTGTCTGGATACTTTGTTCAACTGTGATTTGTAATGTTGAAGACTCATCTGGAATTACAGACTTGCAATTATGGTTTTTTTTTTAATATTAGACTGCTGTTTTTCCATTTACATTATATAAATTACATGCATTTTCTCTTGAAGAAATTCAGCAAGTACCAAAACTTCGGAGTGAGATATAATTACTATCGATTATGTAAACCAACCATCCCTCACCTAGAGTACAGCACAAGCTACCCCTGGAGGTGGCAGCACGAATGACATCTGTCACTGCTGCTGGTTTGTGAGCAGTAACTGTCTAAACAGAGCTGTTAAAGCTGGGATAGGATTATTTTGCCAGTCCTGCAAGGTATTTTGTTACCAAGGACTTCTTCACACTTAATAAAAAAGTAGATCAGGCTATTAATTTAATCTCTTCAAACTTATAACCCTCTACATGTTAATTTAAGTTATCAGCACTACTTGAGCATTCAAAACCTGAAAGGACTAATACAATATGAGAAAAATGGGTAACTTCTTTTATGACCGGATGCCTGTCAGATTTACAGCACTTCGGTCTGTTACACTGTCCAACTGACTATCTGTGAGTGTTAGATCAACTGGAAGTGCAAATGTCTATCAATTTAAATGCTAAATCCGTGCCTCTGCCTACCTCAGCTAAATAACCAAGCTCCAGGAGGTTGAGGAGAGCTGAAAACACAGTGAAGAACAGGAACGTAAGACAATTAGTGACAGCTAGCCAGTAACTTGGAAGCCTTACAGTTACAAACCGTGCCAAATAGCTTTTAGATACTCAAAAGCTAGAGCAGAATCCAGAATTTGAAAAAAAACAGTGCAGAAGGTAAAAAGACATGTAAAAAGTTCAGCACAAACAGGASTGGAATGAGAGCTTCTCAGGGTATGGATATGTCCTAAATCTTAAATCTTAATGCCTGGGATAGAAGTACCCGCAACTTCTCAGAGCTGTGGAGAGTGCTCTCATTCACTGTACAGCACTTTCTTGAGGTGGTGATACTGTCCTTCTGCACAGAACTGAAAAGACTTATTCTCACTTTTAAGGCATGATGGAGATGGTGCTGAGTTGTTTACAAAGGTATCTGCATCATGCTCCAAAAGGGTCTTTTTAGCCTGTCTCTGCCACAGTGTCATTGCAAATAAGGATTTTTTTTTTTTTTTTTGCTAAGCTATTCCTACATTTAAATTTACTTCAGAGAGAATTCACTGGGCAGCCTCTAAGAGACTTTGTATTTCCTTTGCCATTTTGGGTTTATCTTTAAAAATATAAATTATGGCACTTGCAAACATAGTTAGCTGCTGTCATTTAAAATTTCTATCCAACTACAGGCAATATACTGATAACTGTACAGGTCTGGAACAACAAGCATGGCACTAATATGTAAAACAAAACTCACTGTCATCTCAACTGATTCAAAAAAGTATATTTACATTTCRTTGCTTTTAAATTACTTCTGCAAGTGTTCTACCAAATATGGAAAGACAGAATAGGGTGAGAGGAAGCTGGAGGTACCAAAGCGTTGCAGCGTGTTTTATTTCTTCTTACCAGGAAAATGCTTTGTGCCCTACATCATAAATTTGCATAATTTCTTGATAACTTTACCAAATCTCCATATTTCTGTTGATACAGAAATATGTGCACAGCTTGTATGTGACTGACCAAACATAACTACAATTTTTTGTTCTGATTCTTGCATGGGAAGTGTCAGGTGCATTTCTGGATGATGCAACATGTCAGTTGGCACATACAAGTGTAAACAGCGTCGTCCTTGACCAGCTAGATCAAGATTAAGCTACAACTGATTCTACCTATAGTAGTTGCTTCAAATTGTACACTTTTTTTAAATTAAGCGGGGAAAGAAAATAACCACCCGAGGACCACTTTTCAACCCAAAAGGTAAAAAAAGAATAATGTGATAAAGGAAGAACTATGGAAAACTTTTTTTAAAAAAGCAAACAAAAGTGCCTCTCCAAAATTGTGGAAATAATTTCATTCCACGCCTAATTTTACTTCCATTGTTGTGAACAGGATTTGCATCAAGGATGCACTGTGTTTCAGTTTCATGTTTGCACTAAACCCTTGCTGGAGCAATTTCTGAGATTATTCTACAATTCTGAGAGAAGCTGCGTATCTGCATTTTGCCAAGCAGCTGCAGTGGCCCTTACAGAAGTGCCTGTATCTCTCTGCTTCCAGAGAAGGGTTGTACCTTTCAATTCTGCTCCCTCAGTGCCCGCTGGAGATGCGATGCATCATGAAGGGACTAACTTCAGACCGCATGGGTGCCACAGGAAAGAGAAAGAACACTAACTTCAGCTACAAAGTGTTATTTCCCTTCTCTTACACTTTCAAATCTGGTGAAAAATACAATGCGATCCTACGTAATGGTCCAGGGCAACCAGCACCAGCCCTCAAACTTATAACCATTACTTAGGATGAGTTGCTAGAAGCAGCAGATACCATACCACTCTACATACTCCTTGCAAAGAACATACTGCCATAGGCTGTCTGAAGATGAAAAGCAGTAACACACCTTGAGCATGGCAGAGTATCGGAAACAACTACCAACGCTGAGCTTGTGACTTTGTTGTTTGAATAAACTGTCCTCAAGAAATATAAAAAAAAGGCGCAAGAAAAAGTAGTATTTACTAAACAGAGAAAGCGCAGACGGCCATCACAAGATATTAAAAGGCAAATACATGTTATTGTTCAAATAACTTCTCAAATAAGCTCCACACATTCTAAAGGGAGTAAGATTTCATTTATTAAGAATTACTCTGTAATTGATCTAACTTCCTTCGCTCATATTTAGCTAATATTGTTATGCACGGGATTTGTGCCAATAACCTGAARAAACCTATATGAAATTAGCCTTACAGTTAAAAATATGTTGCATTTAAAAGACTGAAAAATGAATCGGCTAATGTTTATGGTAACGATGTAGTTTGTTGGTATGTCTGATGTGATTTCTGGTTAATATTTTTTAAAGGTTCAAAACTTCCTATAGTATTTGTACATTCATGAGATAACATCTAATTCTGTATTACGTTGCAAACGTGCTGTTGTACTGAGCAGAGACGTCCTGCTTAACAAAATTCTGGTTTTTCTGTTTCCTCCAAATATGTACCCATCGATATAAAAATCAATCAAAGGACTTTCTTCAGTCCTTAAGATGTACGACAAMGCTTCCCTCTGCCGGGGCACTGCCACACATCTCACCTTTACCTTTGCCCAGCTGAACTGGCATGCTTTCGGACTTCATCATCCTCTGCTGCTGTGCCTGGTGCTGGTGGTGCTGGTGGTGCTGGGGGGGTTCCACTGCGCTTCTGATGGGCATTGCAGGGGGAGGAAAGCTTCTCCCGCCGGCAGGAGCACCCCCAGCCCCGGCTGAAGCCATAGCCGGAGCAATGAGCTTTCGGCCAAAATTCAGTAAGCTGTTGGAGACTTTGTTAATGTTCAGAGGGGCGGCCTTAGCACTGGTGCTGAAAAACAGAAGAGGAGAAATCATCACATCCTTGCCAACGGTTTGGACAGACATAGCAGTGCATGCATTGTTCTCCAAAAATGGGGGAAAAAATCCGAGATCTGAGCATTACAAAGAGGATGTTTTACCACAGTCGCACTGGAATATACACAGGAACCACAGGGACTGCATGTGGTGTGAGTTTTTCCCAACCAGTAGTGGACAAATTTTTTTGGCCCTTTCTTCCTGAAAAATGCAGACTAACCCCAAACAAAGCAAGTTTGTATCAATTTTCTTAATTTGCCTTTTTAAATGAAACAAAAATAAAAACGTGACAAAAAGCAATCCAGGCTCTAAAGCATTGAAAACTTCATACAACTGACTTTTTGCACTTCTTATTCAAAAACTACTTTAATATTTACTTCTGCTAGATTAAATTATCTTAAATGTTTAAAATAACTCAAATCCAAACATTTCTTTCAACAAGCAAAACTAACACTAGACTGTATTTTTAGGTTGGCAGAGCTAGATGTCTCTTGCTTTTACTTCACCTCCTGCCCAGCCCAGCCATTTCAAGCCAAGTGCTTTTTAATGGGAATCCCGATTTCAAAAGTGATTTTGGCTGAAGCACGGCTTCAGGATATAACACATATACTGGATCATGATCCTTATCATTGTTACTTTTTATTTTTAACTACAGTGGCTATTTAATTCACTTCAGTTATATGCAACATTAAGAATGAGGAAATTGTCGAACCATTTAATCTGTCTAAAATAAAGAGGCAAAGAAGCTTCTAATTCCCAGTAGAAGTGTTCACATAACCCAGTGATCAGCAAAGCCATTTCTATTTGTTCATGCAATATTTTCCTGTTTTATACAATTAATGCTTGAAATACCCTTCACAGAAATATATCACAATCACAGAGACCTTTCCACTTTGAGGTTTTATTTTACTGATCTGTACTTCAGTGATATAAATACTTGCCTTTAAAAAATTTGAAGAAATACACGTAATTAAAACCAATACAATCATTGTACTGGGGAAAAAATAGTTTTGCAATGTTTTGGGGAAGTTTAACTAAAAATAAATTACAAATGAATTAATATGGGTGACTTGTAACTTGCGCAGGCACCTGGAAAAGTAATTTTGATGTTGCTTTTCGTATCATTTCCCTATTTGTCTCCAGATATGTTTTTTTTAGAATACACAACATAAATGCGTGCACACATATAGAACACATCCAGAAAATAACAACAGCTGAGTTGTTTAGACTCAGAATAGATACAGTTAAAATGAGAGAAAACAGAAGAAAGTATGTGAGCCTGCACACTCATGAGATATAGCCCCAAGCGGTATGGGGCCCTTCTGCCATATACTGGCGATGAAGAAAGACAGCACATAACATTTTTTAGGAGGAACAGCAGTGCCGAGACTGGGACGACGTGCTGCTTCCCAGTTTATGGAAGCTGGAAAGGAACGATTGCTGAATAATGATTACAGGATGTTTCTGTGTCTCCCCATTTTATTGATTGCTGTCGATATTACAAAAAGTCTTTCTGTAGCCACCTGAGAATGACTGACAAAGTCACTACAAAGAGCATCTTCAGAACTATAAAATGCTCTTGCAGGAGTCCCAAATGGTTTCAAAAGCAAACTGAATAGGTCCTAATGATTTTAAAGAAGAGGACATGGTAAAATGTTTATGACTATTAAATATTATTCTGCTACTACCTAGCAGATTCAGTTATTAATCAGTTCTCCAAGGTACTGCAGAGACACTTAAGGAAAAAAAAGGGATTTTTTCTATTTCATCACATACATGTGGCATCAGAAAAGTCAGCACAGGGCCTTTTGTTTCATGTCTTCTCCATTCCAGAAAGAAAACTAAGATTATAGCTTTGAAGGTGGAAGACGAAATGCCAAATTCTGGCTTAGCAGATATCAATCAGTTACTAACAATTTGCAATGAATCTAATTACATCACTGATTTCGTGGGTCATACCAGTAGTAACTTGGTTGAGATTCAGAATCCAAACTTTAGTATATTTGGCATATTTTTTTCCCTCAGCCTACTGAAACGAATCACTAAGATTGGGGTGGTATGTATCACTCCCTCGCCTGAAACGTCACCTTAGAAAGAAGATAATGGCTTGCACATTGAGTCCTAGGTTTGTGTTGTCTCTAGGTCTAGAGCCTTGACAATCAGTAAAAAAACCCTAGAACTTTGCACAAAAAATGATATTTACTGGAAGTAAATCTTTTTCTCTGACAGGCTACCCAAGCAACAAAGCCACTGGACGCTTTGAGCTAACTGCATCATTGGAATCGTGATGGTCCACAGATGCAGGAGACAAAGCTTATAGAGGCTTATGTATTTGTATCCACCAGCTTGTTTCTTTCTTGTTTCTTTTTTTCAGCTGTATTTTGCTTAATAAAAAGTATCAGTTTTCCTTCTACACTGTTCAATTTGCTGCTTTGACTTATATGTAAACCAGGAGAAGTTAGTTTATTTGCATTTTTGAGATGGTTGGAAAGAGACTTTTTGAGAAACTTCACTTTACAGGAACAATAAAGGCCAAAAATCTTCTCTAAGCCGTTATGTCCATTTATGATGGACAAATATGATTTTAAAAAATGCTTTCAACAATAACATGCAATAACATTTTATAATTATTTGAGAACTAGAAAGGATAGTTATCGCAGCTCCTAATACCTATGTGTGATTTGGCTCTGCTATGAACTGACACTGCTGATGATCAGCTCAGAACAAATATGCATACACATACATGAAAAATAAATAATGATGCTAGCTAAATTTCTTGTCAAGAGGTGGTCTTAATAAAAGTATTCTGAAGTAAAATTTATTGTGCAATTTCTCTGAATCACAGCTTCAGAAAATGAACAATAGTGAGGTGCTAGATCTGTGGAGGAGGTCGTTAAAACTGAGCTGAAGTTCAGGAAAATAAGAACAATGTATCTATTTCTTGCCATTTAAATGTCTGATATATTAATGCAAAGGATGATTACAGCCATTAAACATGGATCAATGTCTACATTTTAGCCATCTAATTGTACCAGACATGCACAACAATTACAAGAAAAATGCTGATTGATTATGTTGTAGTTATCAGCAGATGCATTTAAAAGTAAGGCATCAGTTTAAAAATATGAGTATCAAGGAGACGTGAATTCCATCKATGAAGCAAACAATTTTGTTTCATCACAATAAGCATCATTGACCTTGACTGTGAATGGTATATTTTTAAACTAGCAGTAGGAAGATGATTCAATCTCTGCAGTTTTCTGCTAAGATGAAAATGTTTTGTTTTAAGTGAGCCTTATTCAAAGGCATTTCTCTCTTCAGTAAGTAGCCATTATGAGAGATGAGAGACAAATATATGAATATGACGGATTAAAAAGTTTTATATGTGATAAAATAACCAATATATATTACAGATTTGCCAAGATATTTTAAATATATCATTGAGCCTGTGGAATTAAAGATGAAAAAGACCTGGTAGCTCATCTAATCCATCTCTCTGTTCACTGAGAAACATTTCCTAATATTACATCTTCCAGTTCTCTCTTTAGTCCAATCTTAAATAGATTTACCACATTTGAGCTACTCTAAATGTTCCTGTGTTGAGATAAATTTATCCCAGTTATTTCTCTGTCTGAACTATTCTAAACAATTTCTCCTCTCCTTTGGTGCGTATCCTGTATATATGTGTGCAATGAATTTATATTCCTACATAGATTTAATGGACATTTGTTTCCTTAGAATTTAAGTTTCCAACAGGTGTCATTCTTGTTTGGGCTTTATGATTTTTTTTTTTTTTTTTTTTTTCAAAATCCTTGACATGTTTCTTTTGGAATTTTCACATAACTTATTTTTCAAGTTTAGGCAACTCTCGAGACCATTTTTTAAAATAATAAATAAGTAAAAACATTAAGAAAATGTAATAGAATGCAGTAATTTTTGACACCCTTCCCCAACTTTAAAGCCTGGTTTAATAAAAAAAAAAGATGCTTTTGCAGTTACTCTACTCAGCTTTAATTCCTGCTCCTTTCTCCATTTTTAAGAGCTTTTTAATCCACTCCATTTTAATTTTAGCTAGCTTCTAATGTAACTGATTTAAACAGAATTTGACAGAGGTGCAAAGGTCTAAAAGCCAGCAAGTTCCTGTGAATCAGCAGGCACAGTATATGGCTGGGGCCATGTGCAATCCAAGAAACTGCCTGTGACAGTACACACTGAAGCAAGGCAATGTGCCTTGCGCTGGCTTGCCCACCACCCACCAGCAATGGCCACCCATGTGGTGGCCACCCAGTTGGGGCACGGGCACCTCTACGCTCGCGACCACCAGACAAAATGGCCTTGACAAGGAATTTAAGCAGTATTGATACAAACCATTTCTAAAGCAAGGGAGGAATGCTGCAGAAAGGTTTAGTAAAAATGATTTCAAACTGGATTTACATTAATTCAATTTAACTTACACAGCTTCTGGTACATGGATACTCCAGACTGCGATTCGATGCGTTATTGGAAGTAGTTCAGCTGCAGAACTCACATTGGCAACGTTTTACCCCCTGCTTTTAGTATACACGTCACTGCATACGAATGTCCTTAGCCTTAAAAAAATGCCAGCGAGCTGACTGCAATACTGTCTGTAAAACTTTCATTTTTCGTGTAATAATAGGCAAGGTAAAGATTCAAAATAAATGTCATGAAATAAACACGTGCTTCTAATACTGCTCTGTAATTCCTGTTTGGGATAAAAGTGACTTATGAAACGTTTTGTTTATGTAAGGTCTTAGTTCAGTGAACATATATTCAGAAATAGCTTACCGGGTTTTGTTCATCAAGTCTGCTCCACGTGCTTTGTAATAATCTAAATTTTGTTGGAATTGGTGAGTCACTGGTCTTGGATTTCTCTAAAAAAAAAAACAACCCACATATATATGTTTCTTAAAAATAATACCTTATTGGAATTTTCTGAGAGATTTAAAGCAGAGACAAGAAGTATGCTCATCAATGAAGATTAGAAATTTAGAAATTTAAAGAATAATTTCTTTTTCCAGGATCTTGGTTTCTCAAGGCAGTAATGCCAGTTACATAAAAGTGAAGACTTAAAATACTTAAAATAATACCAAATGTTACCAGTAAGTCCACTCCATGCCCACAGAAGTTAGTGTTCTTACACACAGCGACGAGGCTAACTAAATCAATAATTCTTGGACGTCCAAGTTCAGATACCTATCTGATTTCTTCCTTTAGCTCTGGTATAGAATTTCACCACCTCCAGGCTAAAGTGATATGTTTTTAAAGAAAGTGGTAATAGAAAGGAGAAACTAGCAGCGTCTCGGTTAAGCAAAGAATTAAATTTAGAGACAACCCGAACACTGCCACTAGATGGCAGACGGAGCCCCTCTTCTCTCCAAATTTCACCCTGCTCAAAACAGAGGCCACGAATAAAGAACTGTCCTCCTACAATAAAATTTATATAATTAATATTGAAACCACAAGCCACTTGTTAGTCTCCACCTCTGCCACAATGAAACTATTTCACTGAAGCACGCTGCCTACAGTAGTTCTGAAATCGTCCTTTTCGGATCCAATAATCCACCGAACATTGATTAAGTGTAGACTACAGTATATGCATAAAGTGTCTTGATCGAATGAATGCATCCTGAAGGACATTATTTGGAAGGGGAAGTAAATATTTTTAAGTAAAACAAATTGCATACAGATGAAACCAAAATAACAGAGAGGTACAGAGAGGCCCTTTTATATATATATATATAAATTAGAAGAGAAATGGCTTAAAGTAAATCTTTTCTAGTGTAAGAGAAAACAAAATGGTAAATTTCTGCATAATGATCAGATATATTGCATAAAACAGATCTAAACACCTTCCAAGTATTTGCTTTAAAGGTTTATTCATTCATAGGCTGTTGCCTTATATTCTGATCTACCTTCTTAAGTCCTGCTAGTAGTAAATATAGTTCTAATGAACTATGCAATGACCTTTCCGAAATAGTTGTTCACAGGTGAGAGTACATTATATTTTTGACAGAGTCAGTCTTCAGCTGTTTCAGTTTCACATGTTGTATTTTTGCCCTCCAGATTTCATTACAGACTGGAGTATCCATAGTCTTATCCTCTTATTTTCCACATAACTGCAGACAACCCTCCTTCCTTGGAAACCTTATTTTTGGAGGAGGATATAGGAGTTGCATTTTAAAGACCAAAATATTGCATGTACACAAAATGAGAGAAGATTTAAAGAAGTGGTAGCAATCAAAGGCCAGGATGATTTCTGTGGTCAAATTTAAAGCTGGGAATTTCCAGTTCATTTCCTGCAGTCAGAATTAACCTTGTATGAAATGTCTCATTTTCTTTCTTTGGAAACACATTAAACATTTTAAAAATATATCCTGTTTGTAATGTTCATTAAAAAAAGAAACAACAACTAAAAGCTATTAGACAAGCATTAAAAAAATCCTCATCTATCCTACCACCCACATTGTAATGGCCGCTCTACATTTTTCTTCTCCTGTTATAAAAACAGTATTTGCATAACTCTACCCATTCATATGGCTTGTAAGTCAGTCCTCATCAACTGACAGCAATAACAATGAATCAGCTTTAGTTACTATTGCTCCAGTTTGGTAATTCAATGCATTTCTATGATAATCAAATCCAA
Source organism: Oceanodroma leucorhoa (assembly GCA_030449065.1). Classification (NCBI taxonomy): domain Eukaryota; kingdom Metazoa; phylum Chordata; class Aves; order Procellariiformes; genus Oceanodroma; species Oceanodroma leucorhoa. Next base: position 7,823,138 of record JASVER010000033.1, read on the forward strand.
ACTGACGTGATGAGGATAACTGATGGTTCTGCGACTACAATGCGAGTAATCAAACTGTAACTTTTCTCTCATGAATTGAATAACTTTTTTCTTTACGTGTCTTGATGACCACTACAACAAGGTGGAAGAGTAAGAGATGGTTAAAATAATGGGCATTTCCAAGTCATTAAGGCAGCCCTTTGAAAAATTTACGTTACCAGATGCTAGCCAGTTTTGCAATTTGTTTCCAGTAACTCAGTATATCTTTTAAAGTTAGCAAAACCAGTGAAATTTCTTTTCCACCACCTGATAAGTAAAAAAAAAGATTATTACACATTGCTTCTGAATTAAAAAAAAAAAAAAAAAAAAAAAAAAGAGGAAAAGATCATGTGGAACGGTATCTTGAAACATATTTATGCAGAAATGACAAGCAATTCAAGACACGAAAAGCTGATCTATTATCTAAGCACTTAAAGCCATTAATAGGAATAATGATCTAACTCGAACATATGAATGAGGCTCAAGCATTACTTTCACAGGGGCCTATTTAAATTCCTATGAGGTTTAAGGTATCAAAGGAAGCAGCAGTTTAAAGTACCATTACATGCAGTGAAAAAAAAGCCCTCAGAAAAAATGCTGTTGAAAAAACAACATTAGAAATGCAAGACAGTAATACCAAGGGTTACTGCTGCAACTCCTTGTGTAACACTACAGAGATATCCTTTTGGAAAATTCCATTATTTAAAAAAAACACCCTGACATATATGTTAGCAGACAAGTATCTGCAAAGTATTACCACAGAAATTTTAAATACTTCTGAAAACTGCACTTCAGACAGCAAAAAATATGGTTTTATGAAGATTATGATCTTTATGTCATTGTGAAAATGTCCTTTACATTTTATTTTTGAAATATAAGAAGCAGAAAGGAAAACCTACACAGTTACAGTCTCTCTTCCTTATCAGTTTTTAAACTAACTCCCCTCTCTAAGCACCCAGTTTCAGCTATCCCCTATATTACATTCCATTTATTAGGACAGAAGACTAAACAAATTTATTTAAAGCGAAACATAACTCCGTTGTCTAAAATATTCACAGCAACCACATTTTTTTTCCCACATAGTGCAATTTAGAATGATCCTATTTACATTTTTAATTCCTTAAGCGAGTAACGATTTTCCTTTTCTTTTTCAATTTATATAAGTATTTTGACTAGTACCTCAGATAAAATCCTTTTTCTTAAAAGGATAATAATGCTGTTAAAATGACAGAGAAATCAACCCTTCAAATCAGTGGTTTGTTGAATCTCCCTAAAAAATTGTGTAAGGGCATTATACAGATTAACACATTTATGTTTTTCCCCTTATAAAGAAAGAAAGTGCAGAAATCAGAGAGAAAAGCTGCCTGTGCCAATACTAGAAATCCCTCTTCCCCACGCCCATTTTGTAGGAGCAGTCTGCTGGTTTTATAATTCTTCTAATCTTAATTTCTAGCTAGGGCGAGCTTAGTTTCAACGGGTAGAAAATGCCCAACTTATACTTTCAAAAGGACTGTGTACGAAATTCAGATACAGAAGCACACAAAGAAATTTCTGCGATTTTTGACTTTGTCTCTGCAAAATGTATTAGCCACAGCTCAAAGGGAGGAGATGCCTTAAAACGTTTCAGGTATCTCTGAAGTACTCCTGCCTCTGAGCCCTTCCTTGCCTAAAAGATGTCCCCCCCCATTTGCCTGCTGAAGCCCTAACCCCCATCCTCCTGCTTCTGGTCCCAGTCACCATCAGACTGACTCACTCCAATTCCCACGGCTGGCAGGAGGTTCTTGGGGACTTTCTGTTCGGCTTTATTCTCCTCCAGGGACACGGGTTAAGTTATACCCACGCCTGCTCTCTGCCTAGGTGGGGGGCTGAGCCCGTGGTCAGAATCACACCGAACGCAGCAGAGATTCCCTAAACTTGCATAAACCGCTGAGAAGCAATTCCCACCAGCTAAGGATCATGCTCCGTATGCTCGAATTCCCTAGTATAACCCTTTTCCTCCCTGGCCTCCAGAGACATACTGCATCACGTTACCCAGGGAGTTGGTAAGATACAGCAAAGCACGCTTGTGTGTGACAGAAGTCACGGGCAGACAGTTCTACAACATACCAGGAAAACCAGATTACTGCTGCAAAGTAACGTTTCACCATCTGAATACACATTATTTGTCAAAGTTTACACGCAGGTGCAAGCGGAGGAATCTCTACAACACTTTTTTTCTTCTTTATTGAGGTATTTCCTTTCCCCCTCCCTTTAGTATTATTAACAGAAAAAAAAATTAAATACAATCTTGTGCAAAATCTGAAGGTTCAGAATAAGAGACAACAATGAAAAAAGATTTTCAATATGTCTGATGAAAAATGAGACTTATTTTAGTGAACATGCTATTGCCTCAATGCCAAGGGAAAAGCACTCGTCATTAGAGAAATGAATTGCTCAGCTGTTTATAAGCAAAAAGCTCTGGGGGAATTTCTCAAGGCCCAAACCACAAAGCATTGCAGGGTTACACAAACATGTGTTGCAGGTGTTTTAGGGTAGACAGGTGGGAAAACCTCAGCTACTGAAAAATACTCCACTTAATAGATTGTATCTGAAACTAGATAACCTAAATGCAACAGAGAAAAAAAAAAACAAAACAGCAGCAGTGAATTATAAGTACAGGCGGCAATAGGCTCACCAAAATAATCATCTCACTAGTGCCAAATGGGATTTTTTTAAACTATTTTTTTTCAATATATTAAACAAACGCTGCCAAACATATATCTTTTTTTTCTAAACTAATAATATTTTAAGCCTACACCAAAGAACAGACTGAACTAAACATATATAAAAAAAGAGAAAGATAATGATGCAGTGTTGTTCTTTTTATTTGAATGTTTTTAAGGAGCCAGTTTGCTCCTTTTCCCCCTCTTTAGCTGACAGGGCAATATTGGATTTTTTCATAATTCTCGTACAGCCTAAAACATTTTTTTATTAAAATGCTATTTTTTCCCCTTTCATTTGTTTCTAACGAAAGCTGGAGGAGCATATGACCCTATATTCAGTAATGACTAGGAGGTCAGCAAAGATTTACCTTTTCCTTCTAGCTCACCTATGTTTCTTTCTTCAATAAAGATGATACAAACATGGCAAAAATTTGGACTGGGAACAGAGCTGAAATATAGCAGCTGAGATGAGGATAAGAAATACAGTTTTTTCAGTTCGGCAGCAGTTTTTCTATTAGGCACTAATAATTAATATGAAGCATAAACTAATGATTACCTAATAGCTGCACAGAGAATTTCAACTTTCCTCATTTTATTCTTTTGTCAAGTATCCAAGCAGCTGTCTCCACTCTATGACTAGACTTATACAGTATAAGCAATGGCTTAACATTACATAAACATGCAAAAATAATTTGTATACTAAACAACCAACCCACCGCAAACTCTAGAGCACCCAAAGCAAACACCATTCCCCAAACAAAACTTTCCCTTCACCTTCTAATTTTCCTCCTCCCTAGTTACACCTTCTGCAGAACAAGCAACCTGCTGGAGCACAAAAGGTATTCCATCCACCTACGAACCACTGAGTCAAATACTTACTAAAAAGAAAAAAAAGCAGTGAGACATTAGAGGACATAATRTGCTATTGCCAATTTTAAAGTGGTTCAAGGCCAATAGCAAAGTATTATCCAAAACATAGGCTAACAGTCTGCATCTAGCAACCCTATGTATGAAAGCAGCACAACATGAAGAGTATCCTGCACAGAACTAATAAAGAACTTCCTTTAATCACAGGAGTCAGGAGATCCGTGCACTAATACTGGTGTTGGCAAAGGAACACCATAATCCTCAAACTGGGAATAATGCTTCCTGTTTACATTTTTCAGAAAGATGCTGTAGGTCTCAATAGCAGAACTCGTTATTTACAACGCAATAACAGCGTGAAGAATTATCATATTTAATAGTTTCTAAAGAAAATTAGGGAGTGCTTTTTTTTTTTTTTTGAAACAACAAAAATTCCCAGAAAGAACGGAAAAGGAAAGAAAATTCAGTTAATTGGGTCAAGGCAGGAAGAAACCCCCGAACTCCGATCAAGCTGAAATAAATTATCTCCAGTTTTGTTACGTGACAACCCTCCATTCCCCTGGCAACTAGAAATTTCAGATACCAGGAAGATATTTTAAATACTGTGCGTTATGGTCTGTTTTTAACCTCATACACACATGCTTTCTCTCACATGGGCATTCTATGATAAGAGATGAAGAACTGAAAAAAATGACAAGTGAGATTTAAAATGCTTCAGTGACTTGACTGAAAGAAATTTCTAGTTGTACATTTTGGCTTCTTGTCCTAACTGATTTGAAAGCCTTTTTTTTTTTTTTCATTTATAGTTTTATAGCGTATTGCGTTTTAACAGGTAGATCAAATCCTACCAAATCAGCTTTTATCAATATTCCAGACAAAAAGACTCTGACCTGCCAACGTTCAAGTTCATAACCTGCGTAAAATCTCCATCTTGCATCAACAGAATCGCTTAAGTACCTTTTAAATCTGCCTCTTAATTTACTCGCCTATTTTTCAGCTGAACCCTTGGTTTTAAGAAGTAAATTAACTAAATAGTGAGGTATAAATCTGACAGTGTTCAGCCCTACCCTGTGACAGATTTATGCTCTGGCATCTTGCAGCCCCGCACGGTTAGGAACAGGAGTTTTACAACATCGTGGAGGAAAGATCCAGGCTTTTGAAGGGAACACACAGCAAGCCTCGCTTTAAACCCTGGAATGCTCCAAATTATGAGATTTAAAATACGACATCTTTATGTACAGAAAAGCTACCACATTATGGTTTTATTGGCACTCGTTTTGGACAACCTGCATAACTCACTGATGGCTTTGTGAGTAACGCAGTTATCCGAAGCTTACACTGATAAAACCCTTATAACCACACTTACAGCATTATATCTTCTCCAGATACATGCCTGTACACAAATCTCACATATCAGAGAAAAAAAGAGAACACTTTAAGGTGCTATTTGGTTATTTCTGTTATGTGGAAAAGAAACAGATTAATTTATGTTCCACGTGTAATGTGCTATGTAAAACACTTGAAAAAGGTCCCTAGAGGAGTGAAAAAGGCTCTTTCAAAGAGCCCCATGCACACACCACAGCAAAAGGAATGTGACGTCCAAGTCTTTTCCTCTAAAACGCAGAGAGATGCTGGGGTCCTGGTGCTGCGGGACAAGCAACTCCTTTCATTTTGGGATTCCAATCATGAGGATACTGCAGAGCCATTTTGAACACTACTGCTCCTTAAAAAGATAAAGGACAAAGAGTCCTACCTCACATCTCCAAACCTAATTTTCCATTAAAAGTTATAGCAAAGGATAAAATGTACTATTCCCACTTCTATCTTGAAAGTATATTGCTCTTTCAGAGAAGCGTTCCCCAATACAAATGTACTCAAATAGCTTTGTATACAACAATTAATACATTAATATTTACTGTAAAATATGTCGATACACCAGCAGTATATCTACATTTATATCAGAAGAGACTGAACTTAAATTCCACCATAATAGATTGGATATGATTCAGTAGCTAATCTTTCATACATTATTGAAAAGTTATGAATCTATTTTTATATAACTCACAGTTTGTGTTTTGCAAGTTTTAGTCAAATAAATAAATTATGATACGGAGAACTTTTGATTAGGTAGAATCAAAGTGCTTTAAGTGCTTCCTTTTGATAAACTACATTGCAAAAGGGAAGTGATTAATTGAATTGTCAGGTTGCACACAAGAAGAACCATAATCACCTCACTCCAACACTGTTAAATACATTTTATTAGTGTAATTTTATAAATAACATCATTACTCTTTAGGAGAGGGTCAGTAGCTTCAGATGACTTTTTAAACAGAAGTAAACCGATCATTTGAAAGAAACAGCCTTAAGAAATTCACAAGCAATAAGTTTTATTGGTAGCTAAAGTAATTAAGAGCTTAAAGCTAAATCTTCTTGCTTTAGCATCAAGTACAATCAGAATTGCTTTTACTTTGCTACTAAGGATATCAACTTGCTCAAAGAGAAAGCACAGTTTGAAGTTTTGGCTTCCAATAATAACCTTCTCTTCCATCTTGCCTCTCTAAAGTACTTGCCCTTAACATGACAGAGCTTATGAATTCCCAGTCAATATTGATGGGAATGCTGATCAGCACAGGAGAATAATTCCTTCCCTATTTCTAAATAGGGGCCCGATCGCCCCTCTGGCCTGAAGATGATGTTGTTGCATCTCATGCCTTCTCTTCCTGATTAATAGGGAATACACCTTGATAAAAGGCATAATTATGAAACCTGCAGAGAAGATTCAAAAATGCACACACTTGTGTTTGCAGTTCTTAGCCCAATGACTGATCAGCAAGTTGTTGCCTTGACTATTTATTGAATAATGCATATGTTACTTGCTGTTCTATACAACGCTATTATATACTTGTTTTAATGTTAGTCAAAAGTAGAACAATGGTTCCTAACTCGCCTTTAGCCGTGTCCTCTGAAAGACTGCACCTCTCCACCCACCCAAGAAGCACCAGCAATGCCACCAACTCCTCACTGCCTTCAAGGCCAGCAGCTCTCCTGCTGGGTCACACAAGACCAGCAATGAGAACAACGAAGTCAACTTGCTCTCCTTGCTGGGCTCTGCTCTCCCTGCCAGGAGGGGACTGCAGAACCATCTCGCTCAGTCCTACACACAACTGGGACAAGTTCTTTGCTTCTGCACCATCTTACCTGCGGCACAGCTTTRTTTGAACTGAGAGGTGTCACTGTTCAGGAAGCTTTGCTTTATTCTGTATTATTTCCCACCATTTTCCTATTCATTTAAATGTAGTGGCTGCTTAACTTGCATTGATACAATATTTGTGGGTTCTTAACCACAAGCAGCCTGCGCATACTACAGTAAAGACAGAGCAATACTGGAAACTGCATCGTGGTTGGCAATCTAAGAGATCAGCTCTCTCCTTTGAGTGATGACTGCTGTGTGACGTATGATACTGAGGAATAAGAAGGACTTTGAAAAACTTCTCATTTGAAAAGTCTTGACTAGATGACTAATCAACCACTTTCCAAGACTTTTTCCTGAAAATATTACTTGTGACATACAGGATACTTTGAAGAAGATGACTATTTTATGGTGGGGCGATTAAATGGTTAACATATCAGGGGAAATTGCAACAAACTTTGGGAGAGATGAGAAAGTTACTGTACTATGAGTACTGACCACATAGCCTTTTTATATTTTAAAATGCATAGGTGCACTGGGAATGAAGGTTTTGAAACAAATGTAGGAAAACAAAGAGGATTTTTAATTCATGGTACACTTACTATTTTTATGTGGTACTATGGCAACATGGTTATTCCAAGTAATTTATCATTAAACTCATAGCTCCCTGTCATACCTTATTGTATTAATGAAACACAATAACTGAGTATTTAGAACAATAATTCTTAAAGCATGGCCTATCTCCTTGGAAAGCAAAAGTTTCTGATTTTAAGAACATGAACATAAACAAAGAACAAGTTATTGTCATGGCTTTTACATGTATAATATATGCAATTCTTAGTTGTATAGGCCCACATTAAAAAGCTAGCATGCAGTTACAGAAAAATCATCAATTTATTCAAAGTGAGGTGTTTAGATTACATCTAACCGTATTGTATTTGCAAATGGGGAAGTTAGACTGTCAAAATGCTTGGGTTCACTACAAGGGAATTGAATGTGGTTATAAAACCAGAGGTCTATTTGAATATCCTGACAAATTTTTGTTCATAAAAGTCTATCTACATTGCATTAAACATCTAAGATCTTAATCTTTCAGAAATTAAGGCAAATAGAAGTTCTCTGTGAATCACTGAAAGTAAATGCATTTATTTTTTGTTTCTCCTAATTCCTTTCCTCCCAGATGAAGAGACATGTACTTAGCTTTTCTGGAAAACCTTGTTTCCTTTATCAGTCGCATCCCCTGTCAAGGCAACTCTTCATTAAAGTGTAGGTGACCTTACTCGTACCACCAGCTCATACTGCATTGGGGTATCCATTATCCCACGTTTCTGATACTTACTTTTCATACACCCAAAATCCCTAATGTATACTTGCGAAACTCCTGAAAATTCAGTCACATTCTTCATGATCGAAAAAAAAAGCAAAAAGCAAACACTTGTTTGGGGCCCCCCTTCCCCTTGTTGGTACCCCTCTAACAAAATGGACTTGGCACCCCACTCAATGTGTGTAGGTACAAATTAATGAGCTGCTAATGCCCAAACACTGCCAGATCCCAACTTCTGATTGGCTGCAATCTGGTCATTAAAGACAGGTAATTAATGCCAGATTGCACACACAATGCTAACAAACAAACAAAACAACCCCAAACCTGCTTTTCTCCTGCCACAAACAGCAAAACAAACAATACTGACATAACGGCAGCTTTCAAAGGACAGTTGCAGCTCTGCAGCGGCACCTCAGTTAATGAGTGTATAGAAAAGAATTTATCTGAAGAAGAAGAAAGTGAAACTCAACAGCCTTTCAGGCACATGAAACCAGCTTGGAGAAAACGGAGACGGTGGCAGCTACTTAAGAAGAAAATTCAGCTGAAAATAAATGTACAAAGAGTTCGGTTCAAAATTTCAGTAATGTGTTTTCCCCTTGTCACTTATTGCTCAGATTGTGAAAAGTGTTAAAAGCTGGAATGCAGATTTCTCTGACTAATCGTTACATGAATGATCATGACCATACATTATTGCTTAAGTTTTCTGGCAGTACCTGTATTTTCAGTCATGATGAACTAATACAACTTCTTTGAAATGTCATGTATGCTTCATCATGGATTTAGTTAGAATTTAATATTATTATACGGCCACTTTCAATGTCAGCAAATAGCTTAAAATACAATGTTGAGAAAGTAACAGCAGCAGTAACTAGAATATTATTAGCATAACTAACAAATTAACTCCCATCAACCAAGCACAACCACTTTCTTTTTTCTTTTTTTGAATTGATGGCTTATGATAAAAGGTGTCTCTGCTGAATTAAGCTCCTAACTACCCTGCTCAACGAATAGGGTAGCTTACCACATTAAAAGATCTGAAAGCAAACTTATTTTACAAAAGTATTAAGCATAAATACAGTAAGCTTTCAGACAAAGGATGGTTGTCAGGCTCTTAGTATGCAATGCAAAACTGTAATATTCTATGTAGTGCTTTAGTTTTCTAATAAGTCATTGTGATAAGGTTAACACTTCAACACAGAACAACATACAAATAAGAACACCCAAAGATGAAAATTACTTTGCTTATGTTGCTGTATTAGAATTTTATTTGCTAAAGGGTGAAAACAGATTTGCAAAATTCACAGTTAACTTAAAACAATAGTTTTAAACCTTTTATTCCTAGCCCCGGCTGCCTTCAGGAAGGAAAGAACATCTGGTTATTTAAGGAACACAATATGTTCACATTTTCTATGACTTTTGTTTCTAATTGGGTTTTTTAATTTTTTTTTTTATTTGAACAGCTCTAGTTAGAACTATGTTTTTTAATCACTTTATATTTTTCCACTGCCCTATCTCCGTATCTCTACTTCTTAATTTTGCAGCCTTTGCTTTGAAAATTAACAGTGCTCAATGGTTTTGATATGGAAAAGAATGAAGAAAATTGGCCACTCGTAGGATATTAAATACACAGAGACACACCTTCAGTAAATGCTTTTGGATATACACAAAAAAAGCTTCCCTTATTTTCTCATTTCACATATACATACTTTTAATAGCCCATTCTTCCATAAGAAGCTCTACTTTTGTATTCAGAAAGACTATGAGTGCATAGAAGTTACTTTCATATAAATAATTGAGGTAATTATCTGTTCAAAGATTAGCAATGGGAAACAAATACTCTGCTAAGCAGGTTAACTTTATCACCTATGCAAAGACAACACCACTGATTTGAGCTTTTCATTCTACATTTTCCTAAGAACTGGAGCTAGCCAAATGCAGAATAGGCTGAAATTCAATTATTCTGCATTGATCCATACTTGTGCCTGTAAAATTAGTATCTCTCAGGCCCCCCCTTCAGAGACAGGTGCATTAACTTGTTTTCAGCTATTAGGAAGATGTGTATTTCTCTTCTGTGGCACTGGAATTTATCAGGGATGTGGTATCTAAAACGTCCTCTCATCCCAACTGCCAACTGGGGTTCACGAAGTGAAAAGGAGAGCTGCTGCATGCATTAGATTAACGGCAAGCACTAATTACTTATCATATTATTGTTATTACTGGATAATGCTAAGGCTTCTGCTAAGGTTTGATTCCACAAAAGGTCAGGAAATTGTATTTGTCCATCTGTAAGAAAAAAATGCCACCCATCTTTTAAGTATAGCTTTCTTTTGACATTTAGGTTGCTCTCCTGGTGATGACTGCAGTGAAAAGAAGCAAACAAAATGTGACAGGTTCATCAAGCCAAAGTTTAGCTCTCCTGATAGTCTACAAGAGAAGTAAGGAGGAGACAACTGTTATATCAGACCAAGGAAACAGAAGAAATAATGGATGTTATTAAACGTGCAAGCCCAGATTATCTCCAGAATCGGAAGTTATGGATGGAAAGGTCGTATCAGGTCCATCTTAATACTTCACCATTTATGACAGGATTGTTCCTTAGGAACCTTTCAATTTTATGTACATACCACCAACCCTTCTTAGTCCAAATACCCCACAACTTCCCCTCAGTGAGATTATTTGGCATTTGCCTAGCTGCAAAAATAATCCCAAARACAATATATATTAACAAACCTGCAAGAGGCAGATTCCTGTATGTCCCTGTCCATGACTTCTAAACTGCATTTCTTGTCCAGCTGAGATTTAAAGGTCCAAGGGGCAGAGAGCAAGCCTCTCTCAGGTATTTGGAACAATACTAAACATTCTTGCTATGTTCAAAAAATAATGAAATAAGCCACTGGACCATGCAACAGTCTCCCACAGAAGAGTTCTGCAACTTCACATATTAAAACCCAAGCAAAATCTTGGAAGAAATGCCACACAGAACAACTCAGCCTTGGCTCAGGAGATCTAAATTGCACTGAACCAAATGTAATTTCCCATTAGAAACTAGAAGCTGGTGACGGAGAAATGCACAGGAAAACATCAAAGGAGGAAGAAAAATCATTAAGCACTGAATTTGCTAATCATCACTTACAAGTTACACTACTGATTAAAATCTCCTTGTCTTTTCTTCCAATCTCCTTTTATCTGCTCAGGGAATAAAGGCAAACTGAATTATCTTTATGCAGATAGCAAAAAAAAAAGTATCATAATTTTCCCACTTATATTGGTATATAATCTGTGTACTGACTTTGGACTCCTGCAGCACCATGATGTCTTGTTGAGTCTTCCCTTTCATTCTGTATAATGAAAAATTTTGACAGACCTGGAAAATTTTTATGTGTAGGTCTTACAGAATAACAAGACTTCCATTTCAGAAATACGTTGGATTGAACCAACATATGCTTAAGGACACGTAAGTGAAACTTAAAATCATACCTAGGGCAAGATAAGAAACAGGTACTCAAGTCATAGCATTGAAAATACATTTCTTTCTCACACCAGGAACTATTTTTTTCCTTTTAGAGTGATCCTTTAGAACAGTTTAACTTCCTTACTGTAAGAAGTCCAGATCTGTTTATGCAGTCTCAACCCAAAGACCCAATGTAAAACGAGAGGTGGCTGGAAGTCCCTTAGGGCTCTTCGTTCTCTGGAAATCCCAGCTTCCTAACCTTCAGAGTATTTCCCAAGCAGACAACTACAGCTCAGAAAGGAGGAACAATTGCAATTAATCATATTTAAATTGACAAAACAACTAGCAGTCTTTGTGTGAAAGAGCTTTAAGTATTCATTCACCTGAGTGAAGGGAGAACTACCTGAAATACACGGTAGGAACTACATCCAATATTTTTCTGAAAGGTGTTCAAGGCACACCTGAGAATGTTAATAACAGGACACTGAGGCCTTATGAGCCTGACAACTTCATTCTGTTGGAGGCAAGAGCGTAAGGAGCGGAATAGTGATCAAGCTTCTTTCACGGAAAGTTGGTGGTTTATTTTTGCCGCCTTCAGCTGGTAAGGTATCTTGTATACTGCCTAGGATGCTTTGGAGGACAGCTGAATAATTAGTAATTATTCTATCTTTTAACATATACCTTCAATAAATGACAGACTACATATCGGATTTAGTTTGATATCTTAGCACAACTTTTCTCCCTCTGTATCTTCCCTCTAAAAAATACTTCTATCTTGTTTTGCTAAGAGACTACATAAATAAATGCTGGGCAGTCTGATTTCACAGACTGCTGCCGAAATCTTAAGAAAGGTTCCTGAGATCTAATGTTATAAACTTTCTTACACACTGAAAAGACCATATACTTTACTTCTCATCATGAAAGGAATCTTTGTGCCCAAGAGGAATGAAGAAAGCAGCTGTAAGGATGCAGATTTCTGCAAAAAACTGATATAGAGACAAAGAGACAATTTTTTTCTTAATCCATAGAAGTGTAAACATTGGTACTGAATGAAATTTTGCAGAAGGCAGTCAGAGTGCAGAAGTGATGAATTTTTCACTTTCAAAGGTGACGTGCATCAAGAAGATGAGGGAAATCAGAATTCACACTAGCAGCCTACTAATGGGACATGCACAAAGACAGTTCAAAACCAGCAGCACAAATTCTGCTATCTGCCAAAGATCTGAGTACTGCAAAGATTACTGTGTACACCTTCATCTCACTTCATCCACTATACTGTGGATATCTGCTTTATATTATATCCACACATATACACATGCCGTTCTAAAACAGCAAGAGGTTCGCTTTTTTTTTTTAGTATAAATGAGTACATCAGAAACTCTAGGCTAGTAATATGTAACATAGAATTTATAAATTTATACATTCGATTCATGTGAATCTTTTCAGGCTCGTTTTTAACTGAAAACCATCACATGACTATGTACATATTGGGTGGGGGTAGTGCTTTAAGGATTAACAGTGAGTAATCTGCAGAAATCCCATGAAAAAGGTCCTACAGATGAAATTGCATGACAGTTTCTATACAGTTTAATAGGTTATTATATAAAATATTAGTTTCCCTCAAAAGTATATACTTGATTATGAAAGATGTCTGTGCAGAATACCAAGCAAAGGTATTCTAAAGACCATAAACATCTGCAGATACCAGAGCTCCTGGATAACTTTAGCAAAGTAGTAGGATAGTAAAGAGTACTCCTTTAAAAAGTAAAGAACTTTACTAAAGTACCCTTTAAAGAACTTGTTTCTCCTCTTGGTTACCAACTCCTTCCTTCAGCTTTTTGTCAGATAAAAAGAAACTTGAAACTACAGCTTAGTCCCCAAAATGTAGGTTGTTATTAACTTCATAGTATTTAGAACATTTTATTACAGAGATTTATCCCCTGTATTTACRAAGCGAGCATCTCACCTTTGGATCTCGGAGAAAAAGTGCTCTTAGGATAAGGGAGTGAACATCTCCAATAGGTGGATAATGCATCAGAAGTCCCAAACAAGTCTGATAATTACTTGAAATCACTACAATGAAAATGAAAAAAAAAAAAAAAGAGGAAAAAAAGTGAAATATTACTATCTTATTTTGATATTCCAAAACAGTACCTTTTTCAGTAGATTCATTACAGTTCAGATTCATCTGCCTTTTCCCACATTAAGTCTCTTAGAACTCAAGCAGTGCTCAGAGTAAAAGAAGATATTACATAATCAAGCTTCCTGACTACGCTTGGTCCAATATCATTGAGGACAATGCTAAACCTACCACTGACTTTGTGACATAGATATTTATGTTAGCTTCAGATTTAGATTCTTAAATTTAGATCTCTGTAGCTATGCACCTAAAGCCTGCCTGAGTCAGTGGAGGTCTGGGCAATAAACTCAGTGGAGCTTGAAGAACTAGTCCTACGCTCCAAAACAGACACTGACTTGCCAGACATTCATCTGCAGACACCTAACTTTAAGTATGGTAATTTGTGAGATAAATTTTACCTTCGGTCCTGCTTTTATGATAACTTTCCCCCACTCCGACAATTCTTTGCTGAAATATCTTTTATGTTGTTCTTATGCACATATATACACATACATGTCCACATACATATACACACATGTAAAATGATGTTAACAACTCCCTGTTTTCTTGTAAATCAGAAACTATTCACAAAATGTTCAGGAAAAAGGGAAAGGAATAGATTTTAATTTCATAAATATTTAAAAATATAACATACCATTAACTTTATTAGAATTCTTTACTTAATCAGGAAATTTTCAGCATGCTTTCCTAAAGTTTATCATTCTGTTATTGTGCTTGATTTTATCTGAATCTATGTAAGTATACTCTATGGTTCTTTGCTTGTCATCATCATCTTCTGTTGTTGTTGTGTTTTTTTTTTTTCTTTTTTTTTTTCTTTTTTTTTTCCAAATCAATCTAATTATGAGTGCAATTATTAAAGACGTCTTTTCAGACAGGTCTATGTAAACTACTTCATTTCTTTTGCACCATCTAAATCCAGGCAATCCATCTGCCACAGCTGTCAAAGCAATGCCTGTTAATGATGCTTGCACTCTGCAACTTAAAGACAGCCTCCAACAATAGTAATTGTAAATAAATTTTTAAGAAACTTTACTATTCTGAGAACTTCAGCTGTAGTAACAAATACTTTTAATTAATCAGGTCTCTACACCAGAAAGGATCATTGCAAATACAAAATTATTTTGAATCAATAAAAGGCAAAATAAAGGACTGCTTTGCGGACAGAAAGATTTAAATGTTTTACTTTTTTTCTTTCATGTGAATAAGCCTCCTGTACCTCATACCCTCCTGTACCTTTCCTCCCTCAACAAGAGGATTATGGGGAAAAGATGCAGGACTGGGCAAAATGAATAATTATAATCTGTGTAGGGAACCACTTTATCATCTTCATTTCCGTTGCTGATCCGACAGCTTGTAATTTCATACATCTGCTTTCATTTGTAAAGTACTCACTTATCCTACTCATTCTTTATCTGTTCTGCCTGTTCTTTTTCCTACCCTTTGTTTTTCTTGTTCATATTCAGGTAGCTGTTTTTTCTTCTTGAAGTCACAAAGCTGGCATAATGAACACAATACAATGGTCTCCGTCAGAGTTCTTTCAGAAGAGTATAATATGAGCACCACATAGTACATACCCAATCACACTCTCATACGTAAATCAAATTTAAGATACTGTACTGCAGTTATGATCATGATGCCTTTTTACCAAAGGAAATAAAAATACTGAAAATGGACAGTAAATTCTGAATACTTTTATAAACGATAGGCAGTAAGACCAACACATTTCTCTTTTGAATAGATCAGTATGTGTTCTATTCTGCAATGTAAAATGGATTAAAATTACCCTTTCTTTATTTTTCCTGGAAGAGTTCCTTGCTGTCTCAGATACAGATAAAAGTAAATATTAAAAAAGCTAATTATTTTAATGGTGCAGACTTGACCCCTGACAAAAAAATTATATTTTCAACCACAAGACATTTACTCTAATTTTTAATTTTTTGAAATGTATAATAGTGAAGCAATTGAATAATGGGAAAAAAAAATCAAACTGTTGGGCAATGATCTGTGTCCCCTCTGATCCCTAAAAGTTAAATTTTAAAATGAAACCTTACCATCCAAAGAAAGTTAAAAAAAACTCCAACACTTTAATGAGGAAGGCCTGCTAACTTTTATATTTATTTTATCTTTAGGGTTTTCCCCACATATTCAGCTGTCCCTTTTTCATGTCGAAATCTTTACAGAAAAGGACATCATTGCCAGTGCTCTATTTGCTGGGGAATCTTGGGTTGAAGGGATTACTTTGCTGAAGCATCTTTTGGTACTCTTCTTTCTTTCAAAGGGAGCTGTTCTTGGACATGAGCAATGTGCGCTTGCAGCCCAGAAGGCCAATCGTATCCTGGGCTGTATAAAAAGCAGCGTGGCCAGCAGGTCGAGGGAGGTGATTCTGCCCCTCTACTCCACGCTGGTGAGACCCCACCTGGAGTACTGCGTCCAGCTTTGGGGTCTCCAGCACAAGACAGACATGGACCTGCTGGAGTGGGTCTAGAGGAGGGCCACAAAAATGATCGGTGGGCTGGAACGCCTCTCCTATGAGGAAAGGCTGAGAGAGTTGGGGTTGTTCAGCCTGGAGAAGAGGAGGCTTCGGGAAGACCTTATTGTGGCCTTTCAATATATAAAAGGGGCTATCAGACGGAGAGAGACTTTTTACCAGGACCTGTAGTGACAGGACAAGGGGCAATGGTTTTAAACAGAAAGAGGGTAGATTTAGATTGGACATAACGAAGAAATTCTTTAAGATGAGGGTGGTAAGACACTGGAACAGGCTACCCAGAGAAGTTGTGGATGCCCCATCCCTGGAAGCGTTCAAGGCCAGGTTGGATGGGGCTTTGAACAACCTGATCTAGTGAGAGATGTCCCTGCCCATGGCAGGGGGGTTGGACTAGATGATCCTTGAAGGTCCCTTCCAACCCAAACCATTCTATGATTCTTGTCTCTTCAGGACAAAATGTATAATATTATCCCACAGAGTGGCAGTTTTCTTAAAAATGATAAAAAAAATAGCAGTAAACCAAAAAAACCACCCCTTCTCTGAATATGCATATTAGAGTTAAAAGGATTTCTAGGGATAGTTTCTGGAAGGAGAATCTGTGCAACACAAATTTCTCCAGTCTCAGCAGTAGCTGGGTGGTGCTGAAGTTCAACGGTGAAATATCTTACACTGCGGCCAGCTGCCTTGTAATAAGCTTGGTGCTGGTGTACCTGCGCTTTTCCTTCACCAACTGGCTTAGCAAGAATCACACCTGGATCCAACTTTTATCGTGACTAACAAGTTCTCACTTCTCCAAAGAAGAATGCTATTGGTATTTCTAGGGAAAGGAGCAGAGAAACTCCTCTACATAGAGAAAGCAATCTTACTGCCTTTTGATTAATATTTGTTATGCAGTGCCCAGAGGAACATTAAATTGCTTTCTCCCTTCTGCTTTAGATGAGACTTATTATTCTCTGTTGGTCCAATAACCATTCCTGGATGCGAGCAGCAATAATAGAGGTGGAAAACATGTAAAACTAACTGTACCTGTCCTCAACCAAGTCCTAATTTTCAGCCACATCTCATTTCTTAAGAGTTTAATGTTTGATGCCACCAATCGTATCCAGATTACTTCCTAACCCAGGAAAGGTGGGACTACTTCCTCCTGCTGCTTTATGCTTGGCTATGTTCTCTTTAGTAGGCCGTAAATTGAGTTAAACAGAGATAATACGAACATCTTGCACAATAACAAAAATAATGAATCAGCTCTCTAAGAAGGAGCTGTGGCTCCTTTATTTCCCTCAAAATATTCAGAGCACTTTTAGATAAGAGCAAATATATCCTAACAATGGCCATAGCTAGTCTTCAAGTGGGAACATGATAAAAATATACTTATTCTAACACCGATCAGTCAAAATTAGCTCCTGGTACAATAATGATGTTAGTTTACTATGCAAAATATAGACAGGTCTTCCAAGTTTGTTCATTTTTGTCCTTCTTGAAGGGAAGGAAAGTATATAAAATACATATATTTTTGCAACGGACCCTCCCCTCCATTCTGATTTCATCAGCAACTGCATATACATACATATTGGTGAAAAAGAAGTATCATATTCATGCTTCTGATTTGACAGATATAAAAAAAAAGGTTGTTTTGCACAAATTTTTCCAAAGAAACCCAGAAAATAATTTATTAACTCACAGTTACTTTGGTACACAACCCTACACTTGGTTTGTGAGGATTATCTCTCCACAGATAAAGCTCTGCTTGGATACAGACGTAAAACTGAACAGAGCAGTTTACAGAATGGCTGTATCCATGATTATATATCTGCAATCTCTAAAATGTATGAACAATAATATAATAAACTAAATGCTCCCTTCTCCTTGAATAATATATCATTTGAATAACAAAGGATTTCAAAACTAAAATAAAAATAAAACGAAAAATATAGCAGAAATAATACTTTCTTAAAATCATGGCCTTGAGAACATCATAATAAAACACAGAAAAAAATCCATCAATTCCCAAACCAGCAACTTCTCCCCCATCCCCAAATGTGTTGGTATAAAAGAATCTGCATAATTTTTAAACTTTCAAATGCTTTCAGTATTGTATTATTATAATTGCTTATGTTGACATTTTTATAACATACTATCTTAGGAGCTCTACTACTATTCCTATTGTTGCAAAGTTTTTAAATTGAAAATTTCCAGATGGTTTATTTATAGATGGTTATCATCATCAGGTGTTTTGAGCTAACATTTCCTTTCACCAAATAAAGAGAAGCTTTTAGAAACTTATTTTACTTGAAAATGTTTTACAAAATGTTACAAGAGAACTTTGAACTCCATTCAAAGCTCAAATATTATCAGCAATAAAAAATGGGGAAAAATGGAAAACTTTTCTGTTATAGATACATAAGAAAAGATTTTTTTATCAAATCAAGAACTGTGGAAATCACTATAGTTTGAGCTTGACTTTGAAAAAATATTCAACTTTATAGTGTTTATGACTAGGTATTTTGTTTCACCATTCTAATATGCTTAGAGTAACTAATTAGGTCCAACTATAGAACAAAAAGTTATTTATTACAGAAACAGTATATGTATGAAGTATTAGCTGTCCTGATGAGATGACTTTGCATCTCATTTGGGCAAATGTACTCCACTTTAAAGCTATTTACTACTCTATTTACTAAGCCTGGGGATTTCAAAGAAAAGAGGGAGACTGATTTCATACAGATGCCTAGAACACATTTTTAGCTCACATTTTTAGTTACCTGATACCGATACTTGTACATGAGCACCACAAAGCAAAAGAAAACAAACCCAGGACAACCTTCCCTCCCCAAGAAGAGAGAGGGTGATTACAAACACAGTTCTAAAGTTTTTTTTAAAAGGGAAATGATGACACAAAATAAAATACTGACATTAAGAAACATTTTTACATGCATTTGCCCTACATATCTATACCAAAAATTTTAAGATTATTTCAGTTTACTGCAATAAACAAGCCAGATTTAGATTGCAGAACATAATGACCTGGAATCAGATCATCCTGAAATAGCAGCATTAATTCTGAAACCTCTAAACTGAATTAAATGTCCACTTGTTTGAGAGGAATGTAAGGTAGCTCTATATGCTGCATGTTTATTAAAAAGTAATTAAAAAAACACATGAAGGCAGGCAGTGGAACGACAGTACGTGTAAAGTATATGCACGTTACATTTTCAAGATTGGGCCCTAAAATAGGAACCACAGATGTTGAAAACTTCATGTGTCCTAGAATACAAAATTGTGTCAAATATGTGACCTTGTTATAACCTAAAGCTTACAGGTTGTATACAATTAACCCTGAACAGCATGCTACAGAATTCATATATTTAGTGACAGACATGCATCTTGCTGCAAAACGCATACTTTGTTGCGGCAAAGTTGTATACAGAATTTTTTGCAAAATATAATGGGACAGAAATAAATGCCTCAATCATTACATACCTTCCTCCTCCCATTCAGAATTATATAAGCTAACAATATTTTTGTGATTTCTTGTTTGTCCCAACTTGATATATTTATTGGTCATCACTAACCCATAAGAATTTGCCTTTGCACATATTTCAGGCATACTAAAATAAAATGAAATGATAATTTTTTTAAGATGCCACTCTTGCATAGAATAAACATATTTTGTAATTGTTACTCATCTCTGCATTTACATTTCCTTCAAGATATATCTTGGAAAATTCTGAGTCATTGTCTTGTGCATTTTCACATTTCTCACAGCAGAACAGCATAAAAATATTTCCAGTGTCAAATGGAGGCTTTACTCAATTCATCAGCTTGGTCAGAAGGTGGAGCTCTATACATACCTGTATCACTCACTGCACATAAAATCTGCAACTCCATATAAAAACACCGAACTACTCAGAAAACAAACCTGCATTTAACTCCAAGATACAATTTGTTTCATAAATACAGCAGACCGCGTCTGATAATAAATGGCTCCTCTCCTAGCATTTAGAACGATTTTCAGTATGTTAAAAAAGTCACAATGAAATTTAGCATTTTTTAAGTCCTCTTTTTCTTTGAAAAATAGGTTTGCATTCTTGTTAAAAGATCATAAGATAGCTGATACTTACAGGCATCTCTAATATATAAAAGCATGGCTACAAAAATGTAGTCAACTAAATTCAGGGTGATACTGTCAGCAAACAGAGCATCCCAGACAACCAGAAGGTCCTGAAGTGGGAATTCACGTCCAAACAGGAGCCTTACCCATCGCCTGAAAAAAAAGGAAAAGACATGATTTGTATTTCTCCATTTTGCCAAGAATGGTAAAGTCAGGATACATATCCCAGGATCAACTACAATTCAAAACATTTTACCAGAAAATTTTGCAAAGCGCGAAGATCTGTGATAACCACTTAACTAACTGTAATTGTGGAAATGTTACTGCATCTACATTAAAGAAGTGATACATTACAGACTGTAGAAGCTTAACTGACTAATATTATTATGTGGGTGAACCTCAAAGGACAAAACTTATCAATCCTATATACTATATTTTTGAGCATTTAATCTGACAGTGATCTAAGATGAAAGGGAGAAAATGTTACACAAGAATAGTCTGGAAAAGCAAAAACAGGAGGGTGAAGCCAGTGGTTTATGAGAAGCCCTGAAAAGCCCAGTCAAATGAAAGCCAGTTAGAGGCAGATGCCAAATAGCAGTTAAAATGGACTGGGTCACACTTACTTTGAAGAGGCTTCCCTGTTACTGATGACAGTGTTTGCAGCTCCATGTAAAATATGCTATGGATGCTATTTTGATTAAACGTAATTTAAATCTTTACCAGATTTAGTGATAATCTGCATGTAGGCTATACCATTAATTCCTGTTCATATCTGTGCTGTTTTCATACCTAGCAAAATGTGAAAATCTGTCTTATTAAATGCAATATTTGCTTGAGGCTGGAAGCTTGAGATGATGCAGAAGAAAATTATTTCTCAAGTTTTCTTATTTCCAGTTCTGGCTCTTACATTGACTTACTTGCTGACCTCAGGAAAGGCACTTCCCTTGCCTATTCCAGAACAGACCCACTAGCTTTGTACCTTTTTAGGATTATCTAAGATTATCTAAGATTACATTTGAAAGAGTTAAAGAATAGTTAGTAACATTAATCCTGAAATAGTTATTACGAAATGGACTTAAAAATAATGAATTACATTTTTAGCTGGGATATGCAAATTACTACGCATGTGGAATCTGTTTATTCAGTGGCAAGAAAAGACTGATTGCAAATTTCTGCTAAGCAAATTAAGTCATTCTTTAAAACTCACAAAAATTCCTAAAAAGGCAACTAGAAATTTCATCAAGATTAGTTTCACTTGTAAGAATTAATGTTTAACCACTTTTGTCCCAGAACTCATTGTTGGTTTAAGGCATCTGGTTTTTTTCTCCTGATTCCAGTAATAAAAGTTCATTTCTAGACAAATGAATTCCAACACGTCAGTTGAGCACAAGCCTTTAAGATAGCAACAATGTGTACAAAAAGACTCTCTCTTATAAAAGAAATTCAAAGGGACTGTTTTGTGAGTCAAGGTTTTGTTCGCTTAAACTTTTATTCCCCCCGCCACTGGAACCACATGTATAATCCGCAAAAACATCCATGTTACAGATTTAGAGACCAGTACACAGAATTTTTTCTCTTGCAGGACACATTC
Source organism: Oceanodroma leucorhoa (assembly GCA_030449065.1). Lineage (NCBI taxonomy): Eukaryota > Metazoa > Chordata > Aves > Procellariiformes > Oceanodroma > Oceanodroma leucorhoa. The sequence goes on from JASVER010000033.1 coordinate 7,845,017, forward strand.
CCTTTTAAAAGTGAAAATATGTGATTTCAAAAGACAGCATCCTTATATCAAACATTTACGTTCTAGGGTCTTGTAACTTTTTATGTTAGCATAGTAATTATAAAAGTCGCAATATTAGATATGACAAAATACAAGCTCTATGTATTTGCCTCTCTGATCAAACCCCTTTCCTGTGAGGACTTATTTTCAGAAGAACTGTTAACACAAAAGCAAGGCTTAGCTAGTGCATTTAATACCACGTCTGTTCTATCTAAGGGATTTTACCATATAGTGGCACATTACCCGACAGTGCCTAGCCTACAGGAGACTATTATCCTATGGTGACACAAACATTACCCAAACTCTGCGTGAAGCCTATTACTTGCATTAACAACCCCTCCCACCTGTAAAACCGCAACTTTCAAGTTACACAAATTGTTAGGCGAGAAATTTCAGCTAAGCTTGAAGCATTTGAGCTGACTTTGCTTGCAAGTACCCAAATCTCATTCAGAAGCCTTGCTAAAAGTCTAATACACTTCAAGGGAAAAAATAGACCATGGTGTAATGGGATTTGTTATTAGTCTTTTATTAGAAATCTCTTTTGCTTCTTTACTACTTCATTATGCAGTGTTAATCGTTTGTAGATGCAGGTTTATTCTGCTCAAGCAGAAGTCATTCCTTTTTTCCTCCTGCTTTTATATTTTCTCCTGGGAAAATTAAATCTCAGTCCCCAGAGGTATCACGTTTCACAGATGTAGACTGCTGAAGAACAACTGGACTTCCTTTTGCAACCATAGTATTACTGTTAATTATTTGAACCTTCCTGTCTTAAAGGGAGTAAGCAATTCATACTGTTGTAAATGCATATATACTAACTGCTCTCTTATTTTCTTCGGCAGCATTTAGCTCATAGCATCTATAAACCAAGGACCCTATTGCCTATGAACCATGCTGCCATATGGCAGGACTTCACTCAGCTTTTATATTCATAAAAAGGGATCTTAATTCCTTAAAGTAAGTGTCCATACTGAAAAGCTGTCTTTCAAACTAACATGTTTTTATTGCTTTTACAAATATTTGCAGAGAATTTAAGACACACTTAATAATTGCATTGGACATGATAAACCTATTTTTTTTTGAGATGGCTGTCTGTGGTTTAATTATTGTTCTGTCCTGTTAATCTTGCCTTACATCTGTTACACCTGCAGACTGCGAGGCTCACAATAGTATACCTTTTATCACATGCAGTAATGCAACAATTTGTATTTTACCAGGCATACTTAGCAATTAAAATCTACAAAAAAAAATACAGATTCTGTAAAGCCATAATACACCAAGGTACTACTACCTACATTGTAGACTATGTAACTGTTATCTTCTACTTATGATTCCTATATAATTAAACCAATATTCTCAAGAGATCAGTAATTACTAGCAATAGCTAATGATTCATTAATGACCTTACAATATAGAGAAAGCAGGAGAAAACTGTGCTCTAGTAAAGCCATTAAATAAGGCAATGATCCAGCCTTACCAGTTTAAACTAAAACCACAACCATTTTGACTGAGATTAACAGGACAATTCTCCAAGCATCAATAAAATTAACTTATGTTACGTGTTACATATATTTAGCTGGTTATCTTCTCTGTCTTCTTGGAAGGCAGAGAATTCTTTAAAAAAAATTAAATAAGCCTAAGAAATGGTTACAGATGAGGCGACACAAACAGTTTAGGAGTGTTTATGAGGACAAAACAACACAATAAAATCAGCAGGAATAAGAAAATCCATAACGCCAGGAAAGGGAAAGCATGACATTGAAGCTACTCCTAAATGACTAAATCTAGGACCTACAACTTGCCAACAAGTTGCCTGAAAATTCTACTGTAAGAGCCTGTTTTCAGCCATTTATACTTTTGCTAAACTCAGTCTTCAGTACAATTTCCACTCCAAGCATCTGCTCAAGGCTTTATGTTTTTTATTCATTGATACTATTCATTAGAACAAGGTTAAAAAAAATTCTGCACATGCTTAATGTATTTTTTCCCCAAGCTTTTCATTAAGAAGGTCTAGAATCAAAACAACAAGGTCTCTAGTATTTCCTCTTTGCTGTGTGTATTAAAAAAATGCCCAAATTTGATGATTCCTTGGTTGACCTAAACACAGCAGTGTGCAGATTTCCACAGAGTATGTTCTGTTTCTTCCTAACTCTCCCCAACAACCCAACGGTGCATCTGCCATCCTGTCCTTCACCCCCGGTGCCCCCTCCTTCCTGCATGGGAAATGGCAAAGGTGCGTATCATCCATCTGCAATGGCCTGTGCCACTTAGCGGATGTGATGGCGGAGGATGCTGTTCATCTAGCTTCCAATGCTTGCAAGACCCACTAGTGGGAGTCTTCCAGAGAAAGGGAGGGTCAGTAGGATTTTGCAGGATGTCATTTAATTCTCAGTGCAAGTTTTGCTCCTTTATTTTAAAATAAGAAAATTATTTAAGAAGTGGATTGTAAGTACTGAAAAGAACACCATCTTATCAAAACTAAGCACTTGGAAGCTGAGAAATGCCAAAATTAACATCAGTTGTTTACTGACTGAGAAAATGATATGTAAGCTCTGCCTCTTTAAACTCTGTCATGAATTATGTTCAAGCAAACATTTGTAGCCAGTGCAATTTACTATGTAAAGTCATGGAAAATAATTTAGGAGAAAGGGTAGAGAGACTTAAGCTGTGATCTGCTTGTTCAAAAATAAGATATGGAAAAAGGATGAGGAGTGACATTTGTATAACACTTTCAAAAGAACCTAAAGCTATACGGAAGATAAAGAATTAAATAGTTCAATGCCCAGGAATAAGCACTACTCTGGACTGACTTGACGTCTGCGCTATGATTTCAGACGTCTATGTTTCTAACCTATGGACACTGGGTGGGCTGCAGTTGAAGGAGGCTGCATATCAACCCGGCTGTCCTTCTGCAGAGGTACCCAGCAGCAGGCAGGCCTAACACGAGGGCTACCGCTCCTGGAGCCGCGCTCGTCAACACTCGCATGGATGAGAAGAGCAAAGGTAGCTGCAGACATACAGCAAAAGCACCTTCAAAAGGAGACATTTGATACCAGAAAGTCTCCTGGGTTTGGTAGTCGCCAGACACAGTCAGAGGGGAGACGGGCAAGTTCAATCAGAGGATGAAATTTATAGGGGTGTAAGATAGTTCACTTTCTTTTAATGACATGAAGGAGACCAATCAAGACAAGCTTTAGCAACATTTCAGCTTAGACTTGTTACACAGTCCACTTCTCCGGTGTTATGCCTCCTTTCTTAATAAATCTTGTTTTTATTAAGACTCCTGTGGCTTTACACAGTTCAGGGATTTTCTATGGAATGTCCTAAAGAGATTAATAAAACCTTCAAATGATACAAGACAGTGAAGGACACAGGCCTATATAATATAATAAATATAATCACAACTTGTTCTTCCAGCTACTCTTTGACAAGGGTCTTGTGGAAGGGCAGTACTGCTCATGGTGCATGAGAAACTCTTAATGATCACAGATGCAAAGAAAGGCAAAAAAGCTAAGTGTAACAATTAACAAAATGACATTTCTAAAATCAACAAAACCTTATTAAAATTTAGTATTTTGTCAGAACAGAAAGAAGCATGTGAAATCCCAATAAAGTAAAAAAACTGGTATAAGAAGTTATGTGGGAAGCTCACCAGACTTTCAGGGATCTACAGAAACTTCTGATGTGTTCGATCTAAACGCTGAGAATTTTACACACAGCAGACCCTCACATGCACACCACCCATAAAGGATGTACAGTGAAATATTGTTACAGCATATGTTGCATTTTTTGCCTTACTCTACTTAACTTGTGAAGGGAATGAAAACAGACATCTTGCTACAAGATGTGCTTACTTCAACCATAAATTCAAATGTTAATTCCGGATTTATTAGATAAAATTATGTGGCCTTTGTCATTTGAGAAGGCAGACGAGATGATCAGATTTTCCTTAGGCTTTAAAACATTTAAATATTATAGTTTTCTACCACATCATCTCCAGCAGTGTATGTCGATTGTACAAAAGTGTGTATTACAAGGAGGGAAAAATTGTGTGCCAGCATCTAACCAATAATTCGGCTTCTCCTTAGACTTAGAGATAACAGAAAGTATACAAAAAAGATTCTTCTTATGTGTACACATACACCTGTCTTACCTGTTTAAGTAATTTCAGGTTTGTATTCTGCCAGAGAACGACATACACGCTTTGGTGTGACCGATCTAGGCGGGATTGTCCTGTCTTGCACTCCCATGTGGGGTATTCACATCATCTGGCTTCTCCTGTACTGGCTGCATGAAGATTTGGTGGATCATTGCACCAAATGTACGAATCATGGCTACTACTATTGGATGGATACAATGTAGGGCTTTTGGCTTTTTTTCTGGTTCAAATTTTGTTTGGTTTATGGTGACATCCAGTCATTTTTTAAGTTTTGCATAGTTATATTAAAAAACCCTCAACTTTAAAAGCTATGATAAGGTCCACAGGCTTTCTGTTCCACAGCTTAAAGAGYAGGGGCCTTAAAGAGCAGTTATATGCAAACATAAAAATTATGATGTTTGAAAACAATACAAATAAAAATGAAACTACACATTTACATTATGGATTATATGGGTTTCAAACTCTACCGTAGGTTTTTCTGACATAAAATAAAGATTCAAAATTAAATAATAATGATAATGAACACTTGTTTATTAATATAAATCTACTCAAATTTAGGCTAAGTGATGAACAAGAATCCTGTACTTTGTTGCTTTCTTTCCACTGGGGAAAATGGTTTTGATTTGTCCTGTTGAAAATTCCTCTGGTTCTACATATCCTGAAATTTTTGTATATTAATTACTTTATCATACACAGACTAGCATAACTCTTTCTTGAAAAGAAATACCTTTAACTTTATTTTTACAAATAAATTATGTTACATGAGCATCTAATTGTTATTTGGATTTATTTTCTTTCCCATTTGGTTTCTTTAAGATTACTGGCAAAGATTACTCAGTTTTGCATTTAAGAAAAATTCTTTCCGTTTTTGGAAGACTCTATGCATTTCCTTATTAAAGAAGGTTTTTCTATCTAAAAATGAGTTCCTAACAATTATCTCCCCCTCCTTACTGTAATTTACCCATCTTGGCAAAAGCACTTACCGCTGTCTTAAGCTAGACCAATCGTAATATACTGACTTGCAGGAATGCGCTTAATGAAAAAGGTGCCATTGCATCTTCATAGCAGTAATGTTTAATATTTTTAGGAATGTACTACAATAAAATTATTGAACCTGTTAGCCTGCTATGGGTAGGTTTCTGTTCCAGCTCTTAACTAACTTTAGGCACTTGTTTTGGCATCAGTGCTGCCCTTGGCTTCAGACTTTCCATGGCTGCCGCTGTCACCTACTGCTGCTCCCCACCTATGGCCAACTTCTCAGGTAGTACCAGTAACTACTCCTGGGTGCCTTGGGCACGTTCACCAGAAATGGTGGTGCCCCTGCTAGAGGGAAGATAGTTTTCCTTAATATGTTCTTGCTATGGTCTTGGTCCCCGATGTAGTTCTAGCCTGTTGTACTGTTTTAAGTGTTGATAGCTGTATTTTGATGTTCTTCTGAACTTGTTTTGGAAGTTCTTTCATGCGAGTTTATGGGAATCCAATTAATGCTGACAAGAGTCATGCATTTTGTTCCTTCATGCAGCCATTGCAAAATGTACATTTCTCCTGCCACTTCACCCTGCTGTCGTATACACCCCAATGATAAGGAACTTGCTTAAAACAACTTTTACAAAGAGGATTACTGGTAACCATACTCACCAAAACCTATCCCGGATTTTAAAATTCTGCTCAACATTTCTACTCTATATCAAGGGTACTGGTTACATAGGACATGGAAAAGGCTGAAGTACTGAACGCCTTCTTCACCCCAGTCTTTACTAGCAATACTGGCTTCCAGGAACCCCAGGTCCCAGAGACGGGGGAAAAGGCTGGAGCAAGGAAGATGTACCCTTGGACGAAGAGGATCAGGTCAGGGAACACTTCAGCAAGCTGGACATACATAAGTCCCTGGGCCCTGATGGGACACACCCATGAGTGCTGAGGGAGCTGGGACATGACATTGGATTGATCATGGCAACTGGGAGAACGTCCACAGATTGGAGGAAAGCAAATGTCACTCCTATCTTCAAGAAGGTTAAGAAGGAGGACCCAGGGAACTACAGGCCAGTCAGCCTCACCTTGATCCCTGGGAAGACGATGGAGCAGCTAATCCTGGAAATAATTTCCAGGTAATGAAGGACAAGAAAATTATCAGCATGGCTTCACCAGAGGGAAGACAAATGATACACAAATTCATACCAGCAAAAAGCCATATAAAATACACACCAAAAGATCACCACAAGCAGCTCTTCCTTTCCCCCCTGCAAGCCACAATAACCCCATAAACAAAAAATAAAAACCCTGCAATGACAAGTAGACCATTGGTGAAACTTGCCTAAAAATGTGGTGGTTTTCCACACTGGAATCTTTAAATTCTGATCACGTTATTACAAAATTCTGGATAGATATATCATGTAAGATTGGATCTGATTCAGAGATTATTTGATAAAGTCCTATAAAGGCAGGAATTCAAACTAATTAAACTCATAAACCTGTATAATCTTCGGTTACTGCTCTGATTTTGCAAAACTCCAATAATATGAGTGGCTGAAACAAACTCTTAACCTGTATGTAATTGGTTCACCATTTCTTTACCTAATGGGTGAACTTTCTTTTGACTTTTTTCTCTGAGAGAATTCTAGTTTCTCTGCATATTCAAATACTCTTAAAGTAGTAGTTTTATCTGCAGGCTTTGCCAATGGTTACCCCATTATATTTTCAATAGTCCATTTCTGGAAAAGCTTGAATCTAAATTTATTTGTAATATTAATTATGGACTAACACATCATGAGACACAATGACTGTTTTCATTATCAGTTCTGATCTCTATCAGTTTTAGCTTGCTGTACTGGTTTGGTTATATTACAGACCCTTCCCCTTTCTACTTCATCCCTCTAACATTTTCAAAGGCTATTTTGGTTTTTAGATACTACAAGACTGTAAGCTTGTGGAATAGGAAAGAGTAAAAAAAAACAAACCTCTCTCATTAGTCTGTTCAACTGATTTGAAAATGGATTTTATTAGTATCAGAGAGAAGTCTGCAACTGGCTTTCCCATAACACTAAGAACTTCAAAAACAAGAGCTAAGAACTTGAATGTGTTTAGAAAAGAAAACAGAAACAAGTTTCCCATTTTTCAGCAGGAAAGATGGGACAAACTGGACCTTTAGGATATTTCTATTGTGGATGTAACTCTTAAATGATCAGAGATTTGCACTGAATGTAGCATTTAATTTAAAGAAACTCTGCAGTGGGAGAAGAGTACAGTGTCCATTCCTCCTAAACCATTAAAAGTTAAAATACTTCAATTTTAATATTTCATATACACAACACTTTATGAAGGCTTAGTAATTAACAGCTATTACAAGCATTGTATTGACATTGAAAGCCTTTGTTTGCAGTAAATAATAAAGACATCCAATTACTGGACTATAACAATTTATTGACCATTCATTACCATGAAGGGTGGATAAAACTGTTGTACTCCAGTAGTTACCTACAGAAAGAATGATCATAATAAAATAACTAACATAGTTTCAGCCATTACTGAATTTTTTAAAGGACAAAAGTTCTAGACATTTGCCAAGATTTTTTAAAAAGGTGCTCCAAGTTGACAACAAATATCACAGATCAAAGTTGAGGCACCCATTTTTTAGATGTTGGCCAAAATACAGAGGTAACAACATGAAGGGTCCAGCTGTTACACCATGACTCATTTAGAAATTATCTGGGCTAAACTGTGCTTTTATTCCATGGAAAAGACTGAAGAATACTTCTGTGTTTCTGCAAAACAACTAAATTTAAACAGCTCAGGCAATATCCCGATTTAAAAAGCAAGGTTCAGTGTGATAAAGTTATGGTGATAAACTAGCAGGACCAGAGGGGGCTGCTGCCTTCTGCTGGAAAAAACCTTTCGAAACCAATGATAAACACCCCTTAAGTGCAAGGAGTATGGCACTTCTTCTCTGATACATTTCTAAAACCCTAATTTAATGACAACTATCTACACTCATAAGAGAAAAATGTAAGACCTTGACGGTGTACCTACTGAATTCTTACTGCTCTTTGCCTCTASGCGGTTCAAATCCACAGTCCTAAATACTGATGATGCATGTGCATTTTGTTTTGAAAATCACTGCAGAGTAGCAAAAACATTTTCTTTTTTTAACAAAAATAATTACAGGTGAATGATTTTAAACACTGTTTGCTGCAATAAACCTATTGAAACAAAAGAGGCACTTCTAAATTAGTGAAGTTCCTACTGATATCAGCTATTAGCAATTAGGAACTGCACCCCCCCAACTTTTCCATCTTTAAACAGCAATGATTAAATTTGGTTTTAAAGTGGAGAAATTATATTAGAAAAACAACTCTCAGTGTTGCAATTAAAGCACAGTTCTTAAGATGATAAAATAAATTTGCTAATAGCTTTATCCACTGAATCAAGATGCATGCAGTAGGTTTAAAAGATACAATGATCCTTTAGTACAATCTCTCTTTAAAAGAGGAATCTATAACATTTTACTGTCCCATAGTGTTAAATCTTCTATAGAGTTACTAAATTTCTCTGTAGAATCCACTTAGACAAGACTTATTCAAAAAGAGATGTATTTTAAAATAAAAGGAAGAGAGATAATTTTGTTAATAGCTCTAAAGTAAACAAATAAGTACTGATAAAATGCTATGAAGTTTATATTCTGTCTTGGATACTTCCCTATCACAATTAAATAAAATGCCTTTTCTGTCCATAAAAAATGGAAATCTACAATTGAACCACCTTTCTGTTACTCTGTATTGAAATGTTAAAACAAATGAACTTTTTCTGGTATGCTAAATAAAACATACTAAAAATTTCAGGAGATTAAACTTTTTTCTAATTCTTCAGAAGCTATCTGCCTATGTCCAGCAATGGAACTGCTACTGGAAAACATTGTATTCAAACCAACAAGGCAACATACCTGTTGTGACTGTACCAGTAGCTTACCAATCCACGTTAGTCTTTTTTTCCTTTCTAATCCCATTTCTCCACCACAGGTGTTTTTTGGTGTTACAGATAATTCAGTTGATAACGAAGACAGTTTTAGGTTTTCATAGTAAAATTAAGGATGGCAATATACCCAGGAATATGCATTATAAAGTGAAATGGTAACTTTAAGCTAATTAAATTATATATCAAATTGCCTCCTTTATCTCATAAAACTGCATAAATATACATCAAACATACCTGAAGTAAAAGGACATGGCCTTTGCGAAATGATAATCTCTCAGTTGGGCTTAAAGCATAAGAAATTGAAATTGTGATACTTTGATATGAAGAAAACAAAAAAAAACTTATTAAGCTATTGGGCAGCCGTGCCTAGAATAAAACAGGCACCAGCAATGAAGACTTTATTACCATGAACAAAATCTTACTACACATACCTTTTGCAGAAGCCTTATTTTAGTATTTGGAAAATTCCTGCTAATTATGCTGAATATGAACACAGGTAAAACTAGACTACCACAGATAAATAAATTCCTTGCCTATGAACTGGTAAGAAAAATGTGTAGAGATAATAGGACACCAAAACAGATGCAAAAACCCACTAGAGAGATACTTATTTAAAGTATCATTTTCTATGCATCCAGGATTTTGTTGGGTATCTTCCATGAATGACTGGAGCAACTCTGTAGAGGAAGGAACTCTACTGGAAATTCCCTGTTTGAAGCTGCTGCCCACAGGGGCCAGACCACCTCCACAGCAGCCCTCAGTGGGGAGAGAATCCTGGCTTTCTGTACTCCTTTTCGTTGCAGTATAACGGACTTATTTCAGAGATGCTTTCCCCTTGAGAGTCAAAATTAAACAGCAATAAACCTAAAATCCTACCTACCACCTGAACTGGGGGCTTATTTCTGCAAACCTCTTTATAATTAAGTATATAACATTTCAAAATCTCTTTGTGGCTCTCCACTCCAGAGAAGAAATTTATTTATTTTTTAAAATGAGGAGAGAAGATTTATATCATCACTGAATTCAATATTACATCTATTGTAAGCTCTAAAACTAATTTAAGAAGCTGTTCAGAGGCCATACATGCAGCAGTCCATTTCAATCTATTAGTCTGGCTAAATGCCTTCATACATCCAGTGAAGGGAGTCATCATCATCAATCTGCCAGTTTTAGTGACCAGTCAACTACATGTTGATGCATGCACCGAGGAAACACAAGTGTTTCCTCCCTGCTGTCGTAGTCTGAAACATAAGAATGAAGCGAGGCTGTTCCAGTAGGTAGCACGCAAAATGATGATTTAGCTACTTAGCATAAACAACTGCTAGAATCACCACTTTATTTATAATCTTAGTTCAAAGGAAGAATATAAGTTTGAAGCCCAGTTCCATTATCAAGCAGGGTAAGGCAAGTAGGAGTTAACTTCTTTTGCCTGGTAAATTAATTGCATCATTGTTATCCAGAGTCTTGCTCTCATTTAAACTTTTAAACAAAAAAATGCGTGCTTTGAAGTTGTTTTATCCTTTCTGTATATACTTAAAAAAAGTTGTTTTACATATTAGTTACAAGAACAAGAACTTCTACTTTTGTGAAACACAGTACTGATGACTGGTGGAGTTTTGTGTTGTGTAGCGGCAGCCTTATGGGAATATCGCATCTTTTCGAAGACGCACAAAGGCTTAGTGGTCTCATTTAGCTACCTATGTGCCCCTGCAGAAGCCCTGCTAGCAATAAAACACTCTGGTGGCAAACAGCTAATTCATTAATTAACCACAGTATTTGCTGGAAAGGAAAGCGCTAAACAATGCTGCACAGAAAGTGCAATTGTGGTTGTTCCAGGTCCCTGTCTGCAGTATGTGCGGCAGAGGCAAGCAATGCCTATGCTGTTTCTAATTATTCCAATTATCATGGCACACTATGAAAACTTGATTAATAACACTGAAGATATTGTTGTGGCAATTAGCCATATGGTTGTGGGACTTTATTCTGTCACGATTTAGCCATTAGCATCTACTTATGTTTGTCAGAACAGAGCATCCGTGACAAGTTGGAGTTCCGCTCACCTTGCCGAGTCCCCGGTGAGCAACACCAGAGAAATGTTTATTCCTGGRAGCCCCGCGCCTGAGTAAATTTTTCATGTGGCATCCGGTCTGACTGGGGACAAATGTCAAGTAGCTCACGCGATGACCCATCAAGCCAGGCTCCCTCTGCAAAAGGCACCTTGTGCACGGCTTGTCAAGGCAGACTTCTTTCAGGGGAGGATTTGACCAGTAAAATGAGTGTCAAATGTCTTGTATTCAATGTTTTCAACAGTTAACCGTTCAGACAGCATGCACCTACCCTTATTTAGACATGATGAAATGCTCTGTTATGATTTTATACACCTATGAGTTACATATTACTGTGTGCTTGAAATAGGTATCTCCAAGTAGAGGGACCATGGGGCAGCAATGCTGACTGTCAGGTTGGTCAGCTCAGCTGACAGCTACATGAGCTGATAATTTGTATGAGCCATCTTTTTAAATCACAAAGTATATCTTAAAAAATGAGCTTATTTTAATCGTTCTTTCTTTTCATTTTGTGGTCAGAATAACAGCTGATCTCTAAAAGTTCACTCTAAGACACAAGGAAAAGCTTTAAAAAATTCTTTAATAACAGAAGGCTGCCTTTTTTTCCTCCTGAAAGCATAGCAGTAGTCTTACCACTTCCCTAACATTTCTTGCAAATCAGCAAACGCAAATATGTTTGTATCGGCACATCACTCAAAACCAAAATGTTTGCAATCAAAGACAACTCCAAACTTGACTAGTTGTCCACAGTTAAGAATCAACAAGTTAGTCCTTATTAAAAGGAGTAGGAAACGCTAAAGAATTAGAATCTTGCTGCACAGGGATGCCATATATACAACTGATGAAAGTGTGCTTACCTATTTTGGACATGAGAGGAGGAAGCAATAACCCAAGTTTGTGGAAATGACAGTAAAATGACACTATGTAAGAAGTTTGCACAGAACTTTAAGAAAACCCACAGCAGTGTAGAAATTCACCAGCTACTGTTAAAAATAACAATAAGAATTGCTATTTTTCATCTATTTTTCTAATACATCTACCCCTACCCTAACGGTAGCTTTCCTTTTATAGTCACTACCTTCCATCTGTATAGATCTTTCACACACTGTGAGGAGACAGATACATCATTAAAAACCATAAATGTAATTGTAAAGAAATAAAAATAGACAGAGGTCTCTGAGCAGGTATAATATTTTTAACTAAATTTAACTTATTATTTAATGACAAGAATTTTATTGACAAGACTTCTGGGCATAAAACTTGCTGACAAATGTCCATGTAAGAAAACAAGAATGATGTGCACAACTCACACAGCTCACTACTAATAGGGATATATCAGCAAAATAAAGTTATCAGCAAAAGGGAGGGACTCAATCTGCTTCTAATCAGACATACCAACTTTTAATGGAGAATTAGTTCTAAGGCTGAAAAAAAATCAGTAAAACCTTTTTTCCATTTATGTCCTTTTGATTGAGATGATCAAGTTTGTTTTTAAATAACAGTGTGTGTGGAAAATTATATACTGACTGTCCTAGAAATCCCATCTGTGCACACAGACATTCATATGTGGAGGGGGATCAGGTGTAAAGGAGGTAAATAATTCAAAGAGGGAAACGAGGAGAGAGATAAATACTATGCAGGAAAGAAGGAAGAGATGAAGGATAGACAGCAGGGAACAGAAGATTTAGCTGGAAGGGAAGTATCAGTGAGGATTTTTTCCATAGGAGCCGTGGAGAACAAGACGGATGACCTAAGGGGTAATTTGTGTGCAACGTGAGTGCTGGGCTCAGCCCTAAGCCTGTGCAATGGATTCAGCTTTGTCCTTATCTGTAGCGGGCGCTAGTAGGAGGTGAAAGCAGCAGCATATGGCCTTGCTCAAAGCTGAACTGACTGTTCTCTACAAAGGGGTCTGCAGGACTCTCCCCTTGCCCACCACATGGCTTCTGAGATAGAGGGAAGACCCTGAAGCTGGAGACGTAACCCTGCAGAGGGAGCAGAACTGGCGTTTTCTCGGGCTGCGTTCTGCTCTTTGCCATGCTGGAAATCTGCTTTCTACTTTCCAGGCCATTGAAAGAATACAATTGTGATTACAATGAAATGAATCATGAGACTGCAGACTCTATGATCTGACGGTTAAAATGATGTATCTGTTTTCTACTTGTTATCCAACCACAAATTTTGGACATAGTATAGTTGAATATATGCTATATTTTCAGCTGGTACTGATACTCAATATTTAGAGCAAACTAGGAGGATGAAAGAGGAGTTAAAAACTATGCTATCCACATCCAAGGTCAAATCATACCCACGCCTGAAATACGGACAGATCAGATGAGACCATAATCATTTTTCCTTGGCCAAAGTAGTTGTCTGCTAAATCTCTGTGCTAGGAAGAAGCTCTGTCCTAGGAAGAGATTTTGGCATGTGCAGCAAGGCAGTGTGGGATAGGAGACGTAAGAGTTTGGGYTGTCCTGAGGGTTGGGCACACATTCACTGCCACACACATTTGGGACTGGCCATATGGGCACCAAAAATACAAGTCCTACAGCAAGCCATGCTTTAAAGAACTCTTGTGTCCCAACTCCAGCCAATGTTGTAGAGAGACAGTGGGGGCTGTTTCTTCTCCATTTCTATTTTATTTATACAGGATTAAGTATTTTCAGGAACTTTCTACTACGTATACGTGGGTTTCTCATTATCCTTGGCACTGCAAACTTGGCTGGAACTTCTAGACCCTATTTTTGTCTCCTAATATGCTGGTTTAATTTATTGTTATATATGGACCAAATCCAGCCACAATGAAAAATATGCCAGGTTTTACAGCTCTCTCTACCTCAAACAGGTGTTCCATTTCAGAAATCAAAGTAGTACTTTTTATTATTTGTTTCTTACCAGCCGGAAGTATTCCTCCAGCAAAGAATTTAAGTTCCAATTTCCTGTATGCTTCTCAGAAATTTCAGGGTAGAAATGGGACACTAAAAATCCCTCTCCACTTCTCTGGCAGAAAATCTGTTGCACACTTGTACATTTGAAATAACAGATATCTCAAAATGACACTAATTCGAATTCTATTGTCCTCTTTATACTTTGAACTGTTTCCTTAAAACTGTATTTTAACTTACTTCTAAAGAGAAATATCTTTTTCTGAACCTACCACTTTCCAATGCTAATGCGAGAGGTGCACAAGGGACATTTCAGGATTGTTTTTAGGCAGCTTGAAAATGGACCTGACATCCTAATCCTCTGGCATTTCCTATGACTGGCAAATGCAGATGGGGAAAGTGTCAGTCTGATGGGGTAGAGGTGAACGCCTGTTTCATTGGAGGCATTTCCATGAATGCAGGTAGGCTCTTCTGCAGGCTGCTCCCTAGCTTTTAGAGAAATAGAGATATGGGGAGGGATGTGATCAGATACAGGATAAATGATCCCTAAGGGGAGGAATGAAAAGGAAGGGCTGGAGGCTAGCCATGTCTAAAGGCTAATTTATCTGACCATACTCTTCCACGCTCCAGCACAATGATGCCACAATGTACCTGAAGGGTAAGAAGCCAGAAACGTGCCTGGTGCTGTAGCTGGTCTAGTGGAGCCGAATGCATTTGTCTGTTAAACAGACTGATCATCCCAGGCAGCACAGCATCTAGCACTGGAAACCACCCGCCAGATGGACTGAAATATTTCCTTCAGTTTGTGGGAGGAGAGTAGCACTCTGAAACAGATCGCACCGATTTGTGATAACCTCAACAATTCCTCTAGGCGCATCTTCTCGACTGAATTCTTGCTCATGGTTGTTTGGGATGTAGGTGGTATTTTATTTGAAGGAAATTACGCTGTTGAGTATTCAGTTGGCTGTGACAGGTAGAACGCATCCTTTGAAGAGGTGGCATCTATCTCTGTCAGTTGAATCATGCTGTGAAAACACTTGCCAACGATTATTATAAACTTTCTTACTGCCTTGGATGGTATTCCACAATCTTAGACGTGATCCCATGCCTGCTTTTAAAAGGTCAATGTTCAGGATACCAATCATTTATGGATTTTACTTTCATACAGAAGTTACATGGTCTCCAAAGGATCTGTTCACAGCAAGTTTAGCAAGCTTTTGATGGCCAAAACAGGCTAACTCAGCAACAGCTCTGATTTGGATCAGAGAATTTGAAAATGTGGGCTATCCTTGCAGGATTATCTATTTTTTTTTTTTTTTTTCCTGTTAGAAGCTCCAAGTCTGAGGTTTACACCCAAAGGTTCAAAGAGCTTTATACCCTAAGACCTCACTTATACTTGCAGGAAACAACTTGTACCACAAAAATGATTGGAGCAATCACATTCAAATTTCCTATTCAATTGTCTGCAGAAAATTATCTTCAGAAAATGCACATCATCTCACACTTCACCTTGGCTTTGTGAGAATTCGTGGACTCTTGGGAGTTCATTTTAATTCTGTAACAAGTTATGTTTAAGTCATTTTAAGTCATAGTAACAAATATGACTTTTAATCCAGCATCAAGGAAAGCACTTGGTGAGGACAGTAAGAACTACAGTATGGAGAATAAAAGAAGTGAAAGCACATCCATCTTTGGAAAGCAAATGTAGCCCACAGGATGAGGCACCAATTTAGGAATTGGGAGATATAGCCATGCGCAAATTATTGTCCCATATCATTTTCCTCTCTTTATGGAAGATAAGCATAATAACTTTCATCAAGTACTATGTATTAAAATCTTTATCAGACAAATTCTTAAATTAAAAAGCAGTATTTTAATATTGTGATAAAACAATTAGGAATAATCTTTTCATGAATACCACAATATATAAAATGATGTGGTTTTCACACATCAAACCCAGAGGCTGAGATTCATACATATAAAGGATATTCTTTCCTTAGCACTGCCTAAGGTGAGCGAGGGTAGATTTTATCAGTTAACCTATCAGTATTAGAAAACAACAAAAGGTCACAATTTCTGATTCTGAATGTGTCCTTCAGAAATACAAATTTTACATACACACATCAAGAAAGGAAGAAGCTGCAGGCAAGGATGGTGCATAGTATAAGACACAATTCTTCTACTGGCAAAGAGGCCCTTTGAAGGCTGATTGGTCAAATGTAGAGATCTTATTTTATTTTAGAGACATTAACAACTTCGGAAATAATAAATAAATTTAAAAAAACCACTAAAAGACACCAGTTTTATGGCACACTGTACTTTCTCTCAACCTTAAATTTAAAAATATGTAAATTACCCCTCTTCTATCCCTAGTCAAAAACCACCTTTCCACTTGACTTCTCTACAAACAAACCTCTACTCCACAGGTATCACATACTTTTCAGATTCACTGGCTGATACTTACTAATTAAACTCAGAGCAATAACCTTAACTCAAACTTAGGTTTTCAGTTTGGTAGGTCTACTTCAGAGTTGAGGAAAAGCTTGTGTGTGTGAAAGCCTGCGTACTTTTTCAACCATAATGGTTGCTTTAATGAAAGATTTTATTACTACTTACACACCTTGTCTTGCTATGTTATTAGCCAACCACGTCATTATGAACTGTTTAATTACTGGTATGAGTAAATGAAGCATATACCTTCAGGTACATATTTCTTGCATTTGGTCAGCAACACTAGCCAAGAGTTGCAGATACCTGTAGTATAGAAGCATTTTTCCCCTATGTCTCAGAAAACTTCCTGGAGTACTGATGGTGAATCTTTTTAATGTCTGACAATAAACTTATTTTAACAATACCTTTTTATTGTCTCAGCCAGACAAGGGCTCTACAAATGCTGAACTTGCACTGAAACTACTGATTTACCATCATTGCGTTAAAACTAGAAATCCTGCTACACAAAGGAACAAACCAAACCTTTAAAGTGATTTGATAAACTTTTTCTAAACAGTTGGAATTTACAGAAGGCAAAATAGTTCACTTAATTTTTCAATTTTTTGAGGTTATGCCCCTTGTATAACCTTTTGAATACAAATCCCCTTCAATTTAATGTTGATAATGAGTATTAAAACTCAAAGGCGTTGAACCAATTGCTGTCAGTTGTGCCATTGCASAGATATATGCAAAATTATTAATTATGTGAAATGCAGATTTACCGAGATAGTAAGTAAACTCTTAATGGCAAGGATATAGGTGACTTGGGTGCTAATAAACTTATGCACCCCAGATGATTAAAAACTGGAGTGAAGGGAGGATGACAACAATATGTTCCATTACTATTAGCAATTTTGTACTTATTGATGATGATGCAACTGAGACTGGTGTAGCTGCAAGCATGACATATGTTTCCAGGAACTGAGGCCAGAGGAGGTGTTTTAACCAAGGAGGTACCAGGCAAATAAGCCTCAGTCTGCACTACAAATTGGGCAGAGTACCGAATCAATGAGCTAGTAGTGGCTTTAACTGACGTAGACACTAACTTTATGGAGCTTAATGACTTTTACTATTGTATAGTTATAACATTGAGTTTCATTACCATGCCAAACTGCTCCAGTATAATTCATTCAAGGCAAAGAAKAATGATGCTTCAAAGCGGAAAACTGAAGTTACACAGTTAAAACCCAGGAAATGCATACACCTAATTCCTGTCACATTGTGAAATCCTAGTTCTGCATGTACATCTCCTTTAGTTCTGATTTTTATCAAAATATGCATAATTTTAACACTACTTTCTATTAAAATACGCATCATAAAACATAGCAGATGCATGCAGACAATTAACATATTGTATTAACTTCTGCATTTTTTATTCTTTATTGAATCCTCTGTATTGCATTAACTTTATTTTGCATTTTCTTTGTTTTCCTTTCACTACCATAAAAATAATTTGGTTTTACTAGTGTTATTCTAAATGGTTTCAATTGGATCAATTCACTTATCATTGGGGTGAAGAACTGAGGAGGGGTCAGCACGTACCTTAGCTGCTGAAGTCAATTTTCTGCTAGACTGAGTCAAGAGAGCAACACTGCATCTGTTTGTATTGTTCTGTATCGGTAAATGAAACTTTCCTTTTTTTCTTTTTAAACAAAAGCTTGGTATTTGCAAAAGCTGTAAGACTGTGGAGACCATAATCTAAAATCATGAGAGCCACAATTTTTATGACTACAATCTTCTTTTCCTGGTGTTCAGGCAGTGGTTTTGGGGTGGATTGCACTGCATGCGTTCTGATGAGACATTTACAATCTCCTTTATGCAAATTACCCCAGCAGCTGTTTAAGAGCTGTGGTTGTCAGACCAGGCAAGGAGAATGTGATTTGGTATGTCACAAATGGGGCAGGGCTTTATTACGCTCTGCTAGAAAGTTTTAGCAGATGCCTTAGCACAGATTCAGTGTGATCCTGTAACCCCATTATAACTTTATTGCTTATGGAAAGGAAAACACAAAAAGYTCCCAAATACTGTGGGGATTCTCGAAAATAAGCACTTCACAGAATGCCTATTTCTGAATTAAGTGTAAATAATAAATGTAATCTTATCATTTAGAGTGGAAAAACTGCAGTTTTCCCCAAAGAAATCATATGCAGCTGAAGGAGTTTTCCTGGGGAAAAACCGAGCAATAACACCTTTAAGACTAAGAGCAAATTTTATGAGTAACTGATGAAGATGATTGTTTTTTGCCTTTAAGAATGAGTCATCATTAAGCAAATGTTACCATTTACAGGTATAAACATTAAGATCCTTTGATAAGACTGCCAGTTGAAAATGCTACATCTGGATTAACACTGGACATCCCATGGTCAGGAAACAGATTAAAAGATCCACAGAGGATTCTTTTAGGACTGAAAGAGAGCTCCATCTCATTTAGTCCACTCCCCTGTCATTGTGAGTTGATGTATTACAGGTTTGCTTTTTATTAAGATTCATCTTATACTGATGTTTCTTGTTCTTCTTACTCTTGTCATCACACAGCTCCAGAACCTCACTCCTAGAACAGGTAGGAAGAATTACAGCCCCCTTATAACCTTCTGATATTCAATATATAAATTTGAGGCCATTTTGCATCATTTTGCTTTTGGCAACATTGTCCAACTTTAACTCACTCACTTTCTTACCCGATATTTACTCCCTGACACATTTCTAGAGGCCAATCGTATCCTCTCACCTTCTGTTTGACTTGACTGTAAGTTAAACTCTCTTAAGCTCCTCCTGAAAAATGATGATGATCAGAAGAATGGGGAAGCTATATGCTAGCAGCTATACCTAAACAGTTTGGATTCATCTTTCTTGAATACAGTTAACCAGAAATGTATATGGCATTTCTGGTGAGGTCTTATTGCTACCTGCACAATGGCATCAACACTTTCCTATCTCTTCTAGAAACACAGGTAGCCTGAAAGCATTTGTCTTTTACACAGCTCATCAATTTGGTGGCTCCTAGATGCTGTGATTCACTTTCATCCTGTTATTGAACTTTTCTTCTGCTCTATCAACCTGTATTTTGCCAGTTATACCTCATCTGGCTGGGTGGCCAGCCATCACTAATACTGCCACCTAGTGACAATATATAACATAAAACTGTATTTAGAGGGAAAAGTATTTTTTGGTTTTAAGTCTCTGTAAAAATTTCTCAGAATACTCCAGACTTAGTTTTTTAAATGTCAAAAAGCTGTAAATTCTAAGTCCTCAGAAGAGTCATGTGACCAGTCCTTATTTGAGTCTATTCAAGGACTGAGAGTTGATAGAACTTGAGTTTTACGTAAATACCAAAATAAAATACTTCTGGAATATAAATATATGTCATCGTTTATTTGAGTCTGTAAATATGACTACAGTTGTAGTCATAATGCTAGTTTGAGCTTTCCTTTAAAGTTTGGGCTAAGAATAATTTAGGTTAAGAACAAAAGAGAGTCCAAAGGAGATGACCTGGAGTGAAGGACCAGTGAAAACAGTCATTTGTAACAGAAGTTGAATTTTGACCTCAATTACATTATTTGCTATGGCAAATATTATAACATGTATAGCAGGCATCATGAAAAATCTTTCCAGCTGCCATCTGCAAATGTTACAAGGGTAAACTATATACCCGGGGAATTAGGCAAAGGATAAAATTTTGTAACAGAACAATTTTAAGGGAAACCTCAGTACAGTAAGTGTATTATCCTTAACATAACTGTGTTGCTTAGGAGGATATACTACATTCTTTCAAGATTGAAGGTCSATGCTCCAAAAATACTACCCCCAAAAGACAACTGAAAAGCAAAGGAAAAAAGAACTTGAATCTACTTTCTGTGTGTGCAAACACATAGCGCAGTCCTCCTAAAACCTGGTTGCCAAGCAAACACATTAGACCATAGACTGATGGTTGACTTTAGAACATTGACCACTCACAAGAACCACTAACGTGAGCACTAGAATTGAAATATTTTTTTCAGAACATGGGTTTTTCCATGAGGAAACTATAAGTAACTGCCCCAAAGGGCTTCAAGACAGTATGATTAAAATGAGCAAAATGCAACAAATTAGGTTTTCACTTTTTCATCAGAGTATGATCAGAATAAACTTTTTACATTAGCTCAAAACTGGGTGGGGATACAAAATATCTATTAAATGTCTATAAACTACAACTTAAACATTTTCTCTTCCTCAAGGACACCTTTCTCCCACTCCTCTTGTACAATAACCTCTTCAATTATTTCATCTGATCCCGCAGAAATGCTAACTTCCCACTTACAGCAAATTCTTGAACGGTTTGTGCCAGCTTTATATAGAGGGCTGTCTATTACCAATTTAGTGTCTGTCTGAATTGAAACTGTCCACAATTTTCTGGGATTACTTTTCATTAGTCATGAATCTTTTTGTTCAACATTTGTCTGAACCTAGCTTGTTATCTTTGTAGAAGTGTCCGAGTATAAAGAACTACCATCTTGAAATGCCCATTATAACTAAAGATTATAACTAGCTTTGAAACCTACTGTATGGGTTTCCCAAATCAGTCTTCTGGATACCCAAACGTAGTTGCTTTTCCCTATGCAACACCTCTCCACCTGGAAGCAATGGAATGGGCACTCATCTAGGCATGTATTTCAACCTCCCAAAAACACCTCGGGCTTTCTTGAAGCCTACTTCAGTGAAGGTAACCCCTTCTCCATTCACACTGATACTCCCTGCTCACTCTCTCCTCATATATCCGCCTACCAGCAGCTATCACTATCTACTTGAATGGGGAAGGAAAGCAGAATAGCCTTGCTCTGCACAATAAAAGGTTCTGCAAGCAGCCTTCCTTAGGTTCCTCAGACCAGACATCCCACCGCTTCCCTTGCCCACCTCTGGTGAGGTCTGGCAGAGGCAGGGCATTTGGGGCTCTGGGGGCTACCACGGACTGGTCAAAAGTGCCCAGATGAGGAGCTTCTGTCGGCCCAACTGTGTTGGCTCCACCTCCGTCAACACCAACCGTGGCACCTGAACAGCAGTTGCCACTGTGGTGTTTTTTGTGACAAAGCCAGAAGGGTCAGGGAGGGAACAGCAGCAAGGACGCGTTCCCAACTGGAAACGCGTACGTTGTCCTCCTTGACATTGGCGGTGGTTTCAGCTGCAGATTGCCAATCCCTGGCATTTCAGGGTCCTCTCTGAGGTTCGTTTTGGCTTTATGAGTTAATCACGTCAGGAGAAGTCATTTTAACTCACATGCCTTTAGGAGTAATTATATATTTAAATGATTAAACAAATCAGGAACAAAACATATCTACTGCAGAATGAAAGCAGTTAACATTGAAATCCTTTTTTATATTAGTATCACAAGTCGTTTGTAAATAACATGCTCATTTTAGATATGTAAGGAGTTCTGCCATGCCCTGCAAAATAAATTATATTTTATTGGTGCCCGGGTGTTTCATAACTTCTATTTATTTGCTGCAAGAGTGGAGAATTAAGATAGAGTAGTTTATTTCACCAAAAGACTGACAAATGGCTCATTAGACACTTATGGAGCTGAAGCTAATTGTACGATTTTTTGTTGTATTAATTGTCACTGCCTGCTTAACTGGCTAACATTGGTCATCAATACAGAGCTTTTTCCTTTCAATCTCCAAAAGAGAGGTGTAAAAAGAAGGAATTTTAAAATAAACAGAACAGTATTTATTTCCTAATATAAACAAAAATACTATTTGGATTGAAGGAGCATGAGGGAGGAGTAAGAGAGGATTAATGTGCTGGCTGTTCCCCACTGGGGCCACCAATAACAATCAATCCCAAACAGCAGTCACCTCACATCATCTAACAGCTTGAATCGCAGATATTTAAAGATTCTCTCCCCTTTTTTTTTGTTCAGATTAAATATCATTTACATTGCATACTTTTTTTTTATTCGTTGGAGACATAAGGTCAGAATTGATTGAATATGTACTACCTGCATATAATGATTTCCAGTTTTTTACAATCATGTGCTAATGCTGCACAGTAATGGCCTATGGATGAAGAGACAGATGTACTACCAGTCATTCGCTACACATTTGCATTAACAAATCATCATTTAATTGAAGCCCATCCAACAAGTTTATGCTACTTAAATAAAGTTGCTTTCAATAAAAGATGCCACAATGACACATTGTTGTTAACTGCAAGGTAAATAAAAAGTAGTAATTATTTTCTTGTCACTGGTTTAGGTAAGTATTAAAACGTACACTTATTAATTTGTATTTTGCTCAGAAATAAACCACCTGACATCTAATATAGCAATCCAAGCTAGTACTACTATGAGATAATTCACTTTTAGAAATAATTGTTTTGTAACACCACAATTTCATGCTTTACAGATTTTTATTTCCCCCAAAAATATATAATAGAACATAGCTTATATACAGGCTATACATGAGTTGTGTGTTAATACTTTTAGGCAAGCTCTAATAATACAAACCTCAAACCCTGCTGTTATCAACATGGGCTACAATTTTTTTTATGTCTCATTGTTGACTACAAACATTGGCACCACACTTAGAAATCTAGTTGCCTCCCTCTACAATTTAGATATTACTGCTTTCTTTTTAATACTGTCTAGGGAACAATTCAGGTAGGTTGTGATGCCCCTACATGTTTCAGATATAGAAAACCACTATCTATTCATTTCTACTTTCAGAACGTGTTGCAAAATATTAAAATCTGAGAAGAAAGAATGTCATAAAATGAGGAACCTATAAAACCAATTTCCTCTTCTTCTAGAGATGGTTAACAGTACTTTCAGCATATTCATTTCATGGTACATTTTTGCATCTGCAAAGCAGAAGAAAGATATTTTGGTACTGTCTGTTAAACTGACAAACAATACTTCGAAGCTAACATGCAGGGACAAGGAGATATATTTTTAATTGTGTTTTTGGCTTAAATCTACATTTTCTAGAAACCAGAATCTTTTAGGATGAAAGCACTATATAAATGAAAGACGGTATTAGTAATAATAGTTGACATCCTTTACTATGCTGGTATTGGCTTATATCTAAACACATCATTGCAATCTTTTATTTACCTAAATACAAAAATAATCAGCTATTTCTCTTTTCCTGACGATACAATGAAAATAAAATATTTATTAAAAAAAAAAAAAAAAAAAAGAAGTATCTTAGGAAAACTAGAAAATACATTCTGAGAGTGGGAGAAGGCAGTGTTTTTCTAACCAGAGAAAACAGACTTTAAACATGAATCTTTTCCTTCCCTGCAGGACCGTGTGGGAACGTGAGGAGACCGGGGAGTCTCCAGGTTGACCTTTTGTTGTTGTTACTGATGATTGAAAACATAGAAGAAATTTCACCATACCAAGATTGAAACTACAATGTGAATTTCAGAAACATATCTTAAAGCACATTGCAGCATTCAGGAAGAGATAAAACCTAAGATTTATTTCCTCAGATAAGCAGCAGTGCATAAAAGCTACAAAATTCAAAATGCAATCCCATACAAAATAAACAGACACACACAAAAAAACCCTACTGTGATTTGCCTGCATGTTCTCCAAGCTTTTTTTATATGCTAACTCAGAACAGTAATTACAGATCTTGCAAGTTGACTTCTGTTTTCCAGAACTAGAGTTGTACGTAAAACATGCCTTTTCATCGAAACAATTACCATTAATCAAAACAGTGAAAGCTAATACCACTCAAGTCCAACCTACTGCTGTGCCCAGCAATATATCAAACTGTCTGTTGTCAAACACACTAAACAAACTTCAACAGACTGTTTTCACTACAAGTAAGAGAAAACATGCTTGCTAAGTATTTTTAGTCAAATTGCAACCTCAGTAATCCATTCTGTCACTGGATTTTAATTTGAAGTAGTCAATCACAGTCTCAGAAAGATCCGTATTTGACTACAGAGAGGCAACTCACTGGGACTAACAAATGAGTACCTGCAAATGGCTACTATAGCCCCAAATTTGTTTAAGGATTTATATCCATGTACTCAGGTTTGTTCCTTTATTCTATCAACTTCTTTCAACTATGAGATTTTGAATTTAAAAGAAAGAAGAAAAATTAAAACTATGTACTACTCTTCACTGTTACTGTCCTAGAACATACACCTCTTACAAGTCTAATAATACCGTATTTTCTTCCACGTTCATAACCATTTAAACTATTACTAGCATTTTTTGAAATCTTCATTACAAAGAAGCTGCTACCTTAGAATTTGCTCATACATTAACAACAACCTATCTCCAGCAAGTCAAATTCATATTAAACACAGATCTCATCCACGATGACATATTATAAATAGTCAACGAAAATAGATATACTTACACTTCTCATGGCACCTCCCCTGCCCTACCTAAGAGTCATAACTATTTTCTTAATAAAGAAATATGGCATTTGGTATCTGACAGAAAAACTGTTTACCAGTGAAGTCAGTCTTTTTTGCAATTGGTAATCAATGCAGAAACTGAAGTTTTATATAAAAGAAGAGATACAGAAGGACAGGAATATTGGAGTTTAACAAACAGATCAGGCCTTTATTACCGCAAGCTCCATTATGGATTTGTGAGCTTTGTAAGCCAAGCTCCCCCAAGTGTAATTAAATTTTTATTTATAATGTGTTTGTGACTGTTAACTTCATGTTGCCTCTGCCTGTCCCCCCCTCCAACCCTATGCGAAATAGTATTCCACGTTTACTGCTGCAGTGAGCGGCGCTTTATTCAGTTGCTGAATTCATCTCTAGCCTTATAAGAGATGAGAAGTACAAATAAACATATTGTGTATTATTTATACACAAACACCCGTGTCTTTAAGCATAGATATATACATATACACTCCTGTATGCAGACACTCTACGCCAAAACTGAGGACAAAAGAAGTACATGTCAGTTAAAATTGAACACATGTGAGCAAGCATCACTTTTTTCTACCAAGAGCACTATTTATCACATATTTATATCGTGGAGAGACAGGAAAGCTTCAGCAAGACAGGGCGATGCAGCACTGCAGAGTACATTTTATGCTGCAAGCCATGTCTGAGATTAGTGTAAATGCACCAGGAAAAGGCTCTAAACTCCCACAAAGCCAGCATCTACGCTTTATTTTTTTGTTCATTTATGAAGAGGACTTCATCAAAAAGCCCTCTGACACCAAGAATGTATTTTTTATTTTTTGTATTAAGTCTATTCCCTCCCTCCATTCAGGTATTACCCTCCGGTACCAATACTTATAAAAAAAAAAAAAAAAAGCTTAATATAAGTAACCACAGGAGGATCTCTTCTCCCCTTGAAAAACTGCAAATAAAGATGTCAGCTATTGAGTATATTTGTGGCGTCTCCAGCAGCTGCTGTTAAATACCAGCTGGTCTAGCTGATTAAAATTACCTCCGAGTTGGTATTATAAAGATGCCTGGGCAGCGTTGCTGTATTAATGGATTATTGAGTGAGCGATGAAAACCTTGGCCAGCTGATGCGTTTTATTACAGATAGGCTTTATGATGTGTAATCACTGTAATTTTTATAACTAGAGGAAACAGGAAAAAAAGAAGAACCTTCTTTCCCCCTTTACACATACCGAAATCAGTTAAACCAGATCTTTTTTTTTTTTTTTGCCAGTCTGTTACTTAGCAGTTAGCTAAACAAATAATTTGGTTTTTAATAGTTCCTGCATATGTAAGATTTTTATCCACACCTACACATACACAAAGAATGAAAAACTCTATGTTTAAGGCTACACTGTATTCACCTATTTTACGTATGTTTAGGTTTACACATTGGGTATTTATTTCATCCTTTGACCAGCAGGTGAGCGCTGCAACCGGCTATGTGAGATAAACTCTTGTACATTATTTAATGACTGAACATGACTGAACTACACTGCAAACATGCCTTATATTCTCCAGGTTCAGCAATTCAGCAATTCGAGCAGTGAGGTCTTACGTCTGGTCTCTCCACCTCCTCTCTCCCTCGTTCTCCTCCCCTCCCTGCCCCAAACCTTCACACAGTATGTCCTTTAAAAGTCTCTCAAACTTTCTTCCCCCTTACTAACCACATATTTACGACATCATTGTCTTGTTTTCAAGTGGTAGTTTGGTTTGCTCCCAAACTTACTGTGGTAATTATGAAACTTGTGTAACTGTTACCAGTTTTTGAGATTTAAGAAAAAATGAGTGGGCACTTGGAAGATTCAGATATATCGGTAAAACATTTTATTACAGATGACTTCTCTTGTGAGGTGATTCAGCAGCCAAGCCAAAGTTACCTCTGCCCGAATGCCATTTACTGAAAGCATCTCAAGAAAAAATACTGCAATTTTTCCAGGAATGGACACACATCAAAAGCCAACTAATAATATCTGAGATTTTTCAGTGGAATAGGAACTGCTGAAATGTAAAAACGAAGAAAATAGAAAAAAAGGTCTTATCAGTAATCTTAACTTTAATCTCTCTTAAATCTCTCTTAAGGTAATGTAGCATTACTCTTGTTTTTCCAGACTGGATAATTAATAGTTCTTCTTCACAAAGTTTAGAAAATAATTCTCTATAATGTTCAAAAACTGAAACAAGTTACAGAATTTTACAGGACTCTATGAAATACTGCTGGGTATTATTCCAGCCCACAAAGTATAGAGAGTCGAATTTTTGGGAGATGCTATTACATCATATACATTCACCTGCAACCTCTATGAAGAATTTTTTACTCAGGTTGGTGGAGTTTATGTGAAGTACTGTAGACAGATAATTTAAACTATTTGTTAGAAGAAAAAGCTGCTCTAAGCCCAGCATTTGATAGATCAAAAGGTAATTTAGATCAAAGATGCATCAAAAAATAGATCAAAGATAATTTAATCAACGAGGTTGTTAAAGGCAAGGATTTTACAATGGACAAACTTTTCTGATTGAAAGGTGAGTCTTAAAAATAATGTTTGATCCATCCAAGAGTAAAATCACCTAGGCACTCTACTCTTTTCTTCATACCAGGAGAACCTGGACCACCTTACTGTACAAATGTGTGTTTCCAAATCCAACACCTAAAAATCTGAATATGTGATATTCATCTCTGATGAATCACCTGACTGTTCTGAAACACTTCTGCACTGCCATGACTAGTAGTTGAAATGACGCTAGTTTCTGTAAAAGGAAGGAGAAGAGCATATTTCATCAGATAGGGATGGATGTTGTGGACAAACAGGGGCCTTCCCACTCTTCCTAACTTCACCATTTTCTTTCTGCAGAAATCTGAGCAGGGGTAAGGGAGATGGCCAAAGTCGTCAGGGCAGGTGAAGGAAGAGCGTGTAAGATGAAGCTACACCGAGCAGTGAAGCTGCACGGCTCCCCGCAGTACGTAGTAATAGTTGTGCTAGTCYGAAACACCTCAACTTACAGCCGTGCCAAGTGCAGAGGGCAGGAGCGACAGTCGGCCGCTCACAGGAGCATCGCCCTCCGGCACCTGTTATGTCTCCATTTTGCGTCTGGAGCCCAAGTGGTTCCTGCAGTCAAAAAGCTCTTTTGGGAGGGAGGTGCATTTTCATTTGTTCCAAAAACTTATTTTTTTTAAAATAAAAAAAATAAAGTAATGGTTTGGTAAAACCCCCACATTTCCCATTTTCTCCCCTCCTGCAAAACACTTAAGCTGGTGTCAGGCATGGGCCAGTGGATACTGGCAGGCATTTTTACCGGCAAGTGTATACTCACCGCGTCGTGAAACACCCAAAGCTTTCTCTGAGTAGTTATTCCACGCACATATAGTATAGCTATGGTGATGAGCAAACCAGGTGACTTTTATCCCTCTGGTTGGAGCCAACCAAGGGACCGCATTCTGCAGCCACGAGTAAAAAACAATCCATTTTTTAATGACTGCATAGCAATAAAGGCGCTCTGTCCCAGCTGCCCGTGCCYTATTTTCTTCCTAGGGTGCATTACATATGCTATTTTAAAAACATTTACCCTTTAGGAGCAGTTTGCAACCCAGACGACCCGGCAGGCTGCAGGCGCTGCCATTCGGGTTGGCGGCTCGGTCGGTGCCGGCGCCGCCGTTTCCTAGGAAACCGCTGGCACGCCACGCGGGGGGCGGGGCTGGGCGGGGGGCGGGGCCCCGTTTCAGGCGGCGGCTGCGGAGGCGCTGGGACCCCGGTTCAAACCCCGCGAACGGCCGGGGAAAAGGCGGGCTCCCTGCGCCCTCCGGCAGCACATTTTCCACGCGTTTACTGAATTTCCATCTTGAGCAACCCTAATAAGAATGAGCAATAAACCCATCCGGAGTCCCGCACCGCTGTGAGGTTTTGCGCCTATTTGTACGCTGAGGCACATTTAATGTACAGCATGGAGAGGCGTCTCTCTTGCACCCAACTATGTATGGGCTAAGCAGCAGTGAAGAATAAACAGTGTTACCGTTGGAAAAACATCTTACTGATGATGAAGACTTAGTTATAGTTGAGATACAGTGCAAACATGAAATACTCCAAGTTTCCCCACGAAGGATTACTTGAAGTAAGATTTAAATCAATGTCACCCATGGGGATTCGCACAAAGATAGCCAACTGGAAGCACTGAAGAAGTAAATTATTTTACCCGAGAAGGAAAAATAAAAGGAAGGCAATCCTCTGAATGCTAAAATTATTACAATATGCTAAACAAATATCTTTGCATTTGTAGTAAATACATATACATTGATATGCTCTGACTTAATGGTCAATTTAACATGCATGCTAAATTTTACGCAAAACAAGATTCTTAATTCACTTGGGTTAATAAACATAAAATTCTGATAATTACAGATACAATAATGTCATATGAGCACTTTAAACATATGCTGTGGGAATTAAATCCTGGCTATTCCTGCCCACTGAGGACCAGTTTTTAATCTTCGATGCATGATATGTAGTAATGGATTTTACGAGTTGACTTTTTTAAATTTGATGATCAGGTTAATGAAATTTATAATGATATTTTTCACACCAAGTTCAAAATAGTAGTTAACTCCTTGGCAGAGGAATTCAGATTGGACATGTAATGGATGTACCAGCAACTGCTGGTGTGAAAGGATTAATCATCATTTTAGACTTTTATTAAATTAGATAAAATGGGATAGGCATGAATCAGAATATATAACAATTAATCACTGGACTTTATTGAGTCTTTTAAAAATCTTATTTGCTCCTGAGTTGATAACTAATCTAGGCCATTCTGYACCAGTTTGAGGAACTCTCCAGATAATGACTGTGACTAGAACATTAATAATACCGTCATTTAACAACAAAATATTTATTCTCTATGTGAATTAATTCTTTTTAACATTTGCGGATGCTAAAGGAAATACTCCTGTCTTAGTGTCGTGGTTCAACCCCAGCTGGCAACTAAGCCCCACGCGGCCGCTCGCTCACTCCCCCCCCGGTGGGATGGGGGAGAGAATCGGAAGGGTAAAAGTGAAAAAACTCGTGGGTTGAGATAAAGACAGTTTAATAACTAAAGTAAAAGCCGCGCACGCCAGCAAAGCAAAACAAGGAATTCCTTCACTACTTCCCCTTGGCAGGCAGGTGTTCAGCCATCACCAGGAAAGCAGGGCTCCATCACACGTGACAGTTACTTGGGAAGACAAACACCATCACTCTGAACGTCCCCCCTTCCTTCTTCTTCCCCCAGCTTTATATGCTGAGCATGACATCATATGGTATGGAATATCCCCTTGGTCAGTTGGGGTCAGCTGTCCCGGCTGTGTCCCCTCCCAACTTCTTGTGCACCCCCAGCCTACTCGCTGGTGGGGTGAGAAGCAGAAAAGGCCTTGGCTCTGTGTAAGCACTGCTCAGCAATACCTGAAACATCTCTGTTATTACGAACACTGTTTTCAGCACAAATCCAAACCACAGCCCCTATACTAGCTGCTATGAAGAAAATTAACTCTATCCCAGCCAAAACCAGCACACTTCATCACCTCAAAACCTTGTAATTCAGCTCAGTCTTTGCTGTTGAAATCCTTTGCTTTTATATTTTTGCTTGTTTTTTGAAATTTAGGTAATAGAGACACCATCATGAACAGTTGACCAAAGTTTTTGGTATATCCAACTAGCATTTAATATATATTGTTACAGCTATACACACTGGAATTGCTAGAAAATATAAATTACTAAAGTTTGGAAGTTTATTTATTGATCACTGAGAACCACCTCAGTTAAATTACCATAAACCTCAACATCACAACAACTACTAATCCAGCTAATAGGAATTAAGGGAGATGGAAGATACATAATAAGCATCTGGGGGATATGGAATTTATCCCATGAGTGTAGTAAAGAGCTCATAATTTAAGAGTGCCAAAACCCAAGTGCATCATGAAGGTCTTTCTCACAAGTGACATTAATTGCATATCCCACAGATGCTTATTACATATTCTATTTATACCTCCAAGAAGAAAAATATTCGTTTAAAGTTTAAAGGTTTAGTACTGCTTAAACACAATGTAACGCAGCTGTCTCATGATGTCACAGGGAATATCAAAGGCTGCAGCACAGAGTCATAATGTAAGAAATAGTTTAGACAGAAGATAAATCAGGGGATGCATTTCGGTGGGAGAGTCCCAGAGCTCAGATGTACAGTAAAGCAGGATGTATAACTAAGTACTTTGGTTGGATATGGGATTACACCATTAAAATGGTTTTCTCATTACTGTTATCGAAGTAAGAAAAAGGAGAATTAAACCTGTTTCAATTCTTTTAAACAATTTTTCAATATACGTAACATGCCAAACAATTAATACTAATATATGAATTGCTAAGGTCAAAGATGCCATTATCTTTTCTACTGTTCAGTTTATACAAATATAAATGTGTCATCATTAACATTTCTAGATATTAAGCACATCAGCATGTTGCAAACTTTCCGTGGGGATTATTTCTTTTCTTCTATTGCCTGATTACTCTTTTGTGATTTCTCTCAYAGATAAGTAAGACAATGAGAATTCTTTGATTCAAGATGTCCCATATACTTCTAGTTAACCGTATGTGCATTATTAAAAAAAAAACAAAACCTGATATTGCTGATTTTGCATGTCATTCCCACGTGTACTTGTGAGGAGAAATGGAATAAACCACAAGGCCCAAGCTTAAACCCCAACAGCTCACATAACATTTATTGATGTAAGTTGTGAACAACTAAGGACTGTGTTTAGATGTTGTCTGGAATTTCGATTTAAGCACTGTAACGATATTTAATAACAAACAACATATTACGCAGTTCTGCTGCTACATTGCACACGTGGGTATGTGTATAGATTTATCCAAAGTATCAAAATAATTTTTACAAACTTCTTCACCTCTGCTAATAAAAACCTGCTAGCATTATTGGTAGGAGTAACAGCAGTCAGAAGCAGGGGAAGTTTCATTATAGTCTATTTTATTACATTATATTATATTATGAACTTAAAGGACACAAAATATGAGATTTCTTTTCTCTCCCCCTTTCTCAATAGCAAGAGCAAAATAAGATATATTGCTTGTGTGGCATTCAAAGATCACTGTATTGGACACTTTTTCAGACTTCAAGGACAAAAAAATTTATATAAAGGTAATCAGAGAAAGCATGCTAATACGGTCCTAATTTCAAATAAGGTGATAAGAAGTAAAGCAAAGCAGATCATTAAAAATTACAGATGACAGTGTAAAGGCCTTTGAAAAGAGATGTTCTCTCGTGGACTTCCCAAGCTGATGTTATACTGGGTGATGCTGTTTTGCTTCTCTGAAATTTGGGAAGAATTATTGTCCTGTTGTCAATACATTCAATACTGAATAATAAGGTCTAGATGCATCCAGTGTCTTCTTCCCTTATAAACAGTGCTAATTGGAAATTCAAGGAAGTCATCAATTACAGTTGATATCAAGCTGCAAATGGCATGTTAAGAGTGTTTTCAGAGGAAGAAAATAGAAGAGCAGCACCTTTGACTTTCTGTAAAAATTCAAGTGTGACTCATTCATTGATTTTAGAACATGTATTTGAAACCAGCTCCTACTCTTGTCTGCTTTTGTTCTTTTTCACTAGACAATTCTATTTCGCAGTGTTGTGCACAGATTTTCTCTTCTTCCCAAAATGTGTGGGGCCTTCATGCTAAGTTATGTAACTTAACCATTTAGGTCCTTGTGCTATTACATTCAGTATGAGGGGTGATGAAATATTCTCATTATTTCTACAGTATTAGTTTAGTAAAATTATTCTATTTTTAGAAATGTTTCTCAAACATATTTTCTCATTCTTTATCTAGACTAAACTGTGAATTCATACAATATGCAAAAGTTACACAAAATTTTGCACCCTAATTAACAGCACTACTCTTGAGCAACCTATTCCTGTGACCTGCGTTAATGGATTTTTTCTTCGGATATGGCTGGCTTGCTTTAATATTTCATAGGATACTTTTAAAAATTCTTGCTCAAAACCACATCGGAACCAAAAAAGATACTCAAGGCATGGACCTATTTGGAACAAGAGATTTTTTTATTGCTAAAGCTTCTACAACTCTAGCAAGATGTTGGAAAGAGGTTCACAAGGTCATAGAGAATTACTATCCAGCTCACCCATTTTAAAAGTTAGGAAAGTCAGTTTTATTATTTCCAGGGCAGGACTTTTTCCTGTTGCATGCACTTCCAATGCTGCCACATATTTATCCAACTCAAGAACTCCCAATAAAACAACTRTCAGAGAAGACTCAGAACATATAATCTGGATTATATACATTGTCTGCAGAATTCCCCAGCCTTTTTTTTTTTTCCCCCTCAAACCCCTCACCTCAGTCTGTAACATTTGGTTAGACTGAAGGAGGAGAAAGCACTGTCCATAGGGGTAGAAATGGCTATCCAAGAACAATGCTCAGTATCTGAAGTGGAAACAAGAGGCAGACTGACTTGACTACCTGGTGAACTATTACTTTTGTGGGGAGAAAAAGCAAAAAGGAAGCATTCTTCCTAAAGCTGACACTATACTGCCTTTCATTTTCCAGATTAACTGCATTCTACTGGGCAACCAGATGCCTTTAGGGATAATGCAGACTATTCCTACAGAATTACTATTTCACTAATTTTCAACATTTTCATTAGAAATGAATTGTGGTTTCAGGATATAATTGTCTGCTAAAACTAAGGACTCAGAYGAAAATGACCCAGAAAAGCTAGATGATTAACATGTCCTCCTAGGCTGAGGGAGACTCAGACTGAAGACTGTGCTATCCCTGAGGCTGACATCTCACACCTTAAGGCAGTTCACTAACTATTGCTTTTTTCTCGAACACAATTCCCTGTCATTCTTCTCCCCACCCATGAAAATCCAAAATGGCCTAGTTTGTTCTGACATGGAATAACAATGAAATGTTAAAAACTGAGTTTTTTATGAAATCTAACTCCTGTGCTTCCAACAGACCTACATTGTGCATTTAAGTATTTCACAGTGCTCATTTGTTTAAAGACTTAAAACAAAATTCTCTTATCTGGACTACCCACTTGATCCCAGTTGTATTTAAAGATGACAGTATAACTTTTAAACTTTACAATTTAGGCACTAAATTGTGTTTACTATCTCTTGTCATTGCTTTTGTTGAGGGTCCTCTTTGTATTCTAGCAGAGGTTCCTCTTTGTGTGGCTCTTTTTTATGTGCATTGAGATGATGCGAAAGAACCAAAAGATTCTCAGGGCGACCTTCTGTCTGTATTAGTCTTCAGATTATCTTTGGGTATTGGCTTTTATCTTAAGGACTGATGACAGGATGATCTTTCCATGCTGGATGGTAAACATGGTTCTCTTCATTACTTTATTATCATTTCTAAAGGTATGTCTTCACAGGAAAATAAAGGGCATGCTAGTAACATATGTTTGCATGCCCATACTAACTTAATTCAAGAGACCAGGTAAGAATAAGCAGTGAGGATAAAGCACTGGTTAACCAAAACATGAATTATCCACAGACCTGCATTCTAGAGAAACGCTTTGGTTGCTAGCAAGTGCTTAAGTTGAAAGTGCTGTATTTTGCCTAGTAACATCATGTTAACATGGGCATGTTAGCACAGTTTCATTTTTTAGGCATATGCTGAGATAATTGCCTTCTGCAACAGTTACTTGACCTACCTATTGCCTTTTCTGTACCAATTTCCAATAGGAGTTTTCTAAGTTCTGTGTCATTGAAAGAAACAAAATGATGCACTAAATTAAACAGCACTGGTTAACCTGAACAGCTGATGTGATTTAAGTATAAAGAAAGCAAAGGAGAAGTAAACACATATATGGCACCTTAAATTCCTTACTAAGAGTACAACTTCCCCATTCATTGTTCAGCTTTTATAGTCAATAGCTACTGACTACAAAAGTAAAAGAAAAGAAAAAAAGAAAGACGAAGACAGCCTTCCAAACACCTGTATATATTCCAACTAAATTCATCACAGGTTTCAGAAAATACTTATTCTATTCAAATCCACTGGTCTCTCAGCCTACTTATGTTTAATGTGACCAGATTTTTTTTTTTTTTAAGGATATGTGACAAAAGTCAAAATGGAAGCTTTCTTGCTTGTTTCTTTCCTAGATAAAGATAATTCCCTCTACTTCACATGGGAAGCACATCACCTGCATCAAGGAGCAACATAATGACAAATCTGCATTCCACCCTCACAGCCATCCAGTACTACTCATTATCATTTCAGCACATAATTATGCAGCAGGAGAGTAAAACTCGCATGAACACTTTTGACACCTCAACCAACCCTTTATTCTGTTTATAGAGTGGGCTTTTACATTATGTATACGTTAAAATCTTAAGTCTAAGGTAAGACTAAAATACTATTTGTGACAGTCGGGAAAAAGAATAAAATAGAAAATTCATCATACTATAATTTTCAATCTAATACACAACAAGAAGCGGCACAAAATGAAATACACATTTTTTC
Source organism: Oceanodroma leucorhoa (assembly GCA_030449065.1). Taxonomy (NCBI): domain Eukaryota; kingdom Metazoa; phylum Chordata; class Aves; order Procellariiformes; genus Oceanodroma; species Oceanodroma leucorhoa. The sequence continues at coordinate 7,880,549 of JASVER010000033.1, forward strand.
AATCAATGAACCAGAAAGCTTTTTGGAGAAACTCAACAATAAGCAACAGATATCTATCACTTAAGAACATGAAAGGGTGAGTAGCCTCACTTCAAAACAGAAGAAAAGCAGCTTCTAGAGTTAAGTAGGATTTGCTTGCTGCCTGAAAGTAAGATACCTACCCTGATGCTTCAAGAACTGTCCACATTTATTTGCACAGAGCAAATCCTTTGAGTTAGTAAACCATCACAATTCAACTGGTATGTCAACAGTAGGTGAGGCAATCCCTCTCTCTATTAAAATATATTGTAGCTTTCTAAATTAGCTTCAGATGTGTTTTCTCCTGTCACCTAATTTTGAACTTACAGGTTTCTTCTTACAATACTTTTTTCACTATGCAAGATAGAATTTGTAGGAAAGTCTTCAGATGTCTAAGACAGCCCCCAAAAGCTTCATCTAAAAATCCAGTAGACTCTATCTTTTCTTAGTTTGTGGGACCAACAGTGGATGGTAACCTTTCTTAGAAATGCCTGTTCATCTGGCATTAAATCCTTAACAAGCCATCTACTGACAGACAAGCTAGGACTTATATTCCATTAAAATCTGCTTTATATGTAATGCTTTGTTTAAGTCAAACAGAAAATAATCACTGGAAATCAACAGCAATAGCAGTTACTAAGTTAAGGATTAATTTGGTCCTGGACATTCAAATGAGAATTACTACTTTGTTCAGAAAGACTTTGTATTTGCTTAGCCATTTGCTTAGCTAGATACTCATTTATTTTAATAGCAAGGCCAGATTTTGGTGGTTCCCCTACTACATGCACAATAGCTCAAAGTTGCTTTCATTGTATTGCTGTCCAATTAATTGATGACACTGGATTAAAAACCACAGAGGAACTGTAATTGGTTTGGACCATGCCTTGTATTATCTCTCTCATTTTTTTGGTGAAGTAGGAGGATCCAAAATAAACCCAGGCATCCTGGATGATCTGTGAAGTTCTCCTTAGCAAGGCTGATCTTTGATCTACTTTTTCTGGAGATCATGAAGATTTCTTATTCTGATGACTAGTAGGATTTTTTTTTCTTTCTTCTGGATACAATGAATATGATTTATGTTCCTTTACTGCACAGGTAAAATCCTTTAAATTCTCCCTCCAGAGACCAATATGGTTATGGAAAAGAATACTGCCTGGTACCATAATGGCATGGGAGAGAAACTAAAACAGGTGGATGCCCCACAGCAGTGCTCATAGCAAATGCAACTAAGAATAGTAATAGTGAAGTAGCACATCTGCTGTTGACTTTGCTGTAAYATAACCTTTCTAATAGTATCTTCAAATCTACGCTCATGCCTAGTTACCCTGTAACTTAGTTTGCATCCTTCTCTTCTTTTTTTTTTTAGTTTGCTTCATGAGATAGGCTTCTTCCTGAAGTATAACTGTGGTACCAGCCTAAAGGGCTGAAACTGCATCTCGAACGSCAGTAGGCAGTATGTCTATCTGATTGATCATCATAAAGCAGAGTGGCAGCGGGAGGCAAAGTCATTGGCACTGAATGTTCTAAGAAGGCCTTTTTTGTACTGAGATTAAGCTATCATGAAATATTTACGCTCACTTCTGCATGCGCTTTATTGTCTGTTAGATATGTGCTTAGAAAGAGTTTGCTTAACCAATATAATACTGCCATCAATGTTATGATGCAGAAGCTAGTTGAGTTCATGCCAACGGTTAATTTTTGTTCTTAAATAAAGCTTTTTACACTTATGCCTTGTCATTATCTTTGTGTGCATTATTTCTGTACAACCGTATCATATATATTTACATGATCTGGCTGTACTTACTGCATGCAGTTCTATGAAAATTTCATTTGATGCAATATAATTCACTTTGAAACCCTCAGTACATAAAATAAAGTAGTAATAATGGTATTATGTGGGACTTTTCCAATTGATTCATCTTTTCAATGAAATGTAAAAGAAGTCCTCTACTACAAATTACTATAAAAGGAAGAAAATGTCCTAAAATACAGATATATGAAGACTTCCCTCAAACTTTGTCCCTTCTCAAGCTGAGAGCACAACCTGCTTGATTTGCCACTGCAAACACTGGCCACTGCAGAAACTGCAGGATGGTTTTGCAATAATTATTTTGTACTTTAACATGAATTAGATGTAAGGGTCAAAGAAATTAACACTAGAATACCATTTAATCTAGGACATTAATCATTGTTAACTCATCTAATTTTACAATTAAACTGAATATTCAATCTGTCAACCCTTCAGAGTATCCAATCTTTTTGTTCAATCTTAGCATTTTTTTGTTTTTATTTAGAGAAAAGTATTATCAGGAAGCATGTCACTGAACTGTTAATGTAATCAATTCAATTTTATATTCAAACCATTCTTGTGCTTTGCGTTACAAAGTACAAAATTAGGTACGATTAGATAATTATTATAGTTTGGTTAGACTGTATGCAATTCGCAGTGCTACCAGGAACGTGAAACAATGTTATTCTGAAAAACATTATCTTAGGGTCTAAAAACACGTTAGAGACATGGCAAATAAAGAAGACTGAAGAAGCTAAGGCACAAAGCCTTTATCTCTGTATTGCTGGTTCCGTTTCAGCTGATATTAATAGCAGCTGAATAATTATCGCAGGGATATGCAGTGGCTGACTGCAAGTGAATGAATGTGCAGTCTCACAAAATTTCTAGCTACAGAAATTCCTGTGCTAAGGCTGCTACTGTATACGACACCAACTTGAATGAGGAGAGCACAGAAGTATGGCATAGCCAGGACCCCAGCATACCTTGCTATACCTAAGAGGGCTCTCTTTCTGATCAGCAATGAAATGAGATAGCCAGGTAATGCAAAGTCTGTTCACTGATGCCCTCCAGAAGATAAAGAAATCCACTCCCTTGGGCTAAAACTTCACAAAATGTAAACTACCCAGAGAAAAGATTTCTTCTAAACTGGCAGCACCTCCCAGCATGCAGCCTGGCATACCAGGCTGAGGCTAATGACACCACGGTTTGCAGAGGACTAATTGATGAAGAAAAAATAAAGATTTTTCACATTTACGTGATAAACATGACAGTGAGTACAGTCTTCCACAAAACCAGCATACAACCTTTGCACTGGACAGCAATCAAAATTAATGAGTCATACCACGTGTACTGAAATGCCTGTGAAAGTTGGTCCTGTAAGCAGGTAAGCATAATTTCAAGAAGTGTGTAACCACATTTTATTTTAAAGGATAGGTTCTGAACATGGAAACACAGGACAGACTAGGGTACCTGACCTCCCAGCAGAACAAGTATCCCTAGTGTTGGAAAAATAAAAGGACTATTTGTAAACATCAAAGGTTGAAATCAACTATGAAAATATAAAGAGTAAGTAAGAATTGTTTCTACCTTGCCCCAGAAGGTTATAGAAGGACGCAAAGTATAAAATACTATATTTTTAAATAAGCAAACTGTATTACTTGTTCAGGCTAGGGGAGACTGCCACTAAGTACAAGCCTTTCGTGTTCATACTTTTCACCAGGAACGCCATAATATCTTTTGAGGGAAGTTCCCGGTCTTCCTTCTACCACTTGTATATTTTTTGAGGGATATCAGGGCTGACAGATGAATATTTATTGTTGGCAAATCCAACACACTTTAGCAAAACAATAAACTTCAACAAAAAGCTCACATGAATTCTGCATTTGGGTTATGTTTAGCAATTATTAATAAACTGTTATGTTTAAGAAATGCTGTTTCTAGTTCAAGAAATGTTAAATACAGGAAAAGATCCAGCATCTGAGACTGTCAGCTGGCTCACTACTGGAAATTACTATTCCGAAGAGTTCAGACATCATTAAAGGTGAGAATAATACAACACCGTCATGTTCCTTTCCCCTTCTTTTTCTCCTGTTCTCTATATTAAATCAGAAATCAGAGAAGGATATGACCTCACAGGCAACCTACTTTCCTCTTCTGCCAATGCAGACTCATTCTCTATGATACTACCCATTTCTGAGAGCTTTTCAAAGCCTGTCTTTAAAATATTCTGATGGTTTTTCCTTTGTTAATTTTGATATATTATTTTACAGTCTAACAGCTCCCTGTTAGTAAGGTTTTCCTGATAGTCAGCCTGAAGCTTTCTCGCATAATTCATTCCCTTAACTGTAAATTTCTTTATTCAGATTCAGTTCTATTTATGCCACACCAGACTGCACCGTTCTTCTGTTATTATAATGTTATGTTTTGAGTTAAAGTCTAATTTTTTCTTTCAATTATTTCTCTTACTGAAAGGCAAAATCTTACACTGATGTGAATACCTACAGTACAAATTATTTTTGCCCCAAAATATTTGTTTGCAAATTTCTGAGGTTTATCTTATTTTCTGTGTGTTTTCATAAGCGTTTATAAAAAAGAAACACTGTCTTTTTGTTTTCCTTGATATTTATACTGCCTACTTATCCATTACTACCCCTGAAGTTTATTAAGGATGCTTGCTGTCTCTTCCAGACTAGTGAAGATATTAAGAAAATGCACAACTCTATATTATGCAAAAAATACTGTAATAGGACACACTGTCCTCTTCATACTTTTAACACCTTAAGTTTACTTGGCTTATTCTTCCTCCCCCTGTAACCCATTCCTATCAAAACTATTTAAATACGTTTTGTAGAATTACATTTGTCTTCCTAATATATGTTATTTGTAAGTCTGGGACTACTACTTAGTCTTAATTCAACTCTTCTCTTGAGGGTATACTATGTCTCAGCATTTTTCCATTTTACTATAACATCAAATTAGACTTTAATGTTAAGTATTGCAGTTATGGCCTGACATTTACACAGTCACCTTTTCCCTCCCTTTCTACATTTTCTATTGAGTTGTTAAATGTAATTCACAATTACATTTGGAAATTCACACCTATAAACGAAACCTTTTTTTTTTTTTTTTCATTTATGGCAAAGCCAACCTTATTTTAAATCATTGCAAAAAGTAAAAAAAAAATAAAAAGTGTCACTTCTCCGTCACTGCAACTGCACATATAGCTTGCCAACTCTTTAAGGAATGATCAAAATAAATCAAATGTCTAGAATTCCAGACGATGAAGGCAAAATTCTTCCTCAAAACCTCAGTCAATTCACAGTTACTCATGGTTCATCTAAGTTGCATGCTCTGCATTGACCCAGACTGACTGTAGCAGCCGTAACTGGTTTGGATGCAGTGCTGTGCAAACACGTGGACAAGGCCACCGCCAAAGTCGCACCCGGCCCAATAAGCCCCCCTGGAACAGGGGTGCACAATACACAACCAGCTAATGGATCTGAGCCAGCTTAATGGAAAAAGGACCACCTGGGCTGACTCCGCATACAGACACTTTATCATCTCCATGCCTTAACTTTTAACATGCCCCACCACACCCGTATTACCAGTATCCAAACCCCCATTATTGCAATAGAAGAAAGTTCACCGATACTGAATTGGTGATAAAATTAAGTAAATAAACCATTCAGTGCTAATAATTTTCCCTTTCCTCCCTTCTTTGTGTCCTATTATCCCATTTCTTCTTATAGGAAAACCACAGGTAGAACATGTACCTGATTCAGTATGTACTTCATCACTGCACTGGGAGTCTTTGTCAAGTTCTCTAATATGTAGCTGAATGGACTTTATCTGCACTTGGGAATGCCACTGTCACAAACACAACAGTGGGGTGTCATTTACTGTAATGCTGCCAAATAAGTTCTAAGAGATAAGCAGTACTTATTTTTAGCCCCATTCCTCTAATCCTAAATTTAAGGAAAAAATGTCCTAATATAATGAAATAAAAATAGAAGGAATTAAATTAAATAATGCTTAACAAACACTTACAGTCCATAAATCTGTGGAGCAATTTCCAGTCGGTTCAGATGCATGTACAGCTCAATATCATGTTTCTTCAGCAGATGATCCTGAATTTGGTTTACCTTCGCTACAATAGCAATAGATGGGCCTAAGTCCTGTGGCCTTGCAAACGGCATAGGTGTAATCATCACGTCTTTCTCCTGCAGACACAGAAAACGGGAAAAAACAGAACATCCCATGAAGCTTTACTGTCTAAAGGGATTGTCTACAAGAGATGTGTTTTGTTGTAATCATTGGCTTCCAAATAAACATAAAAATATTAATAACTTGTTTCTTTTCCAGGAAAAAAGGAATCTCAAGTATCCACTTCTGTGGAAGGTATTGTGGGATTCCCCTTCCCAGGCGTGCCAAGGTTCATCCCCTCGTTCTGCATGTCAATTTTTACATGTGTGCTTTACTTTTCATGCTCTGACAAAGTGGTGACAGCTTTATTTTAGCTTTAATATCAGCAGACTGAGTCAGTCCAGGGCAAAGCAGATGAATGGTAACTTTGTAGAGAATATATGCCCTCAGAAGACAATAAATTGCATACCAAATAGGAAATAACTTATTTTTGAACAATCCTTTCTAAACAGGCTTCCTTTGCTCAGAAAATCTGGTGGCTATACCTCGAAATCTACACAACTTTAATAAAGCATCAGAAAACTTTTAAAACAGAAAAGAAATAGAACAGTGAGATGAACCTGACAGTTAGAAGGTAGCTGGTTGGACCTAAAGGTTGTGCAAACCATGTCATGATCTAGAACATGACACACACCAAGTGAAAACAGAGGAAGAAAACTACTGGAGTATTAGCATCCTTGGACCTGATACTGCTTTAAATTTGTTGTTCTTGCAAAACAGTGAAGTATTGTTGAAAAAGAGACAGAACGCTAGATAGAAATGCAGCAAGTGATGAACCCCACTGAATAGGAAACATGTAAAAAGGAGGATGAGAAATAAAAAAGAACAAGTCAAACCTATCAAAAGAAAGATGGGGGAAAGGGAAAAGGAGAATTAAGTTGCCAGGAACAATGTTAAAGATATAAAAGAGGGAAAATTGGAACAGTAAGAAGAGAAGATGTTGCAATGACTTTGTTGCAATCATGGCTCTCTGACCTGAAAGCTTCACTTTAAAAAATAGTTATTGTTTTTCTACCCTTTTGCTCAGTATATTGACAGAGAAGCATTGTCAAGGTCAAAGTGTTAATACTTTCAGAAGACTTCATTACAGCTTAAACTGCTGGAAGACAAACTCACTTGGTTCAATACAGTGAAAAGCACATTATTTTTAACATTCAATAAGAAAGAAAGGTTTTTTTTTTGTATAAACTATCCCCTTAGGGATTGCAGTCCCTCTTCAACCCCATTCTCTCTGTATCAGCATTTTAAGAGGAAGGAAGAGAAGTACCCACATTTTGCAATCATTTACAACATGGTTTAACATTCAAGTGGGCGGCAAACATTTAATAATTTCTACCAAAAAGCCTATTTTTTATGTTGATATCCTTTGCTTGAAATATTTTTTCTTAATTATTCCATCTTGTATGATGCTGAGCAGTGATTTCAGGTAAAATGTTTCTATTTAAGGATCTGATCAATTATAAATTGTATCTTAAAATCTGCTTAATTGTTGCTTTTGCTATGGCAATTGCAGCAAAGGGACTGATCTGTCTATTACAGTGCGGTGATTTTGCCATGCTATTGTGGTACCAAGTCACATTCATTTAAGATGCCCTAGCAAATYGCTTGACAAAAGCTCCCTCAGACTGTCAAATAAAGCTCACTGAAATGGCATCCTTTGATTCAAAAATCTTTTCTGTTCTACCAAACAGAAATTTAAAATAAAGCATCTAGCATCTTAGGAGCTAATAAGAAAGGTTACTACTTACTTAAATACTAAAGTTCTTCACAGCTGCAGGTACGTTGAGAAAGGATATTTCTCTTACCTCCTTTTTTAATTATTCTATTAACTTCTTTATTTCCAAATTGGGCAGCCTTCTTTTTACCCTGATTTTTGTTTCTCCATTGTATGGCTATTTCTTATTGTTGTTTCAGACCCATTTCATTATTTTCTTGGTCACATGCTAGAATGCAAAATGCTGAAAACGAGTATCCACTAATCTCCTAATCTATATAGAAAAAGACTCTTAAAAGCATGATTTGATAACAGTGCTTTAACGTTAAAAGCCAGTCTATAGTATTTTTTTGCATAAACTTATCAATTTATCTTTGAAACTAATCGTAAAAGTCTGTAGCTGTAATTATTCATAGCCTGTGCATGTTCCATCAGTTGGCACACATCTGGGCTATGAACCATATTCTGGTTTATTCAAGTTGAGTTTAACTTCAGCTTGACCACTGCATGCACTCATAACTCTGATGACTCAAAACATCTGTATTTTTAAGCTTTTCTTGATTATGGGCATAGATTCTTGTATAGAAATCTCAACATTAGAATCTTTCTACTTAGTTGAACTTGTAATACGAGAAGACTAGCTAGTTACCCAGATTAGCCTTTACATCATTAGCTGTCTGTGGGTTTTAAAGCCATCTTTACAAAATTAGAAGACAGACTCTTAAACACTGGCTCAAGTGTCAAAAGATTCTGAATATCAAAACTAATGCAAGCTTCCTCTTATGGAGGAGTGCCAGAACTGGAGTTATTTGTCACTTGCAGCATTTGTGCACCTTGGCATAATGCAGCACTGACACATTGCTTACTGCCAGACTGACTGACTATCAACATGGCTAAGTGCATCAAATATATGCACAAATATCAAATATGCTGGCTTACCATTTTTAAAAGCATAAGATAAGTAAATGGTATCCATCAAAATGCAGTTCATTGGTATTACAGAAACTAACCCTATTAACAGAAATCTTCAAAGCATGACAGAATCTGTAGGGACAGCAGTTGCAATCAATAATCAATACCTTGACCGTCCATGCCTCCTGATTTGGTGTACTCCACCAAGAAGCTCAGTGGATGACTAGGGTGTATATGATATGTCTGTTGTCTCCTCTCACGCAATTTGGTTGAGAAAATGACAATACATTTAGTCAGTTGAAACTGCTCCAAAAATGGCATCAGCTGGTGTGAAAGAAACAGCCTAAACAGAAAGACGCTCAAATAAACTAATCAACCAAGCCGCTAAAATGTTTAACCAGAAATGACTCACAGTGCCTGTGCCTCAAGCATAGAAGCCAAGTGGACAACATGATACTGTGCCCCTGCCCATACTCACCATATATTAAGTTGCCTCACGAGACAAAACATCCGTTTTCTTTTTGTGAGCTTCTAAGTCTTGGTAAACATTTCAGTGCATGGGTTTAATCATCTACTGCTAACACGAAATATAAATGATCAATCCCAAAGGGATGTCGTTCACAATAAAAAGACAAAAAGAGGGACGGCTCAGATGTGCTATACTGTTTACAGGAGAGCATCAGGTTCACCTCTAAGAAGAGTTTAAATATGGATATCAGTGAAATGCAGCTGAAAAATGCAGATCAAGTATTAGGAACAAAGTCACCAAATCCTGCCACAAAACATCACCTACCACAACACGAACTGGAATGGCTGGCAGGAGATACTAATACAATTTATATATTCATGCATTTAGGAAACAAATGCTACAGCAGTTAAGAGAGGCTAGGACATAGTACGAGTATAAACTGTGGACAGATTTCTCTCATTAACCACTAGGGAATGGAGTAGCTGGAGAAGCTCCTCTAATGGCAATTGGGAGTAATGGAACCAACTGTTAGAGACTATAAAATGTACCATGTCTCTCAGAGCACATGCTTTCATTGCTTCCTTTGTGAAGATTCAGACTTTATTACGTAGCTAACCCTCAAAGTCATGATTGTAAAAGGCATACATACAAGAAAGGATTATTAAAGATTATATGTTTGCAAAGAACAAGAACAAACAACTAGATATTAATCCATGCGCTTTGCATTGTTAATTTTTTATGCCACAAAAGGACTGGAAAGGGCAATGTAAACTTTCACCTTCTACCCAAGCACTGCAAATCTGTAAGCAGACCTAGTTATTTCCCGGAATAAAATTCAACCTCAGACTTTACCACCTCTGTCACAGAAATTGGAACAAATACATTTGAATACACTGAATTCTGAAAAGCTGCACTCAGAGAAACATGTCTCACAGCTTTGTTGTTGGAATAAAAGTGTAATAAGTTCATAAAATTTGTATCTTATATGCTTTATCCTTAGTTACTGAGAATTTAATAAAAACCCAAATCCAAATAGTAATTTATAACTGTAAATAGGTTAGGCCAAGATGCCAATGCTCCATGTCTAATAAAATACATACACAGATACATTTAAACATTTAAAGAAAATAGAAACTTTTATTGGCATCTTGGGTGAACATCTTTTTCTTCAACAGACAGGCAAAGCCACCTCTCAAACTAGTACTCCCTAATTACAGTTTGCAAATACAGGTTTTGGTGCACACATTTGGACATCCAAAACCAACGAAATTCTTATTCATTTTTTGTTAACTCTAGATACTCACCCCATGGTCTATGTGAAAAATGCTGAAGTGAAACAAGCTGGAACTAAGTTTAGAGGACAATCCTTTTAGGATATAATACACTGGAAGTCGTGGCAATACCTGTAATATGGCTATGTTTTGCTAAAGCCTTCTACATACACTCCATCACACAAATCATTTTTCAGAATTAAAAAAAGAGAAATATAAACAGGGAAAGAGACAGGAAAAAAGTAGTCAAAGGAAATCTCGAGGAATTGACTGAGGGAATTGTCCCTCACGCCATGTATGAAAAACGGTTACCAGCAAGGACTAGATGGCGCCTAGAAGGTCCCTGCAAAGAAGAGTTCTGTAGAACTAAACTCAGAACAAAGAAAAAGCTTTTCTATGAAAAGAAGCAACATACTAAATACAGTAGTGTCTGTATAGCTACACAGGAGATCTGAGGGCACAGACATTCCCTCTGTTTGAATACACTCAGGTCAAGAAGACAAAAAGTAAGGAAATGGACTGATGAAGTCAGGGAAGGATGCACCCTGACCTTTGATGGACAGTCTATGATTAAAGTTCTGGTTTCACAGCAAATTGTTCATATTGTAAACAGCTGAAAACAATTCAAGCCTCAATACATTAAACACTGACTACATGCATTTATTTAACATGACATTTGCACAGGTTTTGGGCATATAGATGCCCATATAGGTGTCTATGACAGGCATTCTTTCAAGTGCTACACAAGAACATCACTCATACACAGGAGAAACTGTGTTTGCACATTTGGCTTTTGATTACTAAGTGATCTTTCAACAGATAGGAACTCTCAACTGGAAGACTTTCCACAAGTGCTTATGACCGAATTCTGAAGAATCTCTAAAGAATGTAAACTTGGTTGAGCCTGCTTTAACCAAGTTATTTATGAGAAAATGCCTTATTAGATTCAAATTACTTCAATCACATTAAAAATCACATTTGCTTAAAAATAATATATATACATTTTAGAGTAATATTTACCTTCTGACTGTCATGTTCAAAAGTTGAAAACCAATGTTCTGCAGTTTTCATAAGACGTGTGAACATTGCACTGAAGGGGAAAAACCCAGAAACTTGGTGTTAAATAATGTATTATAAATAAGAGCAAATTAAATGTAAAGGAAGTTGTTAAAACTTACTAGGCATCATGTTCCAGATATTCAGGATTCAAAAGAACTTTCATTTCCTCGCTGAAAAAGGCAACAGTGAACAATCCAAATGTGAATGTTTATTTTTGGTCAGCGTTCTGCATGTACTATTATGTATTTATAAGCCAACTTTCATATAAAGTGCAAATGAGAAAACTAGCCTTTTTAATTAAAAAGAGCAACTGCATTGAACAAATGAAGTCTTTCCTTTTTATAAAGATCAAAAACAAATTAGCTGCCTTGTCTGCACTACAATGAAGTAACCATCTAATTATTCCAAATAACAAATTACTGAATGTCACAATGTATTATTTGAATATGCTTGATCTAGAATAATTGATTGCTGCACAATCTATCACTGTTTGTCCCAAACAAAAAAAAATATGGTTACTGGTCAAATATGCAGTACCAAAACATTAATTTATTTTGTTTTAATAGCCTGTATTTTTATTGTACTTTAACAGCAATTAATCAGTGACAGCACCTCTTTTCCATCTACTTTGCTGCTTAGCTCTACTTYTTCAGTGGGGATGGAACAGAATGCTGTGCAAAACACATGGTTATTTTAAGTTACTTAGCACTGAAGAGCATCTTCTAGGTAATTTCAGGATATCTAAGGACAGACATTGAATAAAAACACACACTTGTAAATAATCTCCATCCTTATGCTTAACTGCCTTTGGACAATCACGTTGAGGGGTGCTAACAGAGGTTATATTATATAGTACACGTAATTAAATTGGCTTTTATTCACTGCTGGACTCCAAAAGAGAGTGCAGAAAGACAAATTAAAAGAAATGACCTAAATATCACAAGTGATACATGAAGGCAGCTAGTTTTTTGTTTTGTTTTGTTTTTAAAAAGCTTTACATATAGGGCAAGAAAAAAAGCATCTGAATTTGGCTGACAATCATGTGTGATGTAGTATTTTATGCACATGTGTATGATTACATGCACACGTACACACAGAGTTTGAGTGAAACGGAGAATCAATAGCTAAACTTAATGTTACTACCAAGTCAAAGGATAGTCAGATAATGCAGCTACAACATTACAGGTGATGAAAGAAATACAAATCACAACAATTTGTCTACATTGATTTTTTTTCTCTTTTAAGTTATGAGGAAAGAGACTTGGTAACATGTCCATTCTACGACTGTAGTTCTCTAATCTGCCTCCTCTCTGCAATAACAAAAAMCGAAACCATTTCTGGCAATAAGAACAAGGTGAAACAGTAAGGAGGTATGTAAGCTTTTTGATTAGGGTTTTCCTTAGGTTTCTCGTCTCCCCTTTTTTTGCCAGCTAGTATCTGTGAAGGGGCCAATATCTACACTTTTAATCCCCCTTCCAGAGGCTGTAGTAGGGAAGATGAAATAAGGAAACTCCCATCAAAGCACAAGGATGCAACAATTTTTGGTATCAATCTATCAGTTATAAACAAAGAATTAAGGAACACATGTTTGTAAATTCTAGTCTAGCCAACTTATTTATTTTTTTTAAGAAAGTGTATTTTTTATACTATACAAACAAAACACAATGCTTGCCTTGGTTGTGCAGCTTCACTGGCATGTGAAAAAGCTTGGTGGTCACAATGCAGGATAAAGACAATGGGAGCTAAAAGTTCATGCATACCCTAAACATAAAAGGAAGCAAAGTATAGTAAGATTTTCCAGTCATATAATAGTTCCTAATGCATAGCATCAGGCAGCCAGCAATATTAGGTGCATACTAACTAAAAGCATGAACATTTATATTCTTAACAGAACGGTTTCGTAATCAATGGCTTTTATCTTAAATACTGATTAAATCCAAGTGTTTATTCTTCTATAATATAGAGAAGCAAGTTATTCTCCTTTTTTCTAACACAACAGACAACAAATTGACAATAGTAGGCAATCCTGCACCTGGCAGTTTACTCCAAGATCTATGTTCATAAATATGAATTTTGTTTATGATAATTACAATCATGATCCACAATACAAAGATCTGCAATAGGGACACATTGCAAAATTTAAAATTATTTTTTATTTGATAATGTTCCAAAACCATAGATAAAAGCGTAACAGTAGCCTTCAGAGGAGACAAGGGCAGCTATTTGGGAAATTAGAAAATGAAACTTCCATTCCTATGGACATGAGAAATAAAATGAGGTGGGTTTTTTTTAAGTTGTTATGTCAATATTAAAAATAAACTCATTATAACACAATGCATAGGAGACCTGGTACTGTTCCATTACAGACTATTACTTATATATGCAATCTATATTAAGATACAGAAAAAATATAGAAACATGCAGGAATCAGAAAAAATTGGTGGTCGAGGACTTGGGCCAGCATTAGAAGCACGGCTGGGCCACCGAGGTCAGCCATCGGTGCTTTTACCAGGAGCTCACCAGGAACAAAAAAGCAGTCTTGATTTGCCTTGATTCACCTGGGGCTTGTCAATTTGTTATCAGGAGCAGAAGCAACCACTTCAGAAAACAAGCAATCCAGTTGGCAAGCTGCAACGCACTGGCAGGCAAAACTATAGCCTGCAGAATGAAACCTCATCTTCAGCAGATATTCAGCCCCTTCCGTCAGATTAAATCAGGGAAAAGGAGGATTTGGGGTATCGCAACTGGGGAATTTGGTTATGTCAGGGGAGTTGGGCTCCCAGTGGTGGACTAGGATGGCAGGTAGGAGCTATGCAAGCTACAGGCTGGGGTGGGGGCCAGCCATACAAAAGAAGTGAGGGGAGCCCTTTGGTGATGGAAGGGTTGTGCGACGAAGGGTTGAGATCTGTCTGGCTGCTTCTGGACACAGGGATCACTCCAAGGGGATGGAACTCCTGACCTCAGCCCAAAACCACCAACTACAGCCAGGGCTTGGTGCCAGGTGCCCAGGCCACCTCTGCTGGGACTCGCTCTGGGTGGAGTCCTTGCCCGGCTGTAGGAGGAAGAGCGTGCTGCCAGCAGTACTCCAGTTCAAAGGTGCAACTACTTCACCAAGTGCAGCCTCAGTCCCAACTCCAGCTGAATGCTCTGGGCAGAGAGGGGTGCCAGGAAGACCATCTTGTTTACCCCATTGGCAGAAAGAGCATGGGGCTAGCCCATCAAGCTCATAGCCATTTCAGGCTGCTATTGGGAGTCAGATGATGGGTCCCCAGACAGGCGCTGTTCTACTTTTATGCCTGCAGTTCCAAGCCAGGAAGCCTCTCCACTTGCTTTTCCAGCCCTTTCAGTGATGGACAGACATAAGCAATGAAAGAGTTACACACTTGTGCAGTTACCCTGCTGCTTTGCTGGTGTATCAGTTAATATTCCATATAGCACTTGAGGAGTATTCAATATCAGTGAGTGTAGCTTATCAACTTTGTGTGTATCAAACAGATCCATTAACTACTAAAAACCTTTAACTTTTATTGGAAATAATGGGGATTTTCCTTAAATGGTCCAAACTGAGCAGAGAGGTAGATATGGAAGCCCTCCCTAGATCATTATCTATTTTGAGTGTGCTTGGATGCATGTTAGCGAATCTCTTATTTTCATAAGAGGAAATTCCAATATCTAGCAGTGTTGAATTAAAAAAAAAATAGGTTTGGAAATTTCTCTGTGTGATATCAACTGAAATTCTAGGAAATTTAATTTTAATTTCTTCAGGACTGAGATGACTGTTACAGCCTCAACTGTAGGGTTGCACTAATAGCACTCAGTTGACCGGGCAAAGCTAAAGACAGCAAAACTACTGAAGTTTGGATGTTTTCTTTCTCTTCCTATTTCTGAACCTTTAGGGACTACTTCGAAAGATGAAGGCTAAACAGAAATTCAGTTAGGAAAAAAAAAAGATTAAACCCAATGTAGCCACTTGATTTCAGGCGCTTATGTAAAATTCCCAAACACAACAATATGGGTTAGATTACAAATTGACAACTTTAGATTTCTTAAAGTCTTATGGTCATACCAAGAGGGAAAGGAATAGGAGAGACAGGGAGATAGGTCCAGGATTAGGCAATAAATGTAAGTAGCAAAAATATCTAAATAAACTGTAGATAACCTGAGTTGTACTTTCATACATACTCACAGCCCTTGGTTAATTAACAGCTCCATGTCTAATCTTTTATTTGCCCTGATATACTAACATGAAATGAGAGAAATGGAAATGCCAAAAACTTGACTATCGAATAAAACTACCACCTAAGCTGTAAACATGTAAGCTGAAGAAAAAGAAAGAGGACATAAAATAAGAATTAGTTATAAAAGATAAAAGCACATCACACATTCTTCCAACATAATAATATATCAACTTTATAATAAAGTAGAATCATAATGTCGCTGCCCACATACAACAGAAACAGAACAGATGATGAAATATCAGGATTTCAAAAAGATACCTCTGATCTTTCAGTTACAAGAGTACTTCAAATGTTTAGAGATTTTTAGCTTGGCAAGAAAAGCCACCAGTGTAATATGCATACACATATTTTTTCAATGCTGCAGTTTACTAAAACTCTTTTGTGTTAATAAATAAGTTGACAGAGCTCAGATAATTTTATGACACTTCCCAGCTACAACAAAATATTGATTTCATAATACAGTCTATGGTTGAGAAAGAAAACCAGAAATATAGCATTTCTACAATGAAAAGTGAATAAATGCATTCAAAAATTTTATTGACTTCTCTAAGGGCAGTCAAATCATAAGCGAACAATAGTTAGCCTAGCAATTTAGCTTAACTGTCACTATTTCTTTTCAGTGTAACTAGGACCAGAATTTTGGCACCAGTCTTACAGAAGAATGCTAAGAGTAATTTTTACATACTCTTAAGTACAATATACTATTCTCTTTAGATTTATATTTACAGCTGCTATTTAAAAATTCAACAATCCCAGTGAGGATTCTGTCTTTAAAATCTGTAATACAGCTTCACAACATTCTGCTCCATTTGACTAGGGACAGAAATATCTTTTTCTCTCATCAAATAAAATGTTACCACAAGCTGGTCAAAAACCCACAAACCCAACTACAAAGACAACTTTCATGCATATATGCATATTAAACAAACATTATTGATTGCTTCTTGAAAGACTATATGCTGATGCAATAAAATGTCGTAAACTTCAGATACACTTTATTTACAAGTATGCAAATTGTCAAGGAACTATAACTTTTTCCAAATATTCTGAAAGAGAAACATTGGGTCCTGTACAGGTGCTGACAGACATAAGTATAAGTTTTCATTTATTGGCCAAGTGATATAATTCTATTAGCAAATGTAGCTCTTGTATGTGGTCATACAAATGAGACAGAGGAATTCTCATAGAGAACAACAGGACCAGTCCCATGATGGATAGTGAATATGAAGAAAAACTCCTTAATTTGGGCTTTGTATTCAGGTCACTGTGGAGAGAGCAGCTTGGAGGTGATCTGTTATTGATGAATTAATGGCAACCTTCATTATTTTCAAGAAAATATGCTAGGCTTTGATACGGTGGAAATTACTGTGGAAGTGGGCCTTGAGCCAATGGTAAAACCAGAACCAATAAAAATAGTAGGATAGGAAGACTGACTACAACATAGGTATTTGCTAAAAGAGGGAGACAAACATATCCTGTCGCCACCACAAACTCTATTTCCTATTAGCTAATTCAGAGAAGGGTACTGATGGACATGAAAGAAATGTTATCTAAAAAGAGAGGGACACAGGGACAAAAAAGCAGGATTGTTAGTAATAAGCTAACAGGAGCATTAATTTAAAAAAAAACAAAACAAACAAAACCACCCTTTTAAAATGAGGTAAGAAAAAAGAAAAGCTCCTAATAAAAGTGACACGTAGCCACAACAAGAGGGGAAAACTACAATCATTTGCTATTTTGTGGACTTGGCACAGCACCGCGAGACTTGGGTGATATACTGAATACACTTCAGAGAGATTAAATCAACAGTTTTTCATAACCCAATTTTATTTCATTTCTGCACTTCACCCCTCCCCTTAGTCCTGTGGCATCCCCTTCCTGGAATTACTGCACTACTGATGCACACCAGTTGAAAACAGAGGTAAAGAAGTTTTCTTTGTCAACAGCCTGTAGGCTCGCAAAATTGAACCTGTTCCTTTATCTGCCTATGTTCATTTAGCCCACCAAGCAGTCTTTATTAAAGCTGAGGCATCAGGCAGTCAAAGTTCATTAATACCATTTATATAATCTCTGCAGTTTCAATTAACTCAGCAAGACATTCTACTACATGATAACAGTCTCATTAATTCAATAAAATCCCATAACTATTAACAATATGGTCTATGTTAAACGGGGTGTCACCTAGTAGAAAATAATAGCTTTAACAGCTTGTGATGAAACTCAGGGCTTTTTTTTTTTTTGAATTTGATCTGGCTAAATATTCCATCCTTATGTAGAAAGGTATTATTTCTTGGTAAGGAATCAAGAGGATTTTAAATATGAGCAGAGGGTAATTAAGTCCTTTTAAGTCATATCAAAGAGTAAAATAACACTTCTTGTTCAAGAAATGATAGACTAAATTAGCTGGAATGTGTTCTTCCATTTTCCCATCATCAGTACTCTGGCCTATATTCAYGAGAAATGGGAGGCTGAATACTGCTGAAGTGTTTTCTTTTGCAGTGCCCTTCAAAACACAGCTCACAAATCTCATTTTTTTTTCTTTTTATCATGCAAGACTATTCCTTGCTTACGGTCTGTCAAACATGAGAAATAACCAGCTGATGGAGATTTGATATGTTTGATAACTATGTATTTGATTTTTGATATAATCTGTAAGACAGTTCTTCAGAAGTAACTGTTCCTTCAACTCATGTGTGTTGGTCTTTTCACGAAATGCCACTAATTTCCTGGCTTGAGGACAGGGTTGGTCACAGACCATGCCTGAAAGCGTACAGTGTCTTTTAAAAAAATCTTCACATTTGCTTAACCTCTGTATTTTTGTTATGCTTTTTTTTTTGTCTACGTGAAGTTTGCTGCTCTACAGTTTATCCTTTGTCCATGCACAGAGTATCCCTCAGTCTGTCAGTCCCTACTCACCCTACAGTTAATAGCCTGGAGAAACAAATACAAATATACTTACGTCAATAACTCTGCATATTGGTCTTGCTATATTAATTTAGTATCAAGCTTATACTCACTACAAAACCTTCAGAACAAATGTTAATTTAGCCCGCATCCCATATGGATGCATAGTTAGTGCAGCTTTAAGGCTTTCCTTACCATTTTATCAAAAAATGGTTTGAGCAGGCTCTCCCTCAGGTAACACTGTAAAAGTGGTATTTGTAGAACCCTTATCCTTCAGTCAAGAGGCATTTGTCAGCTGCATTGTATTTGGACGCTACAGGGTTAGATAAAGGATCTATTCGCTAACGTATCGCATGACTTCAGCACTTTGAGGAAGAACTTAAAATATTACAAACAACTAAAAATAGTAACTTTGCCTAAATTTCAGAAGTCACTGTTTATGTTTTTTGTTTATTCAGTACCATTTTTAATCCTGCTGTATACTTTCTTTCTTTACCTAAGTTCAGAAGACCTTTCTTTTTCTTTTTCTTTCTTAACCAACACCGAAGAAAAAGATGTTGTTTATTAAGAAATTTGAAGTTAGACAACTTAGTAACCTTAAAGAAAACAATTTGAGAGACCGTCTTATGAGGAAAAAGCATATGCTATTCAATGAGCTTACTTTTCTTACTATTCAGCTGACAAGCAGCTCTTTGATGACTTTAGCATTATGATACAACTTTGGATACAACAGAACTACATTATTGTCAAACCGTATAGAAGATGTTGAGTCAATGAATGCCACCTGTACAGTAATTTCATTACCTGTTTATAAAGCAACTGCTCATTTTCTCTGGCGTAGCAGAACAGAACATCTGTAAGAATTTTCCTCACATCCTCCTGCTGGAAATACTGCATTTCAGGAAAGCTGAAAATGAAGAAATACAGTGAAAGTAAACAATACAGTGCACAGAATCTCAGTTGCTGGTCTTCTATAAATGGTTTTAGGTAAGACAGCACCTCCCTTGTCTGCTTTCCCACTGCTCTGTGAATTGTGGCTGCTGATAGAGTAAGAATACTTCTAAAGACTTGTTGTGTTTGTTTTGCAACCAAAATTCTGAACCATGTTCTTTAATATACATCAGTCCACTACGCAGATATGATGATATCACCAGTTACATTTAAAGAAGTACTCCCTTTTAACATTATGAACACTAGAGATCTGCAAGAATGAAATACAATGGCAGATTGTTTTAATCGTCAACTTCTCACACACAGCCAATCCACTGAAAATTAATGACTTGGAGAATCTAATCTAAATAAAACGATGTACCATATGAGTATGTTCCCAACCACCTAAAGGATCAAGTTCCTTTCCTCCTCCACGTCATGAAAACAAGTTGAGTTGAAGCACAATGAAGGGAGACAGAACAAGAGGCAGTGACCGAGGCAAAGATTATTTATTTTATTATCTATTGATTACTTTGACTCAGGTACTGTAAAAATAAGCACTGAAGACCAAATCTCCATAGATAAAAAACATATTTTACATGACATGCTCCCATTTTTTTAATCTGTGTTAGGTTGGCAACTATAACTGGATCATCAGTCTGCCCTGCTGATTTTTTTCACAAACAGTGCTTAGCCCTGCTCTTCATTTTTTTCAAGATGAAACTTGGGCAAAGGAAGAGTACAAGAGCTGCAATATGTTAAAGTAGTTTGTAAAATTTCCAGTTCTAAACTGGAGTAAACTGGAAGAAAGAAGAGTATGTCAGAAGAAGCATATACACAAGGGTTCAATATTTCATGAATATTTGAAAAATTATTAGCATTTTAATGACAAGATTATTAAAATATCTCACAACCGACATGAAAACCAGTATCCTAATTTTCTTGAGCTCTATGCAAGCTCCAATATATCTTCCTATCATCTTTTGTGATGCAACATAATTAGTTATTTCACTGTCTTTAGTAGCTGTCTCAAATAAACTTTAAAATTATGAAATCATTTGATACTTTGGCAGGGCAAATATCCTTTAAGTGAAATAGAATGAAGCGGAACTAGTGCGAGAATAAGGGAAAAAAGCTTCTGGGAAAATCCTGTTATCTGTGTATAACCCAGGAAAATGTAAGTATTTACAATCTGTAACTATTCTGAAGCAAGTCTTCTTACCTGTGCATCCTGCTCCTTCGCTGATGGAAGTAGGAAATAAAGTGGTTATGCAGGATGCACTTCAATGAAGAAGTGCACAAACAAAAGTGTTTTCATGCTTACTGAAGAAGTAACTAGATGGCAAAAAATATTTCATAAAGCAACCACCCCAATCCACACCCAGCTATGTGGAGAAATAACAAAAAAATAAAAAAATATCTGGAAAGGTATAATACCAAAAAGAAAGGAAAAGGTAAAGTTGGACAAAGAAAACCAGAAGAATACTTAAAAAGACAACAAGAGTAGGCCTCAGGCTAGATTGAAGAAAATTGTCAGTTCTAAAATGAAATCACATGGACTGCAGAGAAGTTTTCTTCAAGCAAATTTTGTTTTTCCTGCTTCCCAGGTCTGAGCTACAATGTTAAACTTTAGACCAGCTATATTAAGGCTGTTGTAAAGCCTGTCATGGAGAAACAATATGGGGATTTATAATAAATTACTTCAGATAAAACTATTAGTATTAATAATTACCGTGGTCATCTCACAGAGGCGATGACAGGTAAGCACAGAAACATAACTAATTAAGGCTAGAGAGGTGCTTTGAAATCCTTGGATGAAGGACCTGAATCAAGACACAAGGCAGGGAAGACACCGTGGCTTAAATGCAGCAATGCCAAAGTCCTGAGAAAGGCATTGGGATGAGGGGTGTAACGTTTTCCTGGCACCTGGTGGGGGTAATGGTAGACCATCGTTTGGAAACTTGTATGCACTTGTACTAATCATATTACTGTAAAGGAAGGACACAGCTGAGACCAAACGTGCATTACAGCAGATGGCAATCAACATAATTTAGGGGTTTGAAGAGATTATTTCTGAAGGACTGTTATTCAGGCCTGCCCTATGAAGTTTAGGAAAAGAAGACTAACAAAGAAAACTCAAAAATACACAGAGATATCTGTGAGGATCTAGTAATACCAGAGATTGTGACAGAAAGGATAATAACGAACTCAGAAATAAGCTGGCTGAAGTATTAATTATAGTAAATGTAAATACAAGAGATCATGAGGGAACTATCAGTTCAGGATGGATTTTTATGGAGAATGTCATTTTATGATTAAAGCACTGTTTTAGAAATACAGTATCCTCAAATCAGGCAAGGTAAGAATACTTTTCATGAACACTAGAATCTTACATTTAATTACATTTCTGAGAAAGACTGCATAAGGACATGGGAATTTCACTAGACTGTTTTACCACAACTGCTACAATTAAACAATGGCACGCATTCAAGTCCCTGCTTTCTGAAAGTGAAGACCAGTGCGAGTTAGTTACCATTTTTTAAAACATTCCTTTAGCCCATTTAGGGGCCCCTACACCAGAGGCAGCCAGACTTTGACACAGAAGAAACTCAGGCTGGCAACCAAATAAAAGGATGCACAAATGCTTTATGAAACAAATTTGGGGGCAGACAGAAATGAGGCTCATAACCACAGCCACGGAGAGACCATCTTTTCTTTCATGAACAGATTCCATCCCCTACCATTCCCCAAACCCTGTTACTCAGCTGGAATAGAGAAAGCTACTAAACCAGAAAAAAATGGAAGATGCTCTTGCAACTGCAAAGGTTTGGTAAAGAATAATAATAACCACCCCCCACTGCTCACTTTTTTCTTGAAAAGGAATAAATTGGTGCATAAAGGTAGCTCTCCCTTCCAGCAGTCCCTCCTCTTTTACAGAAACTAGATTTTGTCTCCTGTGTTCATACTCAATGGATTGCTGTTTCTTCCCATCTCTTCTATATGCTTAGGAAGTATGTAGCTGCCTAATGGGTTCTCTACTACCTTTTCTATGGGTGGTTATTTTTTTGTTGTTTGGGAGATGGAAAGTTTGAAACAGCAGCACCTGCCACTCCTCATCTTCCCACAGCTTCAGTAATTAATCATTGCATTCTTAAGTGTGGTATGAGTTACTGTGGTGCTAGTTCATACACACCTTCCTTTCTTAGTAGAATAATAGAATGCAGTATTATAGTCATGACTTGGTTGGTGCCGCTATCTACATCTAAAGTAAGGCTTTTACTTGCATTATAGTAAACTGCCCTTACCCTCCTTTCCACGCTCATTTTTAGAAGCTTCTCACTTGAGATAGAAAGAAATGCTGTTTGGTTCCAGCTCAAAAGTCCACATTTCTAGACAGTTGAAGGAAAATCCATACTGAACCTCTCAACTACTGTAAAAAATAAGTCAGGTGATTAATTAGAAATGTTGATCACTAATGAATTAAGACTAACTTAACAAAATCCTTCCCTACTTCCCTTGTAAATATTGCAAGTTCTTATTATGCAACAGGCAAAAAGCTATACTTAGACATTATGGCTTGGATTACTCTCACCTGACTCTAGGTGACTACAGTTTAGTTAGGTGGTACAGGTGAGCTAGAAGCTTTTTATAATTACTGAAGAAAAACATACTTCTCTACAGTATGATTCATCAGACCTATACTAAACCTTTACTTTAGGAAGAGATGATTTGTGTCCTAGAATTCTTCAGGTACATAGACTGTAAAGGATGACTAGCCCAGCTGTGAGCATCTACATTTTACAAATCTAATTACTAGGTTGAGATAAGGATTCACAAAATGCATATGAATACAGACACACACGAACAAACTTTATCACAGTTCCCTTTAGGTAACAGAATCCTGAAATTTAAAACAATTTAAACCAATACCAATTTTAAAAGTGTATTTCTACCCACTTTCCCCATCTATTATTACTATACTTCAGAGAATTCTAATAAAAACATTATAGAGTAAATTTTTTACTGCTTTGATAGATGGGACTCCGGTTTGCTACTCTGTGTGCAGTTAGCATCACTCTCTATAGCATTATTTACTTGATGCTGTTGGATGATGGAGTACTGAACTCAATGACAAAGAACATAAAAATATTTGTTAAATAAGAAACAGAAGCTAGAAGGTAATGATTATGGTAACTGAATATAATACTCAATTATTTTAACCTTTAGTAAAAAGCTTTGTAAGTTAATGACAAATCTTTAAATTGTAACTCCAGGAATGCCCCATCCCTGGAAATGTTCAACGTCAGGCTGGACGGGGCTCTGAGCAACCTGATCCAGTTGAAGATGTCCCTGGCCATGGCAGGGGGGTTGGACTAGATGACCTTTAAAGGTCCCTTCCAATCCAAACTATTCTATGATTCTACGAATTTATTTAAAGAATGGAAATGAAAAGGACAACATTAAGGAGTGGGCACTTACATTCCAAAGCCAAGGAATGTAGAACTTACTGCTTCTTACACTAGTGATAGTTAACAAACAGATACATATGTATACATAAAATGCACACTATATTTTATGATTAGGCAAACAACAAATGTATATATAAATGCATGTAGTTTATCAAATAAATTCATGTTACTTTGATAAATTTTGCTCTTTCATTGTTTGACTTATTTTGATATTGATGACACATAATGTATGCTGCTATTGTTTGAACTAGACATTATTTTGTATAAATACATAAATGGAAATTTCTTTAGTCACTATTACTGGTATTAGTGAATACTACTCACTCTGCCATTTGCCAGAGTGAGAGCCTGGACTTTGTATATATATCTACATATATATATTTTAAATACCAGTCTTACATCCAACATAACCTCCATACAACTTTTCATTCTCCAATTATAGTTTAGATGTGTATATATTTTAATCTTAGAACATCCTGAACTGTTTCCTTTAACAAACAAAAAATACCATCTGTGAGAATGCACATGAAAGCATACTCAGATTTTAATTATACATCTCATGGCAAAATGCATTCAAGAATGGGTCTAGGGACGGACATATAAAATATTCCAAAACCAGACAGCAATGATTTCTTCTGCATGACTTTGTTTCTGTAAATGAAAATGCGTGAGCTTGGGATTTGTAAAATCTATGACTATCACCACTTTTTCAAGTTATAAGGAAAAATATTTGCAATACAGTAAAATTTCACATGGTAGCAAACCAGTAATTGAATTTAATTAGATTTACACATCAGTCAATGCTTCCACTCTGAAAAGAAATATTTTCAGGAACTAAGTGTTCTAACTCAAACAATCTCCTAAACAGGAATGACCTAAGGGCCAAGGAGATGAAAACATAATCACAGTAATATTAGGACAAATTTTAAAAGGCATATGTGACAAATAACACGAGAAAACTGGTAAATAGAAATAGAAATACTTAACTTCCCTAGATAAGTGACATTTCCCTTACTAATTACAAACTGCTTTTTTTATTATTGATTGAATAAGTGTTAAGAATTAAAGAAAGTCATCTGTTCAATCTTTTATTATGATCATAATTTAGTTACAAGACCTTTCAGTTTCTCTTACCTTCTCTTTGCTTCATATGGAAAACTATACTTTATATTTCACATAGTAACGCATTTCCTAATATCTTAATTTAGAAGAGCTTTTCTTCAGTGATACCAATAAATCTCCAGGGTTTAATGTTTAACTCGATTTTCTCATTTTTCACTCCAAGAAAGCTGTATTTTTATACATTCAGTGTATGTTTCTACACATTCATGTTCAACAATCCTGACACACTAACCGACATCAAGAAAACACAATATAATGTATACATATAAAAATGCAGAATCTAAATTTATATATAGAAATTTCTTTAAAGATCTACATACGTTCTTGTCACATCTTGTTCAATCATTGCTCGAAGCTCTTTATCCTGGAAAAATTTATTCCAAAGACTCTGAAATAAGGAAAAATAATTGTATGAAACAGACATCTACTAATACTTAAGGCTTATATACTACATGAGCAAAGTACTGTACAAATATTAAATAATTAATCCTCAACATTCCTGGTAGATAGGCATATCAATATTTTACGGGTGAAAAAGAATGTTGGTGACCAGCCTAACGTATCTGAGAAAGTCAGTTTAGATCAGAGATGAAAACATCCAAGTTTCTGGATCCGTGTTCTAGGCTCACTCCATGTGCTCACTGGATGGCAGCAGGTCTGCGAGTTACTTGTAAGGGGTCTATGAAGAATATTTAGGAAGGCAGACTAAATTCAAACTTACCAGAACCAGCAGTTCAACTGAAAAAAATTCAGTAGTTCGCTCACAGAGAAAAAGGTCTATATCACCGTACTGTACTACATTTCTCCTGTGAATGTACAGACTCTAAATGGAAGCTGCTATAATTTCCATACTAAGAAATTGTTTGGAATTAAGCTAGTTTGTCTTAGTGGAGGCAAAATCGAATAAGGAATGTATGATGATCAAATACCTATTATGAAAATGGCGTCATTCTGATGGTACATATACACAGTGCAGATCAAGACTGGCCATTCTAGAAAAGTTCTGATAGGGAAAACCAGGGTATTTAAAGCTCACTGTCAACATAAAAAAAATATTAAATAAAAGAGTTTGAAGTAGGTTTAGCTTCTTCTATATCTGTGCTTATGACCATTTCCATTCTCTTTCTTTGGTTTCCATGCCTTGTTTACCAATATTTTGGAAAAGCTAACCTGAAAGAAGTCAGCAGATGTCGTTTGTATGCTCCAGAAAAAGTACTGTAAAGCCTGTTCTTTATTGTAAAGGGATGGTAGCTCGGCCACATTGATCAAAATACAGAAGGAACAAAATCTATAGCAGTCTTTTCATGCAGGTTAGTTTTCAGAGAGCAGCAGCGCCAGTGAATGAAATACCGCACAAAGAAAGTGGCTACAATACTTCCAGAATTTCTTGCTCCCCTGTAAACAATTCATTGCCATGGTGGCTTATGCTCCACAAAAAGAAAAGAGAAAGTAAATTAATGTTATCTAGCGGAATGAAGGTAAAATAATAAAAAATGAAAATGTTAATTAGCTTCTATATTTGTGTTACAGACTATGAAAAAAACCCCCCAATTTTAAAAGTATTTATATCCTTGACAATGTCTTACGTAGAACTAGTATCTTTTTAACACGCAGCTCTTTTCATGCAGCTAGATCACATTTTGAAACTCCCCTGCCCCTGCTCCCACCCCGGTCCATCAGAGCAAAGGACGAAGGAAACAGAATCTTTATTGTGAAAAGGCAGTAAAACCCAGGACACTGAAAGGGTAAAACATTACGTCACTGCAGAGGCTCAGAGGCACTTTGCTCTTCATTCCTATGTCTGGTTTGGCCCATGGTGCTGTTTTATAGATTAATCCCCTGCCACACACTCTGACATGTTAACCTTTCTCTTCTATCTCCTGAAGACATCACAGGCAGAAAGAAGGTTGTGCCAATCACAAACTGCAGCCGAAACACTTTAAAACTTTTACATTTGACACAACTTTCTGTCCAGTTGGATGAAAGAATGGTTTGATGGCATGCACAGTCATACCGGCTGCAGAGCCACCAATGTGCCTATCATCAATACCTCCATGTTTCCACAAGCAAACCTATCTCTCCTTCTACATTAAATATGAAGCATAGTACCACACTAAATACAAACAAAATATGGGCTTCCATTTTTGTGAACAAAAGGGAAACACAAGCAGTACCACCAAAGATATCTGTGACAGTCTTTCCAGGTGTAAATCTCTTAAATACAGCCAAACAAATATTTTCATGGTATTAACTTATTTTGAAAATGTGGTAAAAAAGAATGTTTAGAAATGGTAACATAATTAATGAGGAAGCTTAAAGATATGTGCTATAAAATACCTAAGAGCTTTTCAGGTACAATAAAATGCAGCATAAAAAAAAAAAAAAAATTGCCTAAAGTTAAGCTCCCAAATCTACATGTTAACCCTCATCAAAGCATCATGACTTCGAAAATACCAAGCTACTAGGAGGTCCTAGTCAGTGAGACTGGATACCAGTGAGACTAATTTCAGTGAGAGCTGGATACTCTGCACTTAATGACAGTCCGGCCAAATACTTTTACCACATTTTCAGTATTTCTTTAAAATCTGGATCTGTCATTTTGCAGCTGGCTGCTTTCTGATTAGAAAAGAAACTTTTGTTTCTTTTAACTGTATAAAGAAAAATAATTAAAAGCCTTGGAAGAAATGCGTATCTTGCAGCCTGGTGCTTTAGACATTAACTCAGCACGTATACAACTCAGACATGCAACAATTCTATTTTTGCTGGAGAAAAACTTCCAAGGCTGAACAGTCTTCCAGAGGAGGGTTCTTCAGTATTTGCTGTTACCAGCATTCCCTTCATACTGACTGTTTAAACACTCCTTCAATTAGAGCCATTTTGCGTATAAAATGAAAACACACAGCAATAAAAAAGCGTATCAGTCAAAGAAAGGATATGCTGTGAAACTGGACTTATAGTGCAGTGTTGATTTTTTGTTCATCACAGCCTTCCCTGTGATAAGCCCTGAAAAATCAGGATATTAACCTGGAAATGAGCATTTCCGGTTTTTCAGCAGAGTCTGTGAACCACTGTTAACACAAATCAGTTTGGAAATTTAGGAGGGAGATTTTAGCACCTGCCATTTTTCCTTCTTCAGCAAGAACTCACTTGTGTGAGTATGATGATGATGATAATTTTAGTAGCACATATGTTCATAGAACCAAGGGTCAACTTACCCCCTCGTCCTGAGAGAGTGGGTTGTTGATTATCAGATCTTGCTGTCCTGCTTTCCGAGGGTTTGTAATGTGCTGGGTAAAAACAGAAAAAAATCAAATCCTCTTCTGTTATATTGTAAGTATTAATACCTATGTCGATGCATGAGAGTAGAGAACCTATTTTGTACCAACTTACAATTTCTTTGATCTTATTGTAAGAAGTTCTTAAGTCTGATGTGGTTTTAATCCATTGACTTCTGTCTTGGGGTAGAACCTCCAGAAATAACTATCAACAGAACAAAATAAATCCATTAAGTTTAATCAATTTAGCTTTATGTATACATATGTATACATATAACATACAGCTAAGTTTAATCAATAGCTTTTCATATAAATCCTACCAGACAGCATAAACCGTCTCAGAAAGGAGGAGCAAGTACTCTGCACATAAGGAGAAGAAAGCAAAGACCTATAAAATACTCCTGGCTTTAGTACTTTCCAGTCAATAAATAAGAAGCTAGAAACAGTAACAGTTCTACAGCAGGAAATCAAGCATTAAAAAAACCTGAAGCCACAAACTCAAGCTTTGTAAACTGTCACAACTTTAGTAAAGTTGACTGAGACTTCCAAAGCAGAAACAAAACGCAAAGAGAAGTTGAAAATAAATATACGAAACTTGAAGCTATTTACATAACACTGATGAACTAATGCAACATGCTTAAAACCAAACATGAATGCAGAGCAGAAACTAAGCACTCAGAGATATACTCTACCTAAGGAATGTGGAAAGGGAAAATCTTAGTCTATAGAAAAGTAAGGTGATCTAGAATTCTGCAAGACAGTTAAAAGGGTTGATTTTGCAAAAAGTCCTTGAGAATGTCTACATCTCAGTTCTTTCACATTTCTGTTTAAAAAGGGTTAGAAAGAAACCTCTATTGAAAAATACTATTTAATTGCACGTAAAATAAGGAAAAAAACAGAGTATTTTCTTGCTCTTTAAATGTTTTTATTTACACATTATGAAGTGTTATGAAACAGTAAATACTGACAAACCAAAAACGTTCCCAAATTATTAAAAATACTTAAATATTTCAGAACTTAACAAAAACATTGATAATATTTTTAAAACAAGCAGTCTAAAACAGAGCCCTAACCCATATCGAGACATGTAAATAAAAGTAGCCTTCTTTCTAAAATAAAACCACTCCTTGATTTAATTAGTTGACAGTGAGGGACTTGATGCTTTAGTTATTTCAGGGTTTTGAGTTACGGCCTCCTAATTTAGAGGCTCAAGAAGAAGTTGGCTGGTAAAACAATGCTTGTGGCATATACTCATCTGGCCTCCTGAAGAAAGTATTTTCATTAACTTTAAATTTGTCAAATGCTACACACATTTCAAATTTCAAACTTTAATTTTCAAATTTCTTTCATTCATATACAAAGAGTATTTTAATTTTCTTTTTATAGGTCTTTGTGCCAAAGCGAAGCTTCAGAAATTCCAAGTGAGGTAATTTAAATTATCAGTGGTAACATACAGCATCTCTACTAGGGAAAATGTCCTCTACCATCAAAGTTAGTGCAGAACAGAAGACCTGATGCTAGTGCMACAAAATTCTTTTGGACTTCATATAGCATCTCAGTATTACTTTGCTTTCTTTCTCTCTTCCTTCCTCTGCAACTTTTAAAAAATACAGTAAGAGACCTCTGAGGACCTGTTGTATTTTAAGATCGGAAGACCTGGCTTCCCTCTCTATCCAGTCATAACAAGATGGATTGGTCCTCATTTTCTCAATTCACTGGGAAAAGCTGCTAGCAGAAGCATCAGGCTGATTTTAAAGGAGTCCTAAGTTCCACAAAACATAAATTGTGAGACAAACTTCCTTTTTGTTTCCAGTGCATGACTTCACTGCAGAGAGACTGAGAACAGAGACGGCTGTGTGGCACTCAATTTTAAACACAGCACCCAGCACAAAGAGATTCTTTCCTAGGAATCTTTTGCTATCACCTGCAATTCAGCTTTAAGGCAACTCAATATGATTAGCAAATGTCCTATGAATTATAAAAAAGAGTAGGAAAACATTGGGATGAAGTCTCCTGGAAAATTCATGATTCTTTGCATCAATAATCTTCCAGCGCATCAGGTAATGTGTTGATATATTGCAACCACAAACTGTAAATAAATATTTTCTCTTCTTACCTTCCAGCAAACACTACGGAACCTGCTGCTTCTCAGCTGCCCATTAATCCCCTTCAGCCGTATAGTTGCCAAGTAATTGTTGTTTACAAATAGTTCTTCCCATTCTTTACTGCGTGCAAAAGCAAAAGGAATGAACTTTTAAACAAAAAAGTCTTAGCTGATTTAAGGACTATATGACACTACACAATTTTAGATAAGCAGAGGAAAGGAACTTTTTTTAATGTATATATTTAGTTGTGTACCATTTCTAAACGCATGGCTGTCTTTTTGGACACATTTCTTCTTTGGATTTAATGAATATGTAGATCGCTATAATTATGCCAGCTACTGAAATTCATAATGTCTATGGAGGCTATTCCATTTCCTCTAAAATGTTGGTACTGCAGTTCAGTGAATAAACAAGAAAAATGAATATTAATATAAGCACATTCATGTTTCAGCTGTAGACAAAGAAGTACCTATTCCAAAAATATGCAACAGGAAAGTATACTGTTGACTGTATTAGCTCCTCACATGACATATTTGCTTAAATGAACCTTCTTTTCTTCTTAATGTCAAGCTGGGCAGTTAAGCATAATAGAAGATGACTTTCTTTAACATTTAGTGCTATTTACTATTGAAATCACTCCTACTTCTTTCTACATGATCAGTTTTAAAATTTTAACAGGTGCTAGCAAATTTAAAAAAACATCAAAAAATTAAAAAGCCTCACTGTATAAACTGTTAAAGGCAAGCTTGAGTACCTTGCAGTACCTATGGCTGACTAGATAAACAACCTAAATATGCCTCCCAGGCATGCAGGCACCAGGGGCCTAACACCTGTGCCTCATTAATATACAAGTAAATCTGCTCTACTGGGAAACAATTGGAAATTAATTGTCCCAAACCATCTACTGAGTTGGAATAAAATAATTAAATCTATATTTCCTGCACCTTCTACTGAAACGAATCTCAAGAACAGGGTAAGCCATTTGGTGGTCTTAGTAGCCCAAGACTTGCTCACAGACTCTCTGTAACCGCTCTGAAATCCAAAGGGTAATTTCAATGTAAAG
Organism: Oceanodroma leucorhoa; assembly: GCA_030449065.1. NCBI lineage: Eukaryota > Metazoa > Chordata > Aves > Procellariiformes > Oceanodroma > Oceanodroma leucorhoa. The sequence goes on from JASVER010000033.1 coordinate 7,912,090, forward strand.
AACTGGGTTATGTGTAAGGAAATGTGTTTCAGATTTATTTTCAGTGCATGTCCTTAAGGTGAACATCTCCCTCTCCCACTGTCACATGGGAGACTATTACTTCTCCCTGGGAGACCAAATGAAACCAGAAAGAGGGAAACTACTGTTGTGACTCCAGGGTAAGATCTCGCCAGATTTCCTCTGCTAAGGAGGGTCACAGAGTGGGTTGTACTAAATACCAACAAACTCTGGTTTTGCAAACTGCCCTRAATATATGCAAGCTAGAGTTAGATAGTTTTCAGCCTTTTAAGCTGAGTTGTGAGGGTGAGGTTTTTTTTTAACATTGTTTTAAATAAAACTTGTTCAGTTTCAGAACAGAATTATGTGATACAGTTGCTGGGAATAGTTGGGGAACAGACGTGGCAAGCCAGGAAGTGATGGTCCTGTTCCTCTGAGACAGGAGTAAACTTACAATCCACGCTRAGACCAGAAGCATTCTGTTTGTGAATGCATCACCTTTCAGCTAGGATCGTTTTCTAAAAAAAAGGGTGTTTACTTCTGGGCCTTGATTATTAACTACTTTGAAAAGCGAGGGTACTCCAGATAAGGACAAAGACAACTAAAGTAGCGTTAGCTTGCAGGGGTTAGGGCTGCTTTCAGCTTCTGCCAACTGCCAACATTCCCAAGTGACCAAAATAGCAGCGAGTACCTCCCAACAGTGTGGGGCAGCTTCCTTCCTTCCTGCCACATCCCCCATTCTCCAAGTCAGAAAGACTACCTGGTCATTTCACTGGCTCCCTCTCTCCCATACATCCTCATCTTCTGCAGTGAGCTGCCTACAACTGTTTACCACAATTCTGTCTCCTTTAAATACAACGTATGGTAAATAGCAGACACAGCTTGAGAAAAATCTGGCCCTTTCTTTCACAGTCATTTATACTTCAGTAACTACAGTATATTATGCCTATCTAAATAACCCTCCTGTTTCTATCATGTATAAAATTCTTCATTTGCCATTGTAAATTTTGTAGCATCATTGGCCATTATAACTACTGCCAAGCTGCCTCCCTAAGGTAGTGATGCTTCAAGAGTGACACATTCCCCTGCGCACATAACAGGTCAGACTCTGAAGCTATTCACATTGTTCTCCAAGTGGATGACATTCCCACAACGTCTTTGAAAATGCCGGTATGTCAGCTGAGTTAGCAAAAGGTTTCAGTCAGCGTAACTGTGAATAGAAGGAACAGAGAGGAAAAAAACTCTTCAGGTTATTTTTTTCACCAACTGCTGGGAGTGATTGCTACACAGTAAGAAAGTAATTTCAACACTTCTTAAATTGTATTAGTGCAGATACTATGCTTTGTCTTTTTTTTTTTTTTTTTTTTTTTTAATTTGTAATGCAATTCCAAACACGTTTTGAACAAAATTACATTTAAAACAGCCAAAAGAAATTTGGCAAGATCATATCTTCTCCGCATCCCCCCTTGGCTGCTGGGATCACTAAAAAGAGAAGTTATGAGCAACTGAAAAAAAAAGACTTAGAAGCTGGAATCTGCTCCAGTTTTAGCAGAGCTGAATGATATCTAAAATCCTTTCTGAACAGCATTCACTAATTCATTTCTCAAATATTTTGAATGAAGGCTAATAAATTAAGCCTTACAAATCTAGACACTGTTTCAGTAACCGTAACACTGTGTAATATCAACATGCTATCAATTCTAAAAGGATAATTTTAAAAATTATATAGCCCTACTCTGTAAACTAATATCCATGTGCCTTGTTAACCCGGGCTTGCAGAAAACTCATCGGTCAAAGTGAAATGAGCAATGAAGATTGGAACTCAAGTCTACCACATCCCATTTACTTCACTGAAGTGAAAGACTTCAAGAGCCAATTGGAACCACTTAAACTATGAATAAGCACATGCAACGGTTTTTAATCAAACGAGAAAATTAAATGCATAATCATGTGTTAATACCATCTTTAGGTTGCACAATTAAAATAAAGGCAAATGCCAATGTTAATGTTTTCTGGTTATTTTGTACATAGTTTTCATTTCATGTTCTCATTTAAATATCCTGCCTAATACACTATCGTACATATTGTAAAGTTTTCATAATATAAGGCCTGCGGCAGGAAAAAGTAGTTGGATTAATGTTCCTTTAAGAAATTTAATTTCACATGCTGTATCTACGCAGTAACCATCCAATGTAAAATATTTATTGGCATGACTTAGGGACAGTTGCATTACTTAGAAGTGGCCAAAGTGCTCAATATGTATGAATGAAAAAGCAAGCAAATCAATGGAAGGGATGAAGGCTGCAGATTCGTTCTCCAAGGTTTGTTCTTAGTTCTCATCTGCTCCTTTCCATCTTTTGAAACATGCATTTATGTCATAACTACAAGAGTTTGAATCTGTCTGCAAAAGAATTTTATATTGGGGTCCGCTGTAATACACACACACTTTCTTGCTTATAAAGAATGAGACTGATCTCCTAGCAAACCATATATAAGCATATTTATTCCTCTCTTTCTTTCCAACAGGACATGTTTTGTCAATCTGATGACAATTATGAACATTAGATTTTAAGAGATAAAAGTCTAAAGACTTGGAAGAGAAATGTCTCTCTCTGATGACACACTGTAAGGAAGGGAGCACAATGAGCAGGACTTTACATCAGAAAGTCTAAGTAAAATTTTACATGCACTTAAATACCATTTCTGAAAAGGTATTTAAACCCCTGAGGTCTAGCATCTTAGTAAAAGACACTGGAATGCCACTATGGCACAGGTAGAGAGGAACAAGTGATTATAAACTCTTTAAGAATGATTGACACCAATAATGTAACAGAACGCCTGGAAAATAATTCTAGAATTCAAATAGTAGTTCCTAGAGTTTTACAGAGACAACACTRAGCTGTGGCAGCACTGGGGAGAGGTAACAAAGACTTTCTTCCACTGATAGACGGAAGTGGAACATTGGCCTCTGGCTCTGCTGCTACATTTCGACTTGCAGCATAATGGCAAAACCAATGCATTGAGCATAGATACACATAGAATGCAACTGTAGCCCACCTGAGCTCATCACAAAATAAATACTCTATTCAGAAGAGGAAGAAATACAGTTGAGGAAGAGCGCAGCACAGGCAGTAATCACCGCCAGTTAACTTCTGCATTTACCTATTTGCAGGATAAAGCTGCTGATGTATACAAATGCAGGTCCTTCCAAAGTTTAAAGCTAGCATAAGAAGCATTTTTGTACTATGATGTTCAGGCAACATAAAACTCTGTGGAAGACACTAAAACCCATAGAAACATAAAAATGTGAATAGCCACATCAAACTAGAATCTCTGTCACTGAAAAAGGGCACATATTCAGTTCTGGGGCTGCAGGGGCTCAGACCTACCAGGTAAATATTACTGTCCATAATTATTTCACTTTCAGTTGAAACTGCAAGTAACAAAGAAACCAGTATCTATCAGGTCATTAGACAGTGGGTATAGTTATTTTATATCTCATGCATTTTTAAAATATTTTATGTCAAGTTTTGAAATCCTTTTTTGTGTCCATGATGAAACAAGACCAATTCAATATTTACAACAACATTTAGATAACAGGGAATATTTCTCAGTTCATGAAAGAATACTGCAATACTATTGAAAGGTGTGAACATTTGCATTCATATTTGAGATTTCAATTTAAATCTCGAGCTTATTCTACCCTCTGGACCACTATTGAAGGATAAAATGGATAGTCTCATAGAGATCCAAAGAAAACTCTTGAGCACTGCTGCTAGCATTGGCAAAATCATCTAAAACAAAACAGTGTGCATGCTCCCAGAAAAGCCAATTTCACTTTTTCATACTGTTTTTTGTTAATCTTCAGAATGTGTTTTTTAAAATGTTGAGACCCAAAACCAGCTCCCCAGAGGCACCCAATGAAGCAACAGGCTACTGAACAGGCCGTCAGAAAGAAAACAAATTCTCGAAGTATGTGTCATATGCTTTGCAATGTAAGGTCTTTATTGATAGGAACATCAATAAGTGAATGTAGTATCTATATTAAAATAGAGGCAACAGTTCTTTTCAAACATACTGCATAAATCCAAGAAACATGCATAGTTTGTATTATTTATTATGCCATAAAATGAACATTTGAGAAAAAAGTGAGGCAACAGCAAGGAATGTAATGAAAACAGAGTTACTTCTATAAAAACAGGGGGAAAAAACAATTGAAAGGTAGTATCAAGTAATAAACAGTAAGTTTCTAAAACAAAACCAGTTCTGAAACACATGGATCTTTATTTGCTACCCTGAAGACCTACCTGACAGCCTTAATGTGAAGGCTTATCAATCTGTTTGGAAAATATATGTATTTCCCTCTGTTTCTCAAACTCCTGCCTCAGGATAGGAGGCAGAGTTAACAGCCATTTAAGTGTGAATATGCATGGCTGCGCTGCTGGGAGGCTCAACATTCAAAGGCCAGATTTTTCTAAACAGTTCAGGTTTCATCCACTTTTGGCTGACATACAGTTAAAAAAGTTTGCGTGAAGAAAGGTAAAATCACTTTCTTAACGTAAACATTCCAGCAAAAACTTCAGGTTATAAGCTAGCTATGCTCTTTAAGCTACCAGCATATGTGTAGTACCCGGGGAACTGAAATAAGGCTGCAATGGCAGCGGGACACTTTGCCAGCACCTCTCATAGCAGAACTGGATCTGAGGCAGAACCCCCAGATACCGTTCTCCATACTCCAAATTGTCCATTTCGCATTGGTGGTTCTCAGCCAAAGAGCCAGGTTTGGCCATGGGAGAACACCTAACTTCCAACCGTGTAACTGTTTAGCTTCTGTAGAAGAATTCTCATTACAGTCATTTCAAAGTCTACATTTCATCAGCTCATTCTCCTCTACTCATTACTTTATGTGCACATGTACAGAATGGTGAAACAAAATTTAGATGTTATGTTCAATTATTTTTATTTTTGTATTGTAACTGATTTACCAGTTGCAGAGTCAAGGCTTTCTAGCTTGAATCCCCCCAACACCTTTGAAATCCTTTCCAYGTACAGGCAGAACATTTACTTTCTTGTTGTCCTGACTAGAGTTCCCTGGGCAAGGCAGGCCTTCTCGTCCCACCGAGAGCCTGTCATCTAAATGCTGGGTGCCTAGTTTAAGCAAGGTGGCTAATCTTCCTCTATAGCAAAGGGAGAGATACAAACACGCAGTGAGGGAGAGTCACCCAATAAACTTTTAAACATTTGAAGTTAGTTCCCTCCACCTTTTTAGTCATGATGCAGGCTGCGGAAAGACTGTATCTGCTACTTCCTTCTAACTGGTATTTCCATCATTAGATTTCCACCATCTGACTAGCTACAGCAGGTCTAGAACTGGCGTAGTTGTGATGATATTTAAAGATATGCACCTGATTTCAAAACTGGGATGATTTTATGATGTGCAGAGTGACAAGTGCAAAATTCTAGTTAACATTGTTAATTCCATCTTAACTTTGTAAATCCATCCATTTTGCATGCAATGACATAAGAAAATGAGTGATTTCATGATACAACTTTAATCTCTTGTACTGACTAGGTTTTATTACTATCATTAAAAACCACATAGTCTTACTAAAAGCAAGCCTTTGCTCTTTGCATTTATTCCAACTGTACATTATTTTGAGGCAGCTTTTGTCTTCAAGCTTCTTTGGATTAAAAACTGTAATTCTTCAAACCTGCTGCCTTGCATTCAAGTTTTACATACAGTTCTAGGTCATGGTGGTTTTGGTTTTTTTTTAAACCAAAATGAAATCACTCACCAGATATATTTTGTACAGAGTGTAGGAAAATCAAGGCATCTGGTTTAACCTTCAGTAGTTCTGTTACAAAGGTGTAGTACACAACTCTTCCATTTAAAATCCCATTGACGACACTGAGCTAGTACAGAGCAAAGAACTGATTCTCTCCAGGTTCTCTTGCTGCTAAACTCAGCACACAAACTCACTCCCAGTTCTGTGGCAGTTGTTCTTGCTTTTATGTCACTGTGCATATCATGGACTAGAAGCTAATGTCAGTATGTTTAAGATCTTCAAGGTGTACTTTAGCATCAAGAAAAATACGGTGCCATTCACCTGTCAGTGTTAGTCACATTCCTGCAAAGGTGATAAGAGTTCTGAGTTTTAAATGAATGACAATGATGAAGTTCATCGCATTACTTAGACCGACTGACCTTCAGAACTTTTAATAAATATTTCAACTTCATTATTGCCAGATGTGGTGTTAGGAAGAAGAATCGTGAAAGGTTTGGGGGCCAAAATGAAAATCACAAGAGCAATTCCGTTGGGTTCCTTTTTGTCAAGTTTACTAAAAGACTAACAGTGATTATAAAAAAGGAAAATACTCATTTWAAAAAAAAAAGAATAAAGAACAAAATACTTCTGAAATTTTTCTAACCTGACATTCCTGACCTCACATGCTATGCTGCTCATGCTATTCAACTAGCACTAAATTTTTGCTTAGAAACTCGTGTTTTTCACTCATACAGACCTTCTTTCTTCTGCTCTTACCACAGGTGTTTCCTCCTTCTGATTTAGAACAAACTAATTCCATTTTTAGGATTTTGAATAATCGGGTTTACAGAATCACAGAATGGTTGAGGTTGGACGGGACCTCTGGTCCAACCCCTCTGCTCAAGCTACCTACAGCTAGTTGTCCAGACTTTTGAATACCTCCAAGGAGAGTGATGCCACAACCCCACTGGGCAACCTGTGCCAGTGCTCAGTCACCCTTACGGTAAAAAAGCATTTCCTGATGTTCAGACGGACCCTCCTGTGTTTCAGTTTGTGGCCATTGCTTCTGGTCTTGTCATTGGGCATCACTGAAAAGAGCCTGGCTCTGTCTCCTTTACACCCTTTGTTCAGATACTTACAGACTTTGATAAGATCCACCCTGAGCCTTCTCTTCTATAGGTTGAACAGTCCCAGCCCTCAGCCTTTCCTCATAGGATAGATGCTCCAGTCCCTTCGTCATCTTTGTGGCCCTTCCTTGGAATCCCTCCAGTAACTCCATCTCTCTCTTGTACTGGGGAGCCCAGAACTGACACAGATGTGGAGTAGAGGGGAAGGATCACCCACCCGGACCTGCTGGCAACACTCCTCCTAATACCCCAGGATACTATTAGCCTTCTTTGCTGCAAGGGTTCACTGCTGGCTCATGTTCAACTTGGTGTTCACCAGCACCCCCAGATCCCTCTCTGCCAAGCTGGTTTCCAGCCCCCAGCGTATACTGGTGCCTGGGATTCTTCCTCCTCAGGTGCAGGACTTTGCAGTTGTTCTCACTGAACTTCATGAGGTTCCTGTCAGCCTATTTCTCCAGCCTGTCAAGGTCTCTCCGGATGGCAGCACAACCATCTAGCATATCAGCCATCTTTCAGTTTTGTGTTACCTGCAAACTTGCTGAGGGTACACTCTGCCCCATCATCAAAATCATTAGAAGATGTTAAACACAACTGGAGCTAGTATTGACACCTGGGGTACACCACTACTTACCAGCTGTCTAGACTTCGTGCCACTGATGACAACCCTCTGAGCCATTTTTCAACCCTCCTCACCGTCTGCTTATCCAGCCCACACATCAACAGCTTGTCTATAATCTTATGGCAGACAGTGTCAAAGGCCTTCCTGAAGTCCAGGTTGACAACATCCACTGCTCTCCCCTCATCTACCAGGCCAGTCATTTCATTGTAGAAGGTTATCAAGTTGGTCAAGCATTACTTCCCCTTGGTGAAGCCATGCTGACTACTCCTGATGAACCTTCTTGTCTTTCATGTGCCTGGAAACAGTTCCCAGGATTAGCTGCTTCATAACCTTCCCAGGAATCAAGGTGAGGCTGACCAGCCTGTAGTTCCCTGTTAGCTTTCTTCATAGGAGTAACTTTTGCTTCCCTCCAGTCCTCAGTCACCTCTCTCAGCTGCCATGATCATTAAAAGATTATTGAGAGTGGAAAAGTAAAGGAAATCCATAATGAAAAACACTTAAAACATTAGTAAGGGAAAATATGACATCAGCTGAATACGGTGTCAGTGGTATACATGCTAATTTTCATGTACAACAGAATAAATCAAGCATAAACCAAAATTTTCACTTTCTAAACTACCATTCTCCCTTCCATGGCCCCTCTTCATGCACTCTTTCCTTTTTGCTACCAATCCGTCAAGAAGCATTCTGCCAATAAAAGATGCTAGTAGTCAATCCTTCCTTTCTAATTCTCTGTTCAGAGCATCTCAGGCTTTAAGTAGATTTGTTAAATTTACTTTCCCCTATTTTTTGAGGGATCACACTGCATACAAACAGAAAGCAAGTCTATATTACTGTTTCCACTTCTTTAGAAAGTAAGATTATTTTCGCAGGAAAAGTTCAAAGAAATCCACAATTTATATCTGTTGAAATGTTTAGATCTTAGAAAAAGTATACTGCATACAAGGTTTCAGTTCCTCAAGCAGAACTTATTCTTCCTTGTCTTATGACATCCTTCGCAAATTCCTTAGGACACCAGGCAAGGAATGCAGAGTGGATCAGCTGTGGAAGGAAGAAGTCAATGAAAGAAGTTTGACAAGATGGAGATGAAGATTATATAAGGGTCCTTAAACAGGAAAAGAAAGGAAAGTAATTTTGAAAGAATTCAGAGAAAATCAGAAATCTTCTAAGCTCTCAGTAGATGTGACAGTGATCTTGGATTTGGAGAAAAAAACTGTTGGAGGAAACCTGTGATCAGTGCAAAGAGTCACCTTCTCTTGCTGGAAATATGAGATTTGCAAGATGGAATTGCTAACTTCTTCACAAACAGGGACAAAATGAGAGTACTGGCACAGACTACCACATCCAGAGACAGATTATAAGCACGTAACTTTCAGAAGAATCACAAAATTCAAGGAGAGAGTTTACAGGCTCTCAGCCAAAATTAACTTGTACTGAAAAGGCCTCTTTGCTCATAAATGGCATCAACCAGGATGGCGTCTAGCAAAAGGTTCTAAGTAAGACAAAACAAACATGGATGCCAGCTTTATTGCTTCCTTGTGGAAAGAGAGGAAGGATGCAAGAGCTGAGAATTCTCCTTACAGAGCAGAGGTGCAGTGCCACTTCAGTGCTTCACCTTCTATTCCCAAATTTTTATATTTCAAAATATTTGAAAACCCCAACAGAAACAAGCTTGTTCTTTATAGCTCTTGATTATGTGTGGACACATAGTGGAGAAAGTTAGGAAAAATAGGTTGTAATTGCACAGAGGTGGCTTAAAAATAAACCAATAAAGAAACACCACCTGTGTATGAACAAGACTAAATACGCTTGTGTAGATGGGAACGGGCTGCTTCCTAACAGATTAAAACAAGAGTTTTCCACAAGGTGGAGGTATATAAGTTGCCTACATCTTCACACTACGTTTAACATATAAGGACAGAGGCTATGTAGCCATTTCTGGCTCAGCTGCCAAGAAAAGCCATAGGTCAAACAGGAATTAAACTAGTTTCACTATCCACTTCTGGAAGGGGGTAGAAACAGGGAGGAACAGTTCGCATCCCTTGCCGTCTTTCTCCTGTATGCGCAGTACCAGTCCTGGGGTTGTCGGCTGGCACAGAAGAAACATGCCTCAGCCAGCAGGACCACATTGCCTTTTTGCAGTAAGAAAGAAAACATCTGGTAAGCAGAATCTGGAAGAAGTCAGGGGAAGAAAATAGAATACAAAAGTCTTTCTTATACTAGATCTTCTGCCTATTCGAAATATCAGCAGGAGGAGGAATATACATTGTCTACATACCCACAACTTTGAGCAATCATCACTTGTCATGGAGTTTAAGCCACACAGGAAAGAACTTTATCTTGATACGCGGGGTAGAAATTAAACTTACATACAAGTGCAGAGATGTATTAAGAAATTATCCAGCATAGTAGTCATGGGTCTCTGAATCATAAAGTAAGTTAACAACACAAGTATGAAAAGTGAGCTTTTTTTAGGCTATATAGTTATTAGAAGCAGTATTAATGTATGAATCCACCTTGGAAGAAAATAAGTGTCCTTGAGATGTTAGATTCTATCAGCCAAATTGAATGTCTGCATCAATGGCTCTCCCTAAAAGTCATAATTAGGTCATTAAAATATATTTAGAAAAATAGCCTGTAAAATAAAGTTAAAAAATACTCACCTTCATTTTATTTCATAGGTCACTGTTATACCATCTAATAAGATAATTAAAAACATGCAAGCAGCTGGTACTGAGGCTAAACAGATTAATGTAATAGTCTGTAGTCATATGTGCTGGCAAGGGGTTCACCTCTTTGGCGAGGAGAAGGTCAGCTGCCCTTGGGAAGGCAGGAGAAAGACAGTATTTCTACTTTCCAGTGGCACTGCACTGCAGATACTGAAACTCGAGACCAACACCTATTTTTCTTTTCCTTTTGGTGAAGTCCGGCCAGTTTGCACATCCAGAAAAGGCTTTAACCACAGCAGTAAAATAATAAAGTAGAGCGGAGCTCAAATATTTTGCTCAAGTTTCTTATGTTTTAAAGATGAGAGTTGCTATATGTCTAAATCCTTGTTCAAATTTTTCTAATAGTGAATTTCAAATTTTGGTGATATCATTCTAGGAAATAATTTTCATAATTTCTTATTAGTAAAGCTTCTTCTCAAGTACACAAAGAATACTTCCATCAGAAGCCTGAAGACCAACTAGAAAATCCTCTGTGACCTGACAGGACGCATTCACAAACTCACAGAATATTTAGAAATATGTGCCAGTCACATGTGCTTTTCACTTACATTACTTACAAACTTTATGACCTAAAGGGAAATGCTCACTATGTGAACATAAGCAGCATTAAATCTGTGCTGTGATCAACACAAGCAAGACCCACGAACTCTAAGGTGACCATCATATTAAAAATAAAACCATACAAATCGTTCTGGAGCATTATAAATATATCAAAGGATAATGATTTGACATCCTTTATTAATACATACACACACACTCGGAGTCCTGTACTGGATTGTGTAAAATTGTCCTTTAAAATAAAAGGTACTGGAATCGAGTAACACCACCACCACCACCCCGCCCCCACGTGTTTTTTATTGTGCTAAAAACAATATACTCTTAAGAGCACTTTAATAGCAAAACACATTCACATTCAAATATTTTTAAACATTTGAAGTTGTCTCTTCTCTTAAATAAATTGTAAAGAGACGTCTACTGATAAAACATAAAGCAGCTTTTGTTTCAGTAAAAAATTCCAGTAGAATTTTGCATGTATTAGCCTTCTGCAATCATGACATCTACCATGATCCACAGATGCCTTTGCCTCTTTTACGGCAAAAATTCACWAGCCAGTCTTTTTTAAATACAGTAGACTGAAACACATTGGGTAAACAAGACTATAATCAGTTTTATCAAATTACTAACTTACTGAAACAATATTCATCGACAGTATCCAAAAGTAAGTCCAAATCTCTAATGAGCCCCTAATGAAATAACAACCATTTACCATCGTTACCTTTCAAGGTAGTTTAAGATTCACTTTTTGTCTTTCATAAGGTATTAGCTGCTCATTTTTACTTAACATGCAGCACAGAACTATAACTATCAGCACAATATTCAACCCAACTAGCAAATTTACAGCCAGTCTCATTATATGATGAGAGTTACTTGCTACTGAGCAGAAAATATTCACTTCACACCTTAAACATTGTAATACTACTTAATAACAGTGCTAGCTTGCCAACTATTAAAAGTCAGAGGTTTCTTTTATATACACATTTGTATACATACACAGACATATATATATATATATATATATATACACAGTACTATCTTGTTTTATCATCTTGCCTCTAATTATAACAATAATACTCTGGCAGTGGTATATGGGACCACTTTAAAAATACTAATTAAATTCAGTTTTGTAAGTTGGGCTGTAATCCTCTCTGAGAGAATATGATTATTATTCAGTGGAAGTCGTAGCCAACGTCATATTTATTATATGCACTTTGGACTAAGGAATACGGAGATACAAAGGCCAGCTTTAACCTCCTCTTATTTGTGAAGCATTAAAGATGGCTGAGGATTCACTACAGTTTAAGCTGGGCTAGTTTAGCACCCTGGACTGGCTTACTGAGAGATGAGTGCCACTGGATGAGTGGAGAAGGGGTAGGAAAAAAGGGTTGGACCCAGCTTACACTCTCGTGGAACCAGAGCCTAACTGCACCTGGCTGCTTCTTCAAGTTTTACCTTGGCAGGTACAACAGCTGCGGCTCTTGAGTTAATGACTTTCGGGTATAAGTGTCCTGGAACTAATGGCAGAGAACGCTCTCAACTCCTTCCTTTTGCTGCTAAATTCTATCTTGCCTATTTTTCAGAGACTGCTTCATAGTCTCTGTATCTACACCTGCTTCTCACCTAAAAACCAAGATTATTCTGGGTGGTATTTTTGAGCCCTTCTTCTAACTTAGATAGTATGTTGCATGCATTAGAGAACACAAACAGGACAAGAAATCAAGTCAGGCAGAACCCTGAAATGGATCTGCTAACATATTTTTCTCAAAGTGAACACAATAACTACCCTCGAAGGGTTTTATATCATCATAAAGTAGGTTTCATTAGAGCGGACTTATTAGAATACAGAAAATCGGAAGGATTTGTAAATCAAACCTCCCCTGTCCCACTGTGTCCCTGCAGGCACACCCCTTTTTCCAACCTTGCTCTCAGTCCAGAAGCTTCCTCTGGGTGTTTGAATCACAACAAACTCTTTGCTGTTCCCTCTAGGTCCTTACAAAAGGTCTTTCTTTTCAACATCCTCAGGACCAGGCTGTTTGCTCCCTGCCCTCCTCAGCAATCTCTCAGCTTGCAACAGGTTCTCCAGGCGTTGTGTCCCTCCCTGCCACCCCGCACCTGAAGGCTCCTCATGCCCAGCACAGCTCACTGCCCGCAAGATGGTGCGACGTTCCCCACCCAGCCGGCTGCAAGCAGGACAAGGCAAACAGGCAGGTTCCTCCTGCCTGCCTGCCGACACCTCTTTGAAGTACAGACTCCAGTAGACTACAAACGAAAAATGAAAAAGATGCCATCCATCACAGTTGATGAAGCCAAAATAATCATGGGGTAACCTTGTTTTATTTTATCATACTTAAGCATCAAAATCAGATGCCGTCATTCTGGTCAGCACAAATCTTACTATTAATTTACCAGTGAAAAGGACAAAGATTTAGCATTTGTAGCAGAGGCAATATTTTGCTGGCTGAAAGATGAAACTACACATCTGCTGACTACCCCTCTGTGCTTTCAAGTACAAGACACTCTCTGGTATGTACCCAAGCAAGACTCAAGCTCAGTGACAGTGCAAGAAGTTGCTCAGCGTCATGTTTCTTTAACTGGTGTTTACTACCAACAGAATTGAAATATTATTTTCCTGTCAGAAAACCTCAAATTTAACAAATCCTGGCTTTGTTTTTTGACCTGAAATAACAAGCAAATAGAGTTCCATGTGGTCCATACATTCAGTTACTTTGGAGAAGATCAGAAAGGTGATCCCTGGTGAGTTAAATATTTCAACAACATTTAGCTTAGCTGCTATGAGTTTATGTGAGAACGTCTACTTTATTGCATACTTTGGAAAAAAAAAMCAACCAAAAAACAACCTTAAAAATATTTAGGCTTACAAACATCCTGTACTTTTGTTAGTTAAGCATTTTGAACAGCTTTCTCAAAAAATAATAATCCAGAAAAAAACTTTTCAGATCATTCCTTAATTAAGTCCTTCATGTCCTTTAGTCTACTGACTGTTGCAATTTAGACTGTACAATACTCTTAAAATATATGGACCTGTTCTTTTGCTTTAAATAGATTATGCTGCTTATTATATTCAAACTTTTTAAAATTAGAAAATAAATATAAAAAATTACCAACCTGTAAGAAATAAATGTTCCATCAGAATCTGAGGTGTGGTGTGTGCTTCCATTTTCATTTGATCCTCCTAATCCAAAAATAAAAGAAAACACATTTGTTATAAGACAAACCCTGATAATAAATAACACGTATCGATGAGAATTGCAATTGATTTTACCATACATGGTAACTTTAGTTTGTGACAAAACTTACATTGACAAGTCTCAACTTTAAATCTTCAAATTCTTACAGCTGGCAAGAGAGACAAGTAGCCTCCATGTTCAATTTGGAGTCTGAATGTTCTGAAAATCTGAGATTTAATCTCACTTAAAGTTTTGATTGAGGCCCTTCTCAATTTATTAAACACAATTTTACTAGTATAAGGTTACAGAGGTATACCATATAAATAGATAAGTTTGATTTTACTAACATTAAGTCAAAGAATGTAAAAGTTCATCTACTTTGTGAAGAATTTTGAGTTGACTGTGTGATACCAGATATTTTTTGTCATAGCACAAGTTCAAAGCTTCTCCGAAACTACCTAAGTAACACGTCTGCAAAACATCTCGTTTTACATCCTGTGGACTGTTTATACATAGAACAGTGACGTTCATAGAAACCAAGGATTACAAGGAAACCTTCCTCTCTGTAATAACTACTTCTATTGAAGGACTGTTAAAAGCCAGAAAGAATCACCTATTTTACAAACCAAATTTATTCATGTCCTGTTTTATACTATTTATTCTTGCCCAACCTGTCATTTAGCTTGCTAATTCTTCTACGTCCCTGTGTATTCCCTTAATTCATTTACAGATAGCATTGCGCACCTTTGTGTCCTCTGTTCTGCTTACTTATATCAAGTTCTTTCAATCTTTTTCCTAAATGAGGCTCCTTATTCCCTGTTTTGTTTAAATCAGTCCTTCTTACACATAGAAAAGAAGGGACAGGAGCTGTAGACAGCATACTAAAATTTTAATCAGTTGATTCTTTGGACAGTGGTTTTCTTCTCTATCAAAAAAATCTTGCTTGATACAGTCTATAATTACGCCTCACCATCTTGCAGTTTCACAGCCATCCTTAACCAACACTGCTATATGTTTACTCTCCATTTTTATTTACAAAAAGAAGTTTGCAGTTTACAGTAAAAATTCTTGCTACTACAATACAGTATTTCACATTATTTCATGCTGTTTCTAGTCCTCTTTTCCTCAGAAAGGACCAGTCCTACCTGAATACTTTATTTGTGCTTGCACTGGATACTACCTTCTAATGTTTTTTCTTCATAGAAGTCCATCAGTGCAGCCTCTTACTTTGTGGCAAGACAACAAATGAAAATATTGGATAAGATCAGTTCCACCACAAACTCCACTAAAAGTAATTCTCTCACTAAAATCTGCATTTCTCTATTCATCTTATAATTACTATGCTTTAATATTTCATAACATCTCCTGTGGCACTACATCAGATGGTTTACTAAGATCCAGATGATAGATTTCTCCTATTTCCTTAATGTATATTTTGAAAGACTAGCAGGTTAGCTGGGCACAATCTCCCATTTAACAAAAAATCCACACTTAAAGTTATGCCATTCGCTTTTCTTTTCTCTCTTACTTCTTCCTTAGAAACTTTTCTAAAGCCTTGCACAGATAATAGTCAACCTATATAGCTGCTTTGCTATCACTTTTTTTTTCTCTTAACCTAAGTACAGGTACTACACTTCCCCTCCTTCAAATATATGCTACCAGCCATGAACTAAAAGACTAAAAAATTGTTCCATGCAGCAGTATTTGTCAGTATTCTTGAAAGACATTTACTCTGCAAGTCAGATGCTTTAATCTTTTTTGGATGTGCTAATTTATATCTACCCAACACTCCCTTTTATTTTATTTATTTATTTTCAGGCCTTTGCCTGAAATTTTGTTTTTACTGAAAATTAAAACCTTTCTGCTTTAAACCATATGTGGATTACATCTAATATCATTTGCCCATTCACACTGCACAATGGTTCTAGTTTTCTTCCCCAGAAAGCTTATTTACATAGTCAAGTAATATTTTCTTGTTAATTTGAATTCCCTTCTTATGATCTAATTCAACTTTTGCTAACTGTCACTATAACCCCACACTTTCTGATATCCGGGAGGTAGACTTCTTTGCAGATCAAGCTGTTTTTCTGTTTCTTTCAGGATCTTTGCTTACTCCAGACATTCCTTAAAAAATACTTAATCATTCACTTCGGCACAGAACTTTCCTTCCAAGCGTTTTTTCTCATCTAATTTGGAATGCATTTTTTTTTTAACTTTTGCACCTTTGCCTAAAATAAATCCCAAACCTCTACTACATTTTAGTCTAAAATTGCTCAGTCCAGTTGATTTCACTAATTAGCTCTCTCAATTTATTTTGAAAATGGAAATCCTACTTAATCAATCTGCTTTCTGTTTACTAAATTTAACTAAATTAACAACACCAGATATTTCATCCAGGAGCCGACCCTCCCGTTATTAATAACCATCTGTTCCTTTTTTTCTTGTATCTTGGAAAATAGTCTCCCACATTGGGACAATTTTAAGTAATATGCTTTTTCATATATTACCCATCTCCACATCTGATCCTGAGCATTCAGAGAAATGACTGAACTATGTTCAGTCTCTTTTGGCTCTTTTCAGTCACCATATGGCTAGGTGCAGTGATACTGGGCAATTGTTTATAGGGACACAGCACATCAAAACGGGTCCTGAATGCACTACTGCACTTTATTTACACTTAGACAACTCCTAAGCATTCACCTATCACACTAGTCAGACTGAAAAAGAAAACTCATTCACAATGCTAAGTTCACGTGCTGAAAAATATATTTTGGGACTCTTTTCAAGAATGGCAACACAATCTTCTTCCTTTCTGAAGAATGAGGTTTAAGAGTATCTCAAAAAATGCAAGGCCTTTATCATCTTCCAACTAAACCATTTGTCCTGCTTGAAGAGTCAACAGGACCCTGCAAAGAAAGCCAGAATCTTGGTGATAGAAGTTGTTCTTTCCTAAGGATCCCACAATGAACATCTGGTCGGATCCTGGGTCTGCTACATCCACTGAGCTGTCCTTCACAAACTACTGTAAGTGTAGCTTGCTTTATTCTGAAGCACTCTCTCAGAAGACAATAATTTCCTTTATTTAAACGACTGCCACAATACTTTAGTATTCTTAATTGTACACCCATTGTTAATAAATCTCATATCGATACAAGTTATTGTTGGGTTGTTTTTTTTTTGAGAGCTGCTTTTGCTGCTCCATTGTAACATTAGCAGCAGCTACCAAAACTGGATAGGACCAGGTACATTCACCTCTCAAAAACAGGATTTAGTGGAGCGGGCATTTCTGTGGTTGCTTCCTTGCTCCATCGCCTTTAAGATAGGTATGTCTGTTATGACACCGTGAAAGATGATTTAGATGTCTTTCATTGAAAGTGATAAAAATGATAAAGGAAAGTGCAAAGTATTCACTGACTTAAAGATTCCCTAAATTTTACCTACTTTTATCCAAAAGGCTTTCTAGCAAATCCTGGTAAGTTTTCATAGTCAGCAATACTTGAGAACAAATGGGACAGATGCTTCACTAACTAATGACAATAAGCTGTGGGAATCCATGCCCTGGATCACCTCTCCTCAGGCAAGTTCCAGTTATTCCTCTTTTTGAAAGGTATGGTGAACTCCCAGTAGAACACATAGACTACTTGTATCTTCTTCAGTGATAATGATCCAACTTTGTGGCAAAATTAGGATGTATACTGAACAGTTATGAATATAAGATTCATGATGCTGGTAATAGAGTTTGTGGTCTCCTTTAAAAATCCTAATTGATTTAATATTATCCTAATCTTTAGATCCTTTCCGAGATCCAAAAATAGGAACAAGGGCTCTGCTGAAGAAACAGAGGATGCTCTACCAACCATGCCCCACACCTCCTGAAAAGGTTTCTAACTTCAAATGCAAAAACTAGGGGAAAAAAAAGGGTAAAATAAATCTTATCACACTTTCAGAGGAAAGAGAAGGGAAACAACCAGTACCATAACAAGCATCAGTATAAAAGTAAGTACGGCTAAGGTAACCAGCTTTCAGCACTAGAGCAGTCACTGCTTTTAATACAATAATAAAGTAAGGCAGGATCCTTCCAAAGGGACTGAAAATCATTTGGACATCTTTCTTGCTGCTGCTTTAACTGGAGAAATCCCCTCACCTGTGGATGACCACTTTCTGCTGAAAGAATTCAGTTCTATTGCCCTATTTTAGTAAAGGCTGTTCTTGTGCATGGAGACCAAGGGCTAAAGGGAACTGGGACTTGGATAGCTGGGACCTGGTACTACTGGACACAGCTGGAGGCTGTTTCAAGAGAATTCGCATAACTTGAAATTAATGCTTTTACTAACCAGTCGAAAAAGAACATTTCAAATGCTGGCTTCTTTGGATTTCAGAGATGCATGGAGAAGGATTTGTAAATTGTACATTTACTAGGGTACTAGATCCATCTAGAACACACAGGCCTGTCACTTGCAGTAACTGGTTTCTTGTAAGAACATGTTTGAGATTATAGACATAGCATAAAATAGATGAATCCAGAATAAGGAGGATGCCAAATACACTTTCTGAAGATTATCTGAAAACCATGTGTAGAAATTGTAACAAGGAGAAGCCCAATTTAAATACACACACTATTTTTGTATTTTTATTTTTTAACAGCCTATTATACCAATAGTATATCGTCTTCTCAAAGAAGAGCTTTTTCAAGGTGCAGTGCACAGTTTCCACTTCAGGCAATAAAAGAAACTGGATAGCATTTCAGAGCTCCAGTTCAAGAGCGGGAAGATGCTCTGGGTATGCACCAGGCACAATGAGCACTCTGAGCTTAAGCATGTGCTCAACAAGAGTAAAAAAGCACGTGAAGAATGATGTAGGGATCAGACATTTCTCACTCATCTCCTTCATTACCTCTCTGAAAACAACTATTTTCTGTGAGATGCAAAAACTCAGCACAGTACTTCTTATGGAGAAGGGCTGGGATACTATCATAACCAGCTGCAAGTCTACAAGACAGGAAGCTTGAGTGACATCCCCTTACTCTATGCATATACTCCTACTTTTAAAAATAATTGAAGTCTATTTTTTTCCTTTTGAAAATATGTTTTGATACTGAAGAAATGTCTTTACGTATATACATATTTCTGTGTGTATGTATACACACATATGCAAGTCTATGTGTGGGCACACATGTATATTTATATAGTGCTAACCAATTTACCAATCTTGTGTCAGCTATGAAAGGGTTTTATGGCTGGTAGTTTAGGAATTCATGATAAAAGTGATCCCACTTAGGAAATCAAACTGTGCATTCCCTTGCTCACAAGTGTCAAAATGGAGACAGATCTCTCTGCTGACGAGTTTGCACTCTGCTTAATATTTTCTTTGTAATCTAATCAATCGTTAAAATGTTGTTAAAAAACAAAATTTATTTAACAGTTGTGAAAATTTAAGTTCAGGTTGATTGAAAACACTCGATCATTAATGCAGTGTTCTATGATTAGAGACAAGGAAAATTTTAACACAAATATATGCTTGCAGTCTAAGGTTGTCAATTCTTATGACTTCCAAATTCCATGCTATATTCATTTTCAGCATATTTAAAGCTTAATAATTTAATGATTTATCCAATTTTAATTTATACTTTCAAAACCACTTTGAACAATCTGAGGTGCCACTGGAGATCATAACAGTGGTCCTGGTTAAGTCAAATAATAATTATAGCGCTTTCACTTTAAAGATGAGATTATTTTTAATTATTGAGTGAAGTACTTGAGGTACCATACTTATATAATTACGCTACTCATTAAATGGTTATTGAAAGCTGAAATGTAATTTTAATGACAGCTACCTATTTTTCTTTGCACACTTTATAGATGACAGATCAGTCAGGAATTCTAGTTTGCTCAAAAAATCCTTGCAGCTGCACTGGTTCTTTCAGGTGTAAAACAATTAAGCTGTGCTTATTTTAAAACTTTAAACATTTTTTTTTCCTCAAATTATATTTATACAATATACAGGAACTAGTAAAAAGAGAACAATAATGCATGGATATTTTTTCTTCTTCACAATAACACCAAAATTCTGGTCCTAAACTATATACATTCCAAACAATATCCCCCAAAAACTAGTGACAATACAAATATGGAAGAATGATTTTAGTCAAAATGTGTTCCTCATATAATGCAAACAAAAAAAAATGCTTAACAGATTGCAGACCTTTATTGTGAGTATAAAGGGGTAATCAACATACAATAAGCATTTTACTATGCATTAAAACTATATATAATGCCACGAGACTCCTTCGCTTTTTGTAACACCAAGGTTCACAACTCTTCAAACATAAAATTCCTTCATACTGTTTACTCCACAGATGGATATTCATCAAACTGATCTCGGTAAGATTTATCCTAATATGTAGGAATTGCTGACAATTGACACCACAGAGTTGTGGTCTCAGAGACGAGCACCTAAAGACTTATGCTCTGCATTTTAATCCTTTACACACGATGTTTGAAATTCAGCATATCTGTCCATTGTTCCAAAGGCTGGTATCTTGTTCAAATTAAGCTTTCCTTTTTCAAAATGAAAACCAAACAGAAGAGTAAATTTGTTTCATYAACAATATTAAAGCGAAGATTTCTGAGTTCACTGTATGGGGAAAAGGCAATAAAGTTTTGAAGAGGGAAAAACTGCTTTGTTCCTTCAATCCCCTAGTTGAAATTAATTATAGCAAATGTTTATGAAAACATCTGTTCCATACAGTTATAAATTCTTAATTTTAGCATGGGCGATTCCAGGCTCCTCTATTATTTTGAAAGAGAGCAGTCTGACAATTGAAAGGTTTACAAAAGAACAGACAATTTGCATTTCTACAGCACCAAATATGCAGTTTGGAAAGTCTTCAGGATCGGTGCAGCAAAGAAAAAAAAAATTACAAAAAGACTAAGATGACGGAAGCTTTCTGATCTGTGTCCGCTGATAGAGCAAAATGGCAGTAGGAGGAGAAAAAATAAAAATAAAAGGAGAACTAATCCCAAAACATACGGCAAATTGAGATTTTACTACATAAACTAGATCTTTAAAAAGTAAAACGTAGCGGAGCTATGGATTTCTCTGTTATATATTTTGATAGATTCCCGAGGAGTGAGGGAGGGAAGCTCACGGCATTGCCGTATCGTGTCAAGAGAGGGTGCTGCAGAGTTTAAGATGATGCAGTCGCTGCTCCCCTGCTGAAGCTCCATCCTTGGTACCAACAGCCCCTACGCTACAGACAATCTTTCGGACTTTTTACATAACACCCTTGCAACTACAGTGTTAAATTCAATTTACACCAAATAAGCTTTTAAAATGATTAAATGGAGCAAGCTCGAAGCAGTGTACAGAAACTGAAAATAATGCCCTCAGCTGAGAATTAAGTGCACAGCACTTCCGATATTTATAAAATAATTATTAGGCAGGAAAGTTGAAGAACATTTCACTCTGAGCAAGTTGTTTAAGTTTTCTGAAGTAAATATGATGCAACTTTTTGGTGAGCAATGTTTTAAGTACAAACCTGACTCTCTATCCCTTGCTTCAAGTTCATTTAGCATTAGATACATACTTTGAATGCAAGCGTTGCTTGGTACAGATTTTTTGGTAGCATTTTTATTTCAACAACTGTGCCCTAAAATATTATACTTTGCCATGAATGAAATAAAAAATTATACACTGTGATAATTAGTGATATATGCAGCTAATTAACTGTGAGACTTTGCCATTAGAAGTACAACAGTCTCAGGCTGAAATATTGGTTTATCCTTCAATATTAATATGAGAAAAATACATTAAGCATTAACAGTGTTTTCTCCCCTTTAAGCTTATTTGAGCTCGGAAAGGAACATAATCTTAAAACACAATACAGTGCCCGCACATATGCTAATCTTGCGATAGTGAAATCTGGTCACATTTGAAAATASGTAAGGAATGCTGACACCAAGGTGCAAAATCAAAGCCTGTTTTAGCCCTGCAGAAAGCTGCTGAACAATATGATAGGCAGACACATTGGTTTGCCATTATGAACAAAAACTTCTGGAGATAATAAGAATATCTTGTATTGCATGTTGCTCAGACCCAGTCATTCCGGTGTCTTTTGGGTTGCTGATTTACAACATTCAAGTGGCAAACATCTTCTATGATGTTTGCATATAAAATCAAAATTACATATGTGTATATGCATATATGAGTAAACTCTGTGTATTCTCCAGGCAAAATCTCTGTTTGAAATAATTTTGTCTATGCACTTCAGTTTAAATCAAGACACATGAAAATAAGAGGGTTTCCATTTTAAGTGAAACTGCTTCTGAGTGTTCACAAATCTGAACACCAACCCTGTCATTAGGTTAGCCTGTAAATTAACATACCATTTTTCCACATGTAAAATGTATGTGTGAAAAAGTGTGGATGGGAAAAGATATACAGAAGTCTAGATGACTGATTTTGAAATTAGAATGTAGCTTCAGTGTTTAAGAAATGTAGTCCCTTGCAGCTCAATTTACAATAAATTCAACAATAAGTATATTCAAAGGACTTATTTATAGTATTTCTTTTCCTGATGAAGCCTCTGCATTTACCAAAATAGGCTGAGCTATACACTGTACACTAAAAACAATAAAATACATAGAATAAGGAATTTTACTCTAATACCACTGAACTAATTAATAGGAATGCTTAAGAAAAATTCTCAGGTGACTGCAAGGTACCAAAATCTTAAGTAATTTACATCCAGAGGTGTTTTAATACAATCTCTTTGAGCATGACCGGAAGGCCAAGTTTAATTGTGACGCTAATAGTGATTTAAACACTTCAGAAAATGCACGTACATGGAAAAATAGTTTGACTTCTTGTTTAGTGGGAACCACAAAATACTAGCTTATATAAGCAAATGTGACTTCCACTGAAGTTGATAAGTTGATATGAAGTTGCCTGGATTGAATTTGTTACCAGCAGCAATAAGACTGATAAAAGAAAACATCTACAGGATAAGGTAAAATGTGATCCTTATAATTTTTTTTTCAGTTGTTGTTTCTCCTAGTGCACCTATCTTTGGTCCATATTAAATTACGTCCACWTCTGTTCATATGCTCAGTACTACAGCCTGTATCTGCTACTTATCCTGACTGATCATTTACCATGTATAACTTAAACAAGTTCCCAGGTCATCACCAAATGTGACTCAAAAGACTCCAGGATAAGATACAAACATTTTAATGTAGTCTGATTGAAGTGGAAGCTGTATACCTAATAAATATTATCATCTCTAACTTCAGTAAATTCAAGAGCATATACACTTAACAAAATAGCAAATTAGCAAAATTAGCAAAACAGAAGATAGAGTAATCCAGTATAACTAGGGAAAAGTAGCACAATCAGACTTTGCACAGAAAGAAAAAAATCTTAGAAGCTGCCTGGCATCATCACTAGGAACTTACGTCCCATGATATACAAATGCCGAGTGACTTATCACTTGCATCCAGAATAATTTAGCTAATTTTAACTTATAAACAGCCTAAAAGGCCTTTGAGCTATAAATTGCAATAATCTAAAGATGGCAAGAGGCAATAAACATGAGTTAATGACTCAGCATCCTCCTGAGATAGCACTGGTCATGCAGCTTTGCTTAATCTTAGACATGCACAATCACTGTAAAAAGGTGGTCTCCAGAGACCATTTACACTGACAATAAGAAAAACATACAATCTCTTTGTAAGTTTGAAGGCCACTATTGTCCTTTAATTTACTTCAATTACATCCCATTTTTAACCACACTTCTATCTTACAGATAGATGCAATCCTTCTGTTTGGGATAATAAATCATATGTAAGCATAGTTTGATTTTCATATTCAAAAGCAGTAATGCATATTCCATTGAGTCTAGGAAAAAAACGGAGACAAAAAAGATTGAGCAGAAGTTTTCTAACATTCTGTTGTTTTGCCAAGATTAAATGATAGTAGTAGACAAATGAGAAAGGATTAAGTGTTCTTTTATTGAAATAGAATTGCCCTTTCAACAAGAAGCTAGCTGCTCTTCAACTGAGAATAACAGGTTTATCAGCAGAAAGGCCAGCCTGGCCAGGAAGCCACGCGGTAGTGATACGCAGCCTCACCTCCTAAAGTTGGGGAGGTGGTCTCATGATAACCAGAACCAGAGGTTCAAAAGAGCAAGCAGGAGCAATTCTGCTTGGTTTCTTTGCTGTTTCTTATGAAAGGAAGCTACTACACCAGGCTGATGACTTACAGCACTACTGGTGGATGTCAAAGGCTTCCCCTGAAAGCAGAATGTACTTTCTTGGACCTTCTTCCTTGAGTGTAAATATGTTTAGGAACACTGAAAATCATACCACTTTCCCTCGCCCAGCACTTGCACACAAAGAGGTTCAGCCTGAAATCAGAGCACCCATGTGGCTGCTGCGGTGACACACGCGTAACTAGGTACTTACTTATCTGGAATGGGATAACAGGCAGCATTTATGGCTAGGAGGCAACCAGAAAGAATAAAAGAAGCAGCACGTTGCTGCAAATGGAAACACGGCAATTCAGGCACACGAGAAACTAAAAGGCAGTGGAGCTACTTGGCATCCTGTGGAGAGGCTGGCACTACCCCTGAGAGCCAGCAGCTGAACTGTGGGTTTTGGCTCTGAGGAAGAGGAAGCAGATGAGAAGCTTGAAGTTAGGAAGTTGTTACAGAGACGCAAGACTGGACAACGCCTGGACTTTCCTCAAATGCTACAGTTTTAAAAGCACACAGTAAAAGGTGAAGAAAGTCCCACATGAAGCAATGTGGGAAGCAGCCAGCTACTAAAACGCCGAGGGCGAGGGAGAGGCACTTGGGGACCCAGGAGACAGCATCCCTGTCACCCCAAGAAGCTCAGCTCCTCCGGCTCCTTCCAGCTGCAGCCCCCTCCTCCCCTACCACAACTCCTTTTAGCACTGCTGGAAGCAGTCAGATCTGTAGGTCTGACAGGCTACTTTGGATTTATATCAACATAAACTGCAGGATAATCTGTTAAATTAGTTCAAAATAGGATCCTGCTCATATCTATTGAAAAGACACATTTTTAATAATGTAACTACATAACATATTTTATCAGCATTACAAAAAAAATAAGCAGAGAGATAACCAATGGTTTCTTAAACTATGAACACAACATATTAGAAGTGCATATGATTTTTAATTCCTTTATCCATCATTCATACACAACAGAAAGCACATTTTTTCATTCCTTAACAAATCTATTATGTGAATGATTTTGAAAAAGCAACTTAGTCTCTGGGTAAAGTTTAAAGCTCTCTGGGTAAAGTTTAAAGCTATCTGGGTAAACCTTAAAGATGTTCTATCAGTAGCAGTCTTGAGTAAGACAATTCACAAGTGCACTGTTAAAAAAAAAAAATCATGTTAGGATACCTTCACCTTATGATAGCACCAGTACATGGCAAACTTGAGCAAGACGGTCTGAGAAATGCCCCAACAACCTGAAGACAACCAACACTGCCACACAGACTCAAACACTCAACCCTGAAAGGGACGTTCCTGCTGCCAATGGAACCTGCCTTATCCTAATCAAATTAACTATACAGAAGGAACCTGCACTGGAAAGGGACACCTGAGCTTAAAGCTGCCTCACTTGGTTTTACAAGATGAAGCCAGGAAGCCCTAGACTCCTAATTTGAGGCTGTCTAATTAAGTCTGCTAATTCTCAGAATACATTGTGTATCCAGTAGACCCATACCTCAGAGAACACGAAATGGAGCAGTACCCTACCTTTTCTATAAATTTCTCTGATGAAAAAACATGTCACCAAACAGCAGAAAAGAAGTACTGAGCTAGAGCTTTTAAACTGCCAATTCAAAATATGCCAAAGCATAATGAAAACACTAGATTTTAATCAAAATTCTTTTAAATCAACCCTTAGTTAATTTGGAGAGCACCAACTTTCTACTTTGCTGGTGCAAAAGCAGATGCATGTTGTGAATGACAGATTTAGAAAACTTTCAAGTGCAATGGGATATATGTATTAGCAGTAAACTCTAGATGTCGAAGAGGTGAAAGTCCACAGCTACATCAGAATATAAAAATATATCAAATTGACAGCCAGAATGACAGAACACTTCTATTTACCACAGTGCAAGGCAGTTTGTCGAACAATGGCCCCTCTGCTGTATATATTGAGAAAGAAACTCCCCACAAAACATTTCTGTGAAGAAGTACATAATGCATCGTGGGACAGATTTCTGTTCTCCACCCTTGCCCTCCTGAGAGGAGGATGAGTTGTGTCAATCCCTGGTGGCACTTCAGAAAGGAACGAAGGATGCAAGTATGAAGCACTTGGAGACATAAGAAATATGAGATTTCAAAAACGCAAAGTAGACAAGTATGACTAGATTTTTCTTGCAGACAACAATTATGCTGAAGTTTTCGAAAAGGTTGATGATTTAGTTTACACAATAATAGGATAAATATTAAGTAGTAGTCACTTTTTCCAGACAGTTACCCCAGTTCGCTAAGACAGAAAATGTGCAATATCTTTTAGCCAAAAAGAAAACAGTCTGAGTGCAAGACAAAAATGTCACCCAACATCAGAGAGCATCAGCTTTTTGACATTGATTTTTGACCAAGTACTTACTACATAAGGAAAATGTGAAAAGGCGTGTTACATGTATGTAGTTCATATTAAACTCTGGAGAGCAACAGAACAGTCCTGAGGGACTAGAAATTCTAAAATATTTTCACTTTTCTTCTGATTTCACTTTCCAAATTTYGGACGTGGCCATGACGTGCGGTACTGTTTGACAGGTATGGTACCTCTCTGTCCAACCGGAGAGGAGAAAAAGCTCTGATCCAAAGACTTTGATTCGTCCATACTAGAGCTCTGCATTCTCAGCAGGCATGACAATATTACCTCCAACACTGCATCCAGATGGCACAGACCTCAAGTGATGTGAAAGGAACAGGTCTGCACAAGGTCGTTTAGGCATATCCATAGCGTGGTATTAGGGACTTTGAAGTACGGGTGCAGAATTTTCACACATACTGTGGGAGCAAAATTCAAGACAATAGCTGTCTTACTCGAGCACAGGCATTATTTGAAAAAGTACTATATCCTGTGACTGCAGGTTGTAAGACAGAGCAAGAAAGAATATATATGTCTGAACAAGTTTTCTGTTTCCTCTCATTAGAATGACAGTGAATAAAGACGACGAAAATTACAGCGTGTGAATACTAGTGTAATTACTGAATAGTTCCCCACATAATTATGCAAAACAGATCTATCCGTAAGTTAATGTAGCCATTTTCTTTTTGTAACAGAATTTTCATGCCATCCATCAGTCACCCCAAAACACAAACCTTAGATGACTTAAGTACACAGAATTTACTCATTTGGTCTGTAATATAAGCAATGCATGTGAGTGGAAATAAAGGTTTAATGAAACAAAATAACGTACTCCACTAGGGAAAACACATTTTGCCCAAAGAAAAAACTAATGTAAATAAGTGGAGACTTGACTATTTGATAAATATAGCCCCAAAGGTTATATGTTTACTGAAAGAATATAAATATTGTACGTGATGTAGATTTTTTTTTTTATTTGACTAGAAACATTAATTGCTTTCTAAGTACAATAATATTCTTTCCTTTCAAACTGTGAGGTCTCATTTCTTTTACTGCAACACGTAACCAATTACCTAACAAAAATGTTTACATTAATCACAATGACTCTRTATTTTAGTTTTTATGCCACCAATTTTATTTTTGCTTAGAACTGAACTCCCTCAGGCATTCTTTCGTGCCAACCGTTAATTTCTATCAGTGATAAAGTTCCCTTAAGCTTCTTTTAACATCTACTGGACATGACCTCATAAAATTTAATGCCATTCATTAACCCCAAGCACTTAACTTTACACAGTAATGTCAGGCATCTGACTTTTCAGTGCATGAGAAATCCAAGTGGGAACCGTTTGAGAGATACAAATTACAAATCATTTGAGTAGTAGAAAGAGCGGCAACGAACAATATTAAAGGGTGAATCAAGACTCGAGCAAAAGTCAAAAAAGGGTTCTTGCAATGCCTTCTATCTAGAATTATAAAACATTTCTACAAACAAGGAAGAGGCTGCAACGCGATCATTTTGGCTTGTGAGGGGGACCGCAATTCAGAACTATGGCTGAATGCCAGGTTTTTAACACTGTCTGAAGCAGATATGATGTGCAGTCATGTTTTCTCGGGTGTCCAGTAGCCTTCAGGCATTTCGGAGGAGCACAGGTGCTGGGACCACCTTACGTTCTGCAAAGGCCA
This sequence comes from Oceanodroma leucorhoa, assembly GCA_030449065.1. NCBI lineage: Eukaryota > Metazoa > Chordata > Aves > Procellariiformes > Oceanodroma > Oceanodroma leucorhoa. The sequence goes on from JASVER010000033.1 coordinate 7,940,388, forward strand.
CGCACCAGCAAGACGGGTAAGCCAGGAGAAGCAGTTTCTTCAAAGCGCTCCTCCCCTTTCTTCCTGCAAGAGCCTTGCCTAGGTTTAGCTTTGGAGTGTGGTTGTTCTTCTGATTTTGGTTATGTACCAAGAAAGCTTTCAGAGGGACAGCACTGTTTTTATTTTCCCTGAGATGCACAGATGGGTGATGTCTGCTTAACTCATTTAACCATATTTCCCAGTGGCTTCACACATGTTGGACAAAATGTGGAAAATTCTAGAGGTGAATGAAAAAAAACCAACAATTTTCTGGCTTCTCTTGGGCCATTCAAGGACATTCCTTATGGGGAACGGAAACTGAGTGACAGCCTGTCAAGGCCCTGACTGTAAAAAGGGCACATTGTTTGGGGGGGTGGGGGAGGGGGGGGGGGGAAGGGGTTTATTTTCTATTTCTGTTGGCTCAAGAGATATCTAGGCATCCTCTGTGAAAAAGGACAGTGCTACGCAGTTAGAAACATGGTCCATCAGACTTCTGGATAGCAATCTGCTTATTCAGCTCTGTTACGCAAAATCCCCTCCCCTAGTCTGCACACAGGGCTTGCTTTTCCTTGGTGTCACAGGCTGTTACACATTCTGGGTTAAGCAGTTGATGCTGTTGGAGCAGAGATCAACTTAACATTTCTATACAAATTATACAAGGTAGCTATAAATTGCTTCATGAGAACCCACGTGAGATTTGATGCTGATGTCTCTAAGTGCTACAAGTTTATTTATTTATTTTTAAGCAGCAAAAAGAGCCAGCTTTCACAACTAAGCAGTAGCTCCTGAATTTACTGATCTTAACTGAAAAATATATTCTCTGCTACCCTATAAATCTAAAGAGACGGAAGTCATYTTGCTCAAGCTTTATTTCCACAGAAAGGTATCTCTAAGCAAAAGGCAGGTATTATAGAATTGAGGTTTTCACATGTGAACAACTATGATCTCCAATACCAGCCCCATCTCCAATTTCTCAGAATGACTATTTTAGCTATAAACCACACATAACTAAAATCTACAGTCAATACACACTTCATGCTATTAAAAATGTCTTTGCACCTTGCCTGCCACTGGTCTAAGATCACTTTAGCATATTTACAGTGTGATGCAACATCGGTAAGTGTGCATCAGTTGGAAAAGTTTTTATTGCCTAATAGCAGGGAATGGTAATAAAGCAGATGTACACCAGGCCACATGACAATGGCAACCAATTGGTCTGTTTTTGGCAAAGCAAAGTATTAATGTTTTATAAACACAAAGTATGTTATATACTTTTCTAACAATATGGATGTAAATCTCTGCACAGCATAAACACTTGGGCTGATCAACATAAAGATACTGCTGTGATAGGTACTCTGAAGTTGTAGATAAGAGCTCAAGCTGTAAGATGCCAACAAAAATGGAAGTTTATAAAGAATCACTGCCAGACTCTTAAATGTAGTAGCACTTGTGGGACTTTCTGTAATATAAATAGTAATTACCTTCAATGCAGAATGTATTTGCAAAAATAAATATAATGGTGCATATACCAAAACTCACAACTCAGTTTTCTACTTACGAAGCAAACTTTAAAATCTGTAAATTCTGAGTAAAACAAACCCCAAAGTAATCTTTTGCTCAACACCACCTAATATGCAGTGCTCAAATAGGTATACATGTGCACGCACATACACAACCGCTCCAATGTACATACGCAAACACTACAAACTTAGTGTGAGGGCATCTCCCCTGTAGACAATTCAATCAATCTCTCAAGTGACACCCACACGTGCCTGCACACACAAAAGCAGATGTGGCATTAAGATTTACAAAGTTATTGAAACTTTTAACAAGTAAAACGCATCTTTACTTAGCTACACCAGAATGAGGAATAAAGGGGTTTACATATGTTCCAATTCTAAACCTATCAATCAAACCCATGTTATTCCTTTGGGAGCTTATTTACATGCATATTTATCAGCCTCACATGCTAATTCCCTGCTGTTTTATGCCTGCGAGGCATGTTTATGAGTCATAATTGTTGATCTCATTTGATGTATTTCACTGAAGTAAGACATTATTCAGTTATGTGGCCTAATGTCAATGAATTACGATGACCTGATCTTCGAAATGCAACTTGCTCTTTAATTTTTATTAGAGCATAACTTATTCAGAAGAAGAAATACACTAAAATGGAAGGTTACATGCTTTTGTAGTCATTTTACTTAAACATCTTATTTTTGAAACACTCCTCCCTACCTCTAGGCAAAGTTTTAAAAGTGCAATTCATAAACACCAAATTAAAAGAATTTTTGCCTGAAATTAGTACRTATTTCTCAGAGCGGGACCTTTTATAGGTGTTTTTATTTTGTTTTAACCAGCCACAAGACAGGCCTTTGGAACACTGATGTGTATAGTTTGTTAAAGGAAAAAAACCAGACCCAGTCCAAAGTCCTCAAATTGTGCTTTGCCTGAACTTCATCGAAACTGGAACCAGATACGGACTTAGGAGCAACTGGTAAATGAGAACTACTGGAGTAAGTTAGAAGTTCCAAAACTGACYCATCACCTTCGATGCAAAATGGTGCCAATTTATAAACAGAAAACCACTTGATGGTCAAAGAACAGACCTAGGCAGGGGAATAATTACAAGGTGTACAAACTTCATTGTGTGGCTTGGATTGAGCCATCAATGGGTATCTAGACTGCAAGCCAGGAGGGGCACTGGCGGGTGGCTGAACATGGTACTTACACAATTGTGCTCCTTTCACAAAGACCCATGCCAGACTTCCAATGCCTCCAGTAATCTTTAAAGGTTTCAATTACCTTAAAAAAATCGGATTAATAAAATTTCTCAATAATCATGCCTTTTTTCCTAATGTGATTATAGCAYGAAGGAATCAAATCAGTAAAGTAACTCGTTATTTTTATTCTCTTGCAGCAAAGACTTGGTATCATTATAGTAAGCACCCACACTGTAGGATCCATAGTGTAAGTGGCCCCTTATGCTAGGTGAACAGAAGATTACCACTGTACACATAATTTACTACATGATTTTCAGATGTCACCAGTCCCTGTCTTAAGATTCAGTATTGTTTTAATGCAATTATTGCCATTTTGTTATATATACTACAAGTAACTATCAATTGATAATTGATTTCAGCTTCACAAAAATCAGAAGTATTTGACTTCTGTATTTGAGTTAAGAGATTGTCACAGTTAATACAATGTTCAATTTAAATTCATCTTTATGTATTAATTAAAAAAAACCACTTAGGTATGTTGAAAAGTTTCAAAGTTGCTGCTCTGAGCTACAGTTTTAGCAAGGAACGGTGTAATATGCAAAAAAAGAAAACTGTCTTTAGCCAAGTAATGCAAATGCCAGACACCAAATGCAGGCTCATTTTTCCATAGGAATCTCAAATTGAATCTGACAGATATGAGTAAGTGTCTTTGAAATCGYAGAAAACCTGTATCTTCCTAAATCTGCAATATCTAGAGGAGTTGTAATATCATAAATATCATCTTAATTCCAAGACAAAAAATCTGCAGCAGATTTTTCATGTCCAGAATTAAATCTGTGGTTTTCATTTATTGCTGCTTTTATCAAAAATCTTTCCTGCAAAAATTAAATATATGAGAAAGAGCCACAGACCATTTAATACAGGCTTTATATGCTATTTTTTAAAAAAGCCAAGGAACATTTAATACAGGGTTTATGTGATATTTTTCCAAATCAGAAATTTGCTTCTTATAGAAGTATGTTGCAACCCAGCTTCTCAAAAAAAATAATCATCTTCACTTGAACAAGTAGTTATTCTAACAGCACAGTTACAAGGGTGTAACTTTAGTTCATGCAAATGCCACAACTAAAACTGTCATGTGTTCATCATAAATATGAATTTATAAAATACATTAAATTTAATCCTGCAGAAAAATGTCTATTTTAATTCCAAAACTTCTAAAACAGAAGTTTTCACTGGTTATAGTCACAAGAACCCCAAAACAGAGCTAGAGTCTTCCACAGTATAAGCTCTGATTTACATCCCTTCTTGCTTYCAAATTCAAATAAGCAAAAGACACAAATGCATCTGCCAGGGTGTGTGTGTGTATATATACATATATATAATTATTATTTTTTTTTAGAATAGCAACAATTAACGTGACACCTTTTCTGGCAATAAAATCTCAATCTTAGTGTAGCCAATAATGTTGTGGCCACCTAGCTGTGATAATTCAGAATGGAGCTTTGTACACTTTTGCAAAGGAGTATTTTCTTTCATACTTCAATAAAGAACGAACCAATATTGGGTCACAGAAGTTTGGASGTGGCCCTGTGGCTCAATATGCTTCTCTCTTCCATTAAGATAACATCTGTTCTGGCCACCAGTCAGCAAATCAAATTTGAGAATAATTCATCTGAGTGCAAAGTAGAAATGCCCACTAATGGACAGATTTATGTTCTGTTGCTCCGCCCTTTAAATATTTCAAATGAAAAGTAAACAAAACCAACAATGGTATCTTCAAATATTACGACTAACATATAGAGWATGCACCCCACTATAATGAAACTCAAACACTTTCACACCACTGAAAACATATTTGCACGTGTATTACATGAGAACTCTATCCCTTCAATTGCACTTAGTACTGAAACACTATACAGTTCGTTTTTCCTAAGCTTAAATCATTGATTCCATTACAAATCCAATTTCTCAGAAGAAAAGAATTATCACCACTATAAAAGCTTTATCTGGATGAAKTTTGTGCCTTTTAACTTCTAGGAAGATCACGAATAATAATTTGTAATGGGATATCAAAATTTTAGTGGAGAAATTTATCATACAGGCTACTTGCTAATATTTTGGTTACATGGTCCCAGTTGCACTAAACTGAATGGGATTTGTTCAAAAATCTGAGTGCAGTCTTCCTATCCCAGAGTTTATGTATTATTGTTTATCACTCTAGTATCCAAGCAGAAGCATTTAACTGCCAGCTGTTTGCACAGAATTAAGATATTTAACAGAAGAAAATTAGAGCAGTTTATTTTTGTAAGTGGCCATTATAGTTTACTTACATTAAATTTGATTTTTAACCTTCCCACCTACTTTCCATGAAATATCAGAGACTGGTATTCCATTCACCTCAACAGTAGCTGCAGGGTAAACATGAAGGTACCACCGTATTCAGAGATTTGCAAGGTACATCAAGCCATATGTCAAGCCAGCTAATGCCCTCAGTATCTAATAAGATAATGAAACATTAAAAGCAGTATGTAATGCTTACTTTAAAAAAAAAAAATCTCTTAAGAAGTTTTAGTATTTTCCCTCTTCTTAAGGCAGGACCTGGCAATGCTGAGATACAAAACAGTGAAATAAACAAGCACAAAMAAATCAACTTTGATAACTACTTAATTAAGCTGGAGTAGCATTCCTTAAACTTGTGGCCAAATCATGTTTTAATAGTAACACCCATATATATCTGTACCGAGTCACCATTTACCAAAGTTTARGGAATAGTTTAACATATTTGAAATATTTTAACTTTATTTGATTACTCATAATACTGAAAAGCTGACAATGATCTRTYTTCTAAAATATTTTTCATTCCCATTACCAAAAATGCTTTTAGTTGAAATTTCTAAGCTGACAAGTGCTTATTTATTGTAAGTTTGTATATAAAACATGAAAAGGTTGTGTGTGTGTTCTGACATGTACCAAAGTTACTCTTTTTTTAGTGAATTAGATACCTGCCTCACAAAAATTGGCTGAAAGAAAGCAAGAGCTGAAGGATGGCGTTGTCACCAAGGCAGTGTCCTGGACCTTGAATGATCTGGGTCCAGTTCCTGGCCCTGCTACAGACTTCTTGTATCAACTAGGCATATCATTTCACCTGCTTCAAATTTCTTTTTGCATGAGAACATACAGTCTAGTTATTCTTCCTATGGCAGTTATGAGAATTAATTTCATAGCTTCTTTGGTATATGACACTTTCTAATAGGATGAGGTAAGCACACACATGATGCAAAACAAACATCCCAAGTCCCGCTTCCTTTTTTAAAGGGATAAAGCCATGGAGCACAAACTGCGTCATAAACTTGTGTGATTGTCACAAACAATGAAAAAAAATAAATCTAATTTGCTATATCCTTTTGTGTCATTTGTACTGCAGTTGAAACATTATAGTCACATGATTGCTGATCCGGTGATATAAACATACGACATGATGTAAAAGCTGAACAGGGACACTTATGAATAACTAAAAGATATTCTAGATCTGGCAGAAGTGTTCAATCTTGTCATAGGGKGTGTGTGTATATGTACATCCATATAAGTCTCAGGCTTAAAATATTTAGAAACAAAACCCAGCAATAGTTCACTTATACAAAGCAAGATTTAAATATAAGCTCACATACATGCATTGGAAACATGATGTTCCTTATCCAGTATYGTTTGGATTTGGGTTAGTTTGCCATTTTGTTGACTGTGGAGAGACAGACAAAAGCAGAAAGCCTATGCACATTTCTCCCACTCCCCYCATTTTAGCTCTCAATTTTCTTTAGACATAAAGGCGTTCCCCCATTATCCTGTATATTTAGCCTTTTATCAATTGTTGTGTATCTTATGAGTAAAATGAAGACCGGGACTTCTAGAAGTCACTTATATGCACTCTGCCTCTGTGTGGCCAAATCTTGACACTAAATGCTTGAAATCTGAACGCCCCCAAAATTGAGGAACTCCAGGTAACTAACCACAATGCAGTACCCTGGGCTAAATAACTGCTTCCCTTAGACAATAAGGGCATTCAGGCTTGTCACCTTTACAGTCAACTGGAACCTAGCCATTAATTTTAATAGCATCAGGATCAGGTCCCTGACTTTTTCAACATCAAAGAAACATCTTTCACAGTCATTTTGCTATAAATAATTAAAGCTGATTAGTAATAATATGGTACCTTAACCAAAAAGGTAAACAGTGGAGACATTTATTATCAAAGTAAGAAAAGAAATAACCTGCAACACTTTTGTATGTGCAATTCATCAGGAAATGTTGTAAAAGAACAAAAACAAATGTTGGCTCATTCCAGAGGTTCTTTGTCATCATTAATGTATTCAGGTTTTCACAGCTGAATTGCTGTACTTTGAAAAGATTTTCATGAAAGGAAACTCAAATTCAACGTTTAAATAAAACTGTCAGGTTACCAAGACTCGTATTTGCTTGTATGTCCAGAAAATGTTTTCTCCTTTTTAAAAAACCCTCTAGGTTAGAAGTATTATTATTCCTTTGCTCTCAAATTGTAAACAACAAAAAATAAGCTTTTGTTAAGCAGCACATATTTATTTATTTATTTGGTATTGCAAAGTCGAAACCAGTAGTTAGAAATATCTGTTCCAAAGCAGAGGTGAAACTACCTGGTATGGATATTTCACTTCATTACTAGTTCTGTTMCTCAAATTGATACAAATGGCCTCCTTCTGTTTCTGTCTGTCTGCTTGCCTGATCAGTGGAGCTAATTGTCAGAGCTGGGGAGATCTCCTATACCTAAACAGAAGATATGCAGTTTGTAACCTGCTTAATTTGCCTTATGTCCTGGATGGCCCTCAGTATGTTGTTCATTAAAGTATCAGCTGTTTCGGTTGTAGCAGTGGCAACCTAAGCATAGGCCTATTTTTCTTTGTTAAAAGGCCAGATTGTCAATAAATAATACACATCTTACCAGATAGTTTCTTACCACTTAAAATAAGTATGACGGTACTCTATTTCTCTCCCCTTCCGCACCTCTCAGTTTTGCACATTCAAAGAGGACAAGGACAGAGGTACCCAAGGAGGCTAAAGAATAAGGCTTATTAGTCAACCAGAAGCCTAAAATTGAAGCCTTGCAGCATCACTTGGCACTTAAGTGAAAGTAGGTTGAACCCTTCCCTTTTTAAAATAAGGCATTCCGAATTTTATAAATGTCCACATATATGAAAGACAGGAAAGATCCTGTCTGTGCTGACATATTTCTGTTATATAGAGCAATCAATTTCTAATACAATCAAATCTGTGGCAGTTAAACTCTTTCAAAATGTTTTAACATACATTTAATCTCAGATACAGAGGTCTGTAACATCAGCTAGCTGCACACAATTCACAGACTGCTTTGTAAATTAAAATCTTCTSTACGTCAGGACAGAAGTGAACTCAAACATTTAATTATTATCCTGTACCAATCATGCTAGYCTCAGCTAGAATTCTGATTTACTAGTCTTTTATTATACATACACAAGTACAATCAAACTCGTACAGTTCAATTTTTTTAAATTAAGACAATCTGCCTTTTCCATATGTAGGAGAGATAGCCATTTAACATAATTTGATCATTGCCTGGAAACACTTAATATGTGAGGTGTTTACAGGTAGTAACCTTCATATTATATTTTTGATCAAGTCTGAGTAAAATATTCAAAGAAAGGTTCCATTCTCACCATTAGCTTCTGTATAACTTCTAATAATGAGCTAGTTTTAACATACTCTTAGTTATATTGACAGAGGTCATATTAAAAAAAGATTATTCTGTTTTAATTTTGTTGTTCAGTAGATTACTATAGTTAAAATGGAAATTTCTGCTTGGTATTTTAAGCTCCTCTAAGCATGTAAAATTTAGTAAAAAAAAAAAACAACCAAACCCAAACCTTTCTTTTTCATTCAACTTGCATCATTTCCTTTTATACCACATGTATTATACTACAGGTATACTAGAAAGTGAGATGAGAGCCAACTAGTTGAGCTTCAACCTGGATTTGGGTAAAGCTAGGAAAARAAGAAGAAACGCTGAAATCAGCTTTTCCCAAAGTAGGGTTACAAGGAGTTATTAGAAGAATGACATGAAGCTGATAAATGATTTATGCCAGCCAGTAATTGGGCAGGGCTGTTATCTGGAAAGAACTGGAAACTCCCAGCTGAGACGACTGAACCGAGGTAGAGTGCCAACGTCATTAATGAGAATGGTCTTATTTTCCGATTTAGAGTACAACTTTCAAAATTAATATTTTAGATTTCTTTTAGATCAACAGACATTGCTGTCCAGAAGGTCTTCTCTAATACCCACCTTATCAACTACTGAAGGCAATTTCCCTACGTGATGTTTGTGTCACAGTACAACCTCCAAACTGGAATTAACGTAATGTGCAACGCACGTGAAGCCACCAAAAAAACTGGAGCTACCAATTCTAGAGAGGAAAATCCAACTTTGGCAGCTGGTAACCCACAAAACTATGTCAGCTACTCACATTTACTCCCACAGCTGAAGTCATTTAAAATACTCCTGCAGTTCCTAAATACGAATTTGCAGCAAGGCGCTGAAACCAAAGGGCCCACAATTGGCAAATTTCTAAGGGCATGTCAACACCCATACAAATACAGTCTTTAAAGGAAAAAAATGTACTGCATGCTGACTATTTTCAACTAACTTTAGATTAAATATACATATTTTTAAACATGCATAGCTTCTCCATTAACTGATATCTTAATAACAATGTATTTCTAATACAGAAAAGAGAGAAAATGAAGAGTTGTAGGGAAGGAGGTAGTGACAGGCTGAGTTAGCTCAAGACATACTGAGTTGCTCCAATAGCCTTTGCCACTACAATCCTGTTGCTGCTCAATTAAAAGCAAGCTAAACAGTAGATATTATTAATAAATGAATATTAAAATGCTTGTTATGTTAGCATATGGTGTTTGAAGATGTAAAAACCATTCTTGCTTTTACTCATCCAATACAAAACGAACCAGACTGAAGACAGCTCTTTCTCCTCTGGCATACCTGTGCCTTTAATGGAAAAGCCAAGCCCAGAAGGAGAAGCACAAGGGTTTTGAAGGAGAACCACTAGCAACAACTGTGCTGGTGGGGCACACTGAAGCTTTCTGCCTGAAGGGTAAAACTTGCCAATGAAGGACACAGGGCATTCTCAGGGCCAGTGCAAACCACAGCATGAAATCCCAAAGGTGTTAAGAACAATCCCAACCCTCAGTATCTCCTGCTCCCAGTATAAAGCAAGGAGGTTCTCTGTTCCAAYCTTGTCTTTCTAATGAAAACACAAAGTAGCATGCATATTTAAAAGCAGTCTTAACACAATGCTATACTTCATGTGCATGCTCCTCCCTGGAGATGTCATACAATAGACTATCRAAAAATATGACACGAAAGTAATAAGGCTTCAAGAACTCTCCGTATGCATTCTCAATTGCTTTTACCTAGGAATGTACTTCTCACACAGAGAAGTCTAGACCTCTATGGTTGTTTCTTTTAAATGTAATAATGGAAATGATCTCTAAAAACAAAGACAGATAAACACCATACAGGGCAATCTGCATTAGCATTGTCTCCCTGACTGAAGGGGGTTGTAAGGGCAACAAACCCCAACTCATAACACCGAATAGCTACTGACCGATTAGGAGATAATACAATTTTCTGACAGCAAAAATTCACTTAACCCTGGAATGAGTGTGAAAGGATGTACCCAAGACCAGAACAGTCCCATGTGAATTACACTTAAGATTCAGGGAAATTATCTGATAGCATGTGGGTTCTGTTAGGTCCAGAGAAGATGGCATTTACTTTATTACTTCATTCCCCTCTGCTTTCTACGTTTTCTGTATGACACTGATATAAACCAGGTAACTCAAACTCCATGTAAGGTATAGTTCTACACAGTAATATTTTCTAGTGATCAGGGTTATGAGGTTAATACCAGAACAGCAAAATTCTCCAAAGACGAGCAATGGAAACACACAGAATGGAAATATGAATGTTCTCTTACCATTTCTCATATTTTTTCATGGCAGCCTTGAGAATCAGGAGGCATGCAATGGTAAGTAAGTATGAGGTGGGCAACTGATCTATCTCAACTGGATTAATTTCAGTCGCACACTCCAGTAGTTATCTTTGTCCTTCCAGCTACATCAGCCTTTCCTGTCCTCACCACCAACTATAGCCTTTAGACATGAAATATACCCCCCCAAACTCCAAATCCAAAACACTCAGACCCATTAAAGGTTTCCCCTTTCCTTCTATTAAGAACAAAGAACACATTACATTTTTCTATGTGAAGTATGCTATTAAATAATAGCTTGTACACTAATYAAAGCAAATGTAATTGTGAGAACACACTGACATTGTTAAAGTAAATTACCCAATTCATTAATAGTTTCATTTCAAGTGACCTTAATTGTATTAATTGTGATATTGAGCAAATTAAATTGAACAGTATTAAATGCATTGTTCCAGTCTGTCCTTAGAGGATCAACTTTCTCATTACATCAATGAAATGGGAATACTACCTACTATGCTTTTCAAAACTTGTGTCAGAATGTGGTGAATGCTATAACTTTGAGTAAAAATGTACAGCAGCTCAGAAACAGTTAACCTAGTTATCCCATTTCAATGAAATATGAAGTTCAAGCATTTGGAAATGAACAAAATAGTTTTTCAGATCCAATACACAGTGAGAAAGTAGAAGAGAAAAGTTTCTGAAGTTTCTCTTCATATATTCAGGGTTTATAAAGTCTCTGCTGGAGACAAAAAAAAGATAAGATTCATCAGTTTCTCTGATAAAGATCCCTATTTCAGAGGGAACCATTCAAAACTATTGTTAGAATAAAATGAACAATATCATGAAGATTTTTATAACAGAAAATGTAGCAAGATACCATCAACTTACTCTAGTCAAAAGAAAACATAACAATGCATATATACATACATGCATGTAAATTAAAATACAACCAGATCTAAAAGATATAATCCAAAATTAAAATTTCTTAGAACTAAAATCTTCCATTTGAAGTATCAGACTGCAAAAGTGAGAATCACTGTCACAAATTTCTTACCAACTATTAAAAATGCYATTTAAAAAAGTAAATGTGAGTGCATATATGCAATGCACATTTTTCCATCTTGAAAAAAAATCAGATATAAGGAAAATAACATAGGCCAAATCAACCATCAGATAAAGACTGAAATACTATTTTACCTGGGTTTTTTTGAATATTTTAATRGGATAGAAAAAAGTTCTTGACTGTCAATTAGTTAACAGCCTATCCTGAATTTTGTAAACTTGCAAACAAGCACATTCTCATGACTTATCATAACTCAAGATTCAAAGTTTCTCAGTTACACAAAATTTGGAGTGCTACGAACACCCAGATCTTTCTCCAAATGACACTTACCTCATCTGTTATGCTCTATTTTTATTTGTTCAGCTAGGTAATTGTCTTCTGCCTAGGATTTGCAACATTAAACCTCGCAGCTGTTCCTAGTGAACCATGTCTTATTCTTCTCAGGCCACTTCTCCAAACTCTCAAGAATACTTTGAATTGGATGTCTGCCCTCCATTGTGCTAACAGTCCTGTCCCAAATAAATCATGTTTTCTCTCTATACCTTCATTGAGATTTTAATAAAAGCACTGAGTACTACTAGACTCAATCGACATATTTCTGGAATCCCATCCACTATATGGTTCCAAGCTGACAGCAAATGAACAAAAAGTAGTCTATGCATGCAGTTTGCCAACCAGCTATACTTAACAGCAATCCACGTATTTCTGAAATTTCTTTCTTTTTATGGAAATGCCTTTTGAGAGAATTTCAAAACTCCAGCTGGACATGACATCTCCTGGTTCTCCATCAAGTTTTGGTATCAGTTGCACATACTAAAAATACAATACTTCATGTAGATTAACAAATCTGACTAGCTCTATGATTAAATATTTATTTTCAGCACCCTTATCAGTGATGTGCTTTATTTTTATTACCTCATCTCAGTGAAGACTTCTATCACTTTGTGKCCAAGGTAATACCTTAAGTATTCAGCACAGCTTCAAAAAACAATTCAGATGTCCTGATATTCCACAATATTGCATAGAACATCTCCGACTGATGGACCACATCTCTTGCAAATTTCTATGATACACGATACAGAAGACTTGAAGATACAGATTTTCACCAAGTGATTCTGTATCATGCCTGAAACTTGAAGCCGAGTTGAAAAACCTTGTCTTGAAATACTTCTGTGAAGACAATGATGGACAGACTGCATGGATGGGAATGACTGTATACTTTGATGCCCAAAAACCTAACACCATCTAAGCATATGCTTTTTAAAAAATGAAATATTAAAACTTCAAAGACTTATTTTGGATATATAAAGTTTCGAATTAAAATGCAGTATGTGTTTCACAGTCAAAAAACCTACGAAGATGAAATGGATGCTTTATATAAAATATTTACATAGATAGAACATAAAAAATGTACCATAGTTGGTAACCTTTATGACTTGGGGAACCATGTATTTACATATCTTTATCTTCGCATGTGCGTATGTGTGTGTTGTGTATATATTTTTAACAGTTGACAGCTGTTTTAGAGCATACAGAGATGCCAAGCTGAATGAGGGTCTTGATTACTTCAAGATTAGCTATCTAAAGTTTCTATTCATTTTAAGTGTTGTTAGTGCGAAGAGTCATTAGTCACTTCCTTGTCTCATAGAACATCAGCATACATTTACATTGTTAATGAACATTTGGGGTAAATGAATTAATGGCACTTTTAAACATCAATTCAATACTAATAACTTTGTATGTCATAGAAATGTTAAGGTTGGGATAAAAATGAGAAACCTTTTCAGTCAAGGTAACTAATCGCTTCTGGGCACAATAAAGGCTAAAATTAATTTACAGTGGTTTTTTTAACAGCGTAAAAATCTTGGTTTTTCTTGAAACAGAGCTGAGAGAATTACCAGCATTTTTTTAAGGAAAAATATTAGAAGAAAATGCCCGTCTTCTTCTTGATTGGGGAAGACTAGAAGCAAGCTAAATTTCCTCTGGAAAATGGTTATTATTTTAGGTTATTGCAAAAGATTATTTTCAAGTTCCTAAAAATATGTATAAAAATGCCTTTAGTTTATCAAACTAAAATGGCTTCATATCGTTAAGATGTCAAATATAATAGAAGAGAAACACTGACCTAGAAAATCTATTTCATTTAATCGTCAGGTTTTAAAATACTTCCCCCTAGATGTTCATTCTCATTTTCTAACATTGAAAAAGCTTTATAAACCAATGAAGAAAAAATGAAAAAAAATTAGCTCAAAGGGACAATGAAGTTTTACCAATATATTTTAAAGCAAAATGTCAGCTTCTTATAAACTGAAGTAATAAACCTGACTAAGCAAAACTTGACATAGCTTTTTTAATAAGCACTAGTAAACAGAAGATTTATAGACAGATACACCCACACAGAGTAGTTGATCTGGGTGAGGGACTCAGGAAATGTGACAAAGTTGTTTCAACTCTGTAATTTAAAATAAATTTTTTATTTTGCCCTCCTGGTACATGTGTTCAATGACTGGAAAATTACAGGTAGTTAAGGTGCCACTGTGTATAACTGAGTACTTGAGGAATGTTTTCATGACAGGGACGAGCTTTCTCATTAAGCTTATCACTTTCTTTGAACCAACTATACTGCCACTACTAGCAAATAAGTAGAAAAGACAAGCAACACAGACATGCATTGCACTATGCAAGCAGTTTGTTCCCACTGTTCATTAGAGTCTTCCAAATACTGCATTTAATTAATTTACTTCAGGTTAAATAGTAATGTCTACCTTTAGAGCCTGTTCATTCTACCTCAACTTCCAGTTTTTTTTCCAAATAAGAATATAGGTGTTGAGTCAAACAAAACAAAACAAAAAAGGAAAATCCGCCTTTTTATTTGCATAATCTCATCCGAAACAACATACTGAACTTTATTGCAGAATTTAAAAAGAAAAAGGAGAACAGAAAAAATCCCTAAAACCAAAGCAGTGTAAGAGCCCACACTTGAGAAAGTAACACAAAGCCATGCTGCATTTCAATATTCTTATGCTGAAGTCAGTGTTTGGTTTATGATTAAAAAAGGATGACAGCGCATTAAACATTTGGCTAATGTTTCTGTCTCTAATTGAAAGTTGACTTTTCGTGGTTTTCATTAGTGTCATAGTGTTCCATGCATACTCTGTGAAACGTTCTTTAAGTTGCCCTGTTCAACTTCATTGAGAGAATTAAACAAATCATGACAGGTACAGTTATCGTGACACACATATAATGTTTCTAGGTATAAAGTCAAAAAGTACAGAAATACAAAACTCACCTTCCCCTGGCTTGTTCAAATAACTCTGCAAGGGATCAATGCCTATTTCTTGTTCCTCTGTTTGCAAAGGGTGACTCGTTTCAGACACAGAATGATACATATTGGCAATAGTAAATTCCAGCTGAAGGGTATTTATCTGGAGGAAAAAAGCAGAGCAACAAACACTTCAGTGTTTCTTTAGCTATTTTTCAATCACACAAGTCAATAGCAAAAATGCTTAAAACCTTTCCTTATTTTCCAGGTGTAACATCACCATTAGATGTCTAGTAGCAGAACAACAGTGTTGCCATTCAAATGTTTATTATTTGGAGTCCAAAAGAATTGTTATAGTACCTCCAACTATCACACTGCAAGTAAAAGTCCAAGTGTGGTTTTGACAGACTGTAAAGTGGGGCAGGAGCCTCATTCCTTCCTTTTTCTAGCTTCTCCAACTCATCTTTTAGTCTGATTCCGGGGAGAACTGATGCTAGTCCTTAGGGACGATGAAGATTATAGGGCAAAGCTGAGGTGAGACCCATCATCACCACTCTTCTGGACTCAGGACCTCTTATCCTAAAAAAACTTCTTTTTAACCACTTATTTTTCCGAAATCATAGGTCAAGTATAAGGTAACAGAGAGAGGGACGCAAACACATGCAAAAAAAAGAGAATGAGATAATGCTGACTGGTATGATGCATGATTTCGGTTTTATCAAGATTTATATTAGCTTTCTAGAAAGATGGTGTTAAGGAAGCATTTGAAGAAACATAACCAGCTAGCTAGTGAATATTTACAAAGAAGTTCTTCCAAAAATGAAGGGCAGAAGGGGCGAAGCACAAAACCGGAAACCCAGGAAGTAGGTGACGCGGGTTCATCATCACAGGCTGCTGAATGGCATTCACATCACTATCACGTAAGTGAACAAGAACTATGTTAGAAGTTCACGTGAGGAGTGTTGGAAGCTAATATTGGCTGCAACGAATAGGAGGATGCCAATACAAAGGGTGAAAAGCAGATGGTGTTATGGTCAGAGCAGTAAGAAGGAAAAACGACCTTTCCAGTGCATTAACAGCGCAAGAGTACATTTATCAAGACTGCATTTTGGTCACTGTACAGCAATTTATTAACTTGCAACACAGAAGAACTATGCCAGCCAAAGAGGTTTGATTTGCCCAAGCACACTAAATAGTTACCTACGACTGCCAGCTGAATTTTAAATATCACTTACTGTAACTGCTTAGTTTACAAGTACCATAACTTTCTAACTCCAAGAAAATTATATTTAAAAAGAAACATACAAAGACAAACACAAGGAGRTATGCACCTACACTTTCAGGACTGGTATATTATCGATTTGGAAATCGCTTCAATTACACTTTTCCTTTGGTTCTTACAAGGCATGGCATTGACCATATATGCTTTATACCTTTGGTTTTCTGTCAATAAATGAAGGGGGACTGGGATTCTTAAGACCTGTCTGGTTTTACACACTATTCATCTGCTTCTTTATCCTACTAAGTTATGTGAAAAAAATATACTAAATAATAAACAAAGCTATTTGGGCCACTGTTGGCCATTTCTTTCAAACCCATGCACCCAGACTGTTTCCGAAAGGATGCTCTCTCAGCTGTATTCCCTGAGGGTTTTGTCCTTTATTTGCCCCAGCACCTGTGTTAGTGTGGTGCTGAAATGACCGCACCATCATCTCTCACTACTTTTTAGTTAGAAGAGAACATCTGAAGCTCTTGGGAACAAGGAGCCAGGAACTGAGGGAAGGTAGGACTGCCCGCTTTTGCAGTGGTACACCTTTATGTGAAATTATTACAGTCATACAACCATATGATAAAACACACCASTAAAACACAGAATTGCCTTGAACAACTCTTTGTACTAGCTCAACAAAACATATTATGAAGGCAAGTACACATCATGTGTTTCCTATGTAATTTATAAACCATAATAATGAAAAATGCATGAAGAAAACATTTATAAAACTTGCTAGCCACTTAAATAACATTTCAATGTTCACCTGCAGTCTTATGGCTACATAACATAGAGACGTTTATAACTACCTGATATCTTAAATAAATAAAYGAAAAACTTGAAAGAATTTACTTAAAAAAAACCCAACAAAACACAAAAAACAACTCTGCAGAAAGAGATGTTTATAATTTTCTCCTGCTGGACTTTCAGTTGCTGCTCTCGTTCCCTTTGCTGTATCACTGTAGTTACCTTTCTACTGATCTGTTGATTTTGTCTTCACAAAAATTACAAACTTATTTCAGCTGTGCTGCCAGAGTTTAACTTCTTATTTTTATGGTCCTTCAGCCATTGCTACACGATCTGACCAAGGCACAACCACGAGTGCCTTTCAAACTGAGAACCAGGCACAAAATGACCTTACCAGCCTTTGTAGTTTTAGCAGCCACCACTTAGGTAAGACACAATATGCTTCAGACTTACATTGTCTTACATCCATAACACGGTATGAAATTAGCTCTAGCAAGCTTGTTCTTCTATATTCTTCTGCTCTGTATCCACCTTCTCTTTTTTTAAATACTCCCCAAATGCTATGCCTTTACAACATATAAGAGCCATAATTTACTTTACAGACAGTTAGAGCAGTTTTAAACAGCTGAATAGATTTACTTTTGAAACTTGCACAGTGATTTAATCAGTTACTTGTGTTTGTTTACGGATACGTTTGATTAGTGTTAAAAAAAATATCACTACCTATTAGTCTTGTCACTCTTTAGTCCAAGCAATTTTCTTTACAGTTTTATACTTAAGTTGTTTTCAGTCTTCTAACAAAGAGCAAAGAGAACTATTAAACAATTATGATTACACCTGGGATCTTACTCTGAGGCAGATTAATTCTTTACAGGTTTGTGGTTGATTTGTAATGGCCTATAACATATTGTTCATAWTAAATAAGATGCAATTTACAAACATTCTCAATGTGAAACAATAAAAATGTTGTAAAAAATCTGAAATTCAATTATTAGATTACAAGACTCGATACTGGCTATCTAGTTAAACCCTAACATCTCAGTCAAAGCTAAAAGTGACTCTTTTATCTATTCCTACTTTTTTTTCCCTCCAAAGATGAAGGGCCTAAAAACCAGAAGACCAGGCACCCTCCCCAGCACCGGGAGTTCAACTATTTTTTAATATACGTGAAAAAATAATGAAGGCTGCATATGAAACATTTTTCTAGTTAGGGGAATGAAGAGAGACACTAATCCACCCATGAGCCCAAGGAAAAGCCAGGCAGATAAACTCCTCGCCTGGCTCCTCTCGTTAGGCAGGCGAGCAGGGAGAGCCCTCACGCCCCGTCGGAAGGTGCTGCTGCGGCACGGCCCCGGCGCAGGGCTCCGCGCTCTGCCCTGCCTCCACCCGGGACGGCATCACAGGCCTGCTCCTCCCCGACCAACGCGTGGGGAGCGAAGCCAGTCTGCTTTCCAGGCAGCTTGTCAGTATGTCTGTGACCTGTCAGCTCAGGTTCTCAATGGAGGCCATCAAAACCCCCTTGAAAGACAGGCTTATGGACTCCAACACAGAACTCCACTGGGTATTACAAGGGCTGTGCAGAGATACTCACTTATAGCAACACAYCATCCTCTCTCCCCATGACCTCCTCCATATTCCATAGGTGACAAAATACCAACCTGTTGCCATCAGGAAAAACTTAACTGATGTTTACTAACATCTACCTTACTAACAACCTCCTTCTACACAGCAGGGATCAACTACTTGTATTACAGTCTGATTTAACGTACCCATTCTAGTTCAGAGAACTTTTCTTGTTCTCAGTGAGTACTTAGTTTTGAAGTCTGCTGCTTCTTTTTTAGACATGAGGAGGTTTGTGCACCTGAGAGTTTACAAACTTTTTGCCTTCTGTATTAGCTGCTCTAACACATGCTATTATTTCGACCACCTCTACCACTGCCATAAATT
This sequence comes from Oceanodroma leucorhoa, assembly GCA_030449065.1. Classification (NCBI taxonomy): domain Eukaryota; kingdom Metazoa; phylum Chordata; class Aves; order Procellariiformes; genus Oceanodroma; species Oceanodroma leucorhoa. The sequence goes on from JASVER010000033.1 coordinate 7,959,487, forward strand.
AGGTTTTCTTACACAGTCATGCCTTCATCAGCATTGCCATTCTTCCTGTATACAAAACTTTGAGTTTGGAATGCTTATAAAAATAACATTTAAAACATTCAAAATGAAAACCACTTCTTCACCAGACTGTCAGTGGCAACAGCCTCACCTCAGCCATACTTCATTTGCCATTAATATGCACAAGTCATACCYATCTAGCTAGAAATAGAAGGCAAAAATAAAAGTCTCAGTGAGATGTGCTTCTATCATTAGCTGAACTGCCACTGAAGCACCAGTCACGTCCGGACTGGAGTTGGGCAAAACACGGCAAAAACATGTATTACACAAACACAAAAGTATGCCACTATAACCAGAACTGTACAAAACGGCAGAGTCATCTGTAATAAGATTATAATAAAWGTTCATATAATAATCTGATTATAATGAATGTTCAGGTAGAAGATGAAAAACTCAAAATAAAAACAAACTTTATAGAGTTCTTTTAGTGGTGAGACTATTCACTACCCCAAGAGCAAGTGGCAAGCCTACCCTAACCTCAAAAATTTTGATAAATTTAAAATCAGTGTTTCATGAACAAAACATAGCACAGTTGAACATGAATACTGTACCTTATTTCAAGTCATAAGACATTCATTTACCTCTTCACTTGCAACAGATACTGAATATACAAATATTCAGTATTCAAAGGAGCAGTTTATGCATAACAGGCATTGTTTCAAAAATAGTTACTAAATTATTTCAATTAAAAAAAAACTAAAACCACCTCATCTAAAATGCTTCCCTTAATCATCAGTGTTTATATAGACTTTWAAAAATGATTTATTCAAACTACAAAACACACCAATGCATATCAAAATTAATGTTTAAGATGTGAAGAGTATTCATATTGTTTGGGCAAAATTAGAAAATATAATCAGTCTCACAAAGGATATTTTGAAGGTGTAACTGAATCGGTGAAAAAGAATTAGGTGATTCTGAGCTTTTACAACATCCATTTCCYCTCTCTTCCCGCCCCCAGTGGTGAAATGAGAGGAGAGGCATTGCAGGCTTCAGGAGGTACTTAGGACCAGGGCAGAACTACTGCACAAATTGCATCATTTGCCCCACCCTTGCTCCCTGACATCTTCTTACCCCCAAATGATCAAGCAAAAAAGCAAAACGTTTTATACTTAAAGAATGGAAGAAGAGAACCCACTAACATTGAGGAAGAAGCTGAACAATGCTGTTTAATCGTGGATATGCTAAAAATAAAAATCAGTTTATATCAGTACCAGCAAAGCTACCGGAATATGACATTTCTGAAAACCACTGAAGCGTACCAAAGTATTTAAATAATACTTTGCATTCATCCTATTAGACTGTATCAACCACCTTCTCCAAATTATCTTTGGGCCTTTATTTCATRCCATATAGCAAAGTTTACCATTTTAATTACTTAAATTGATGACAAGTAGAGGAAATACTTGTTTAGCTAAGTGATAAATTAGCTGCCCTGTGAAGTCAAATTGATTAAAACGACCTGACTAAAAGCAAATGTCTGACGTGGTAATGGTCTTATGCATGTTTTGTTAAGTTTGACAGCATCATGTTATGAGGGTTCACAACTCTGCCCCTCATTTGCAGTTTATGAAGTAATCAAGCACGTTAGCACACAGAAGTGAGGATTCTCCAGGATATGAAAACATTTTAAAGTAGATAAGGAATTAAGTATTAGGAGAATAAACATGCATTGTGTTTATTTAAAGCAATGAAGTACAGATGACTTGCAAATGATCTAGAAATGGTTCCAGACCCTGGGTTTTCTTTCACTGGCCAAATCTCCTGGGCATTAAATCATTCCTCCTAAACTACAAAAGGGGAAAAAAAAAAAAAGTCATCCTTTCTCTGAATAGAGGGCTGAGTAGGAGACAGTCCTGAGTATAAACTTTGGTAAAGGAGGATCATTTGGTATGTTTCAAGCTGGATACTTAGTTTACTAAGAGACTTATTAACAGGCATTTTTGAAAATTTTGTTTCAACCTGTAATATTCACTGCTTTATTTTTTGCTCTGGGAGCGATTTTTACCCAGGCCACATGAACCACCTATCTCATAGCACTGAGTTCTTCTGCTCTCCATCACTTGAGCCCTTTACTACCACCACCTCCATTTAAATACAGAAGATACTAGTTCAAGTGCCTCCAAAAAAAACCCCCAACAAAACCCCACCAAACCCAAACAACCCCCTCCCTCCTCACACGCCAGTTTGAAACTAGCTAAGGTTTCTACTCAGCCACTTCCACAGGTTGCTACCACCCACTGAAGAAACATGCCTCAGGAGGAACACTTACTAACTCAGAAGAAAAGTGCACAATTTGACAAACTTTGGATAGCATAAAGCAAGTCTGTTTTCTTTTATAAAATGTATCAGATTACGTATCATTAAAATAGAATGATGCAAACATAAAAATGGACTGACATGGTAGAGCAGATTAACATCAGCTGGGGTCCAGAACAAAACAAACAAGATCATGCCACTGATGGACAGGTTAACAGCCAGTGAGTCTGATGATCATGAAATGCAATTAATTTTGTCCCATTTAATAACATTTCCTGCATTTTAACTTCTGCCTGTCTGATCTTTAATACAAAAACAGAGTTACATTGGACTTTAAATAAGTTAATTAAGTATTAAAATCAATCATGAGAAAGTCTTAATATTTAATATTGTTAGATTGTATATCAAAGTGGTTTTATTATTTATTTACTCCAAACCTTTTCAAAATACTTCATGTGGCAACAGGGGGTCTGTATCTCACAAGATAAATGCATTTACAATGCCAAATAAATTATATATAAAAGCATTTGTCTTAATACATGTCATTCAATATTAAATATCACCCATTGGTACCACCCTGAAACCCTAATCCATTTTTACCAACCGCACATTTGTATTATTCAAATGTTGTCTATTAAACAGATGTCTCAAGAGCCACAGTGAAGGAATACATACCTAAGAACAATTATCATAGGAGCTTTAAAGCACTGTCTACAGATTTAACCCTACAACTTTCATGTCTTACCAGTACTTAAACATGCAAAGTATAAATTCAGTACTGAATTAAAATGTCAGGAATAAGAAACAACACAAATAGCCTGGGACCATGACAATGTATTCTCTTGGTAATTCACACGATAGTTCAAAACTTTTATGCTAGAAGTTAAAAAAGAAACAAAACCCACAAAACTTTATCGTAAGTAAATACTTTATATTCTGTTGATTTGGAAGATAGGAAATCTTCAACATATTTGTTACAAGCAGGGAACAAGTACACGCAGTTGCTAGCTTGCAGTTTTCTTGAGGTTACATGATTCTGTAAGAAACGCTAGCTTGACTAAGGAAGAAAAACTTGAACAAAGCAGAGAAGATCGAAATCCTTATGTACTGTTGACCACTACATCCAATACCCACAGCCCCCTACCAACCCTGTCAACAATGTTTCCCAAGGTCTAATGCTATGAATAGTAACATTTGACACTTCTGGTGAAACAGTATCTCTCTTCTGCCTTGAAAATGGTGACAACGGAAGTATAAACAGCACCAACCGTCTTAAATTCCCAGTACTGCAGTTATGTGKGCAGTATGGTTTCATATCAAAAACAAACAAACAAAAAAAGACACAAAGCCAGTCTCAATTTTGCAGTTTGAATTTCCAAAAAAACCCAAACCCCACACCCTAAACACAAAACTATACCTATTTTTAATGCAGGCTTATGTGACAGCTCCACAATGAGGCTGTTAAGAGAACACAACTTTGATCTAACATCGATTTCCAACAGGAAATACCAGCAAAAGCAAAAAAGTTCCAAAGTCAACGGCTAAACGTAGCCCCTGCCCTGACCACTCCTCCCACCTCCAGGGTCTAGCTGTTTAGCAGCAGATGTGAAAACGTTATGTTCCTGTATTTTTACTCTACCTCCTTTCAACTGAAGGCTCAAATAGAGAAAGGTTCCTCGTAGCCAAAACAAGTTGATAAAAATGAGATGTGTAAATCTCCTCCCATCACGTGATGCTGCTAAGGCCTGAGCTGAATTACGTGTATCCATCTTTAGATGAATAGCACAGGACAAGAACCAGCTGCTGCAGTCCAGAGAAGAGCAACAAGACCTATTAAGAGCCTAGAAACTACAACCTATAAGACTGAAAGAAACTTAGTGTTTTACTTTAGCGAAAGGAAGATGGGCGAGGAGGAGAGGGAAAAATGCAGTAAGATTTCAAATCTTTACATCATTCAACTATGACGCTACTCCCTTTTCTTACAGTAATCTAGAGATGGTGAAAACCCTATTCATATTAAAACGATTCAAACAATTGGAAACCCATTAAATGAAAGAAATACCCTGTTTATTTTATTTTAGAATATATTTTATCTAACTAGTTACAAAACAATTCAATATAATTTAAATTAAAGCTTTGTCCTTCCAAAGATAGTTAAGAGATTAAAGTAGTTTACTGCTGTTTATGGTATGGAAATGACTGCTTTTAAGTATTTAAGAGTTTTACTTTCAGGAACACACAGGCACCATGCTATGCTACACACTTTATGTTTTAGTAATACACATGTAACTCAAAGGGCCAAAGAATGTCAAGACTGAAAGAAATCATCAAAACAGTGAACTGGAAAAAATGGCAGCTTCGCCTGCAGCCTTACCCAAAATGATAGTAACCAGCTTAGACACTAAAAGTGTATTCAATGAAATAAGTTTCTAGGATATCACAGCTTTAAAGTAGTACGCAATTAATCTAGGATTCAGCCTTTATTCTTTCGATATTTTTAGAAAACAGTTTCCTACAGGGATTGACCGAATTTTTATAGAAACACCAGCATGTTCATGCACGCACAGAGGCATTTACATCAAATATTTCTCTTCTAGTTTTCTCTTCTAGATATGCAGATGCTAAAGCAGCATGGTCTCATGCTGAGGTACAAAGAAAGTTGCTGTAAGCCCCATTTGCTAAGGAAAAAGGACAATTTCATAGGCACTTTCAAAGGAGCACAGAGAGACAGAATTTGTTTCGTATCTTACAATGAAGTTTCTACATAATGTGAAGAATCATAATCCATGTTCACCTATGCAGTCCAATCTGATGACTGAATTCAAATGGGCAGAGTTGCAGAGGAAAACCGTGTGCAAGAGGAAAGCAAAGACAAGGTTCTATCTGAACTCTAATTCAGCTGCAGTGCAATGAATGCAAATTGCAAGGATTTCCCACTACTTCTGCCAATGGGAGCGGTGGCTTACTTGAGTATGTCTAAGTGCCATACTCAGTGGAAAAAAGGTTCAGAGTAGGGCTACCCCTGGTAAAAAATATGCTGAAGCTTCCCAGGAATGCTCCCTCTCACACCCAAATGCTCAGTCTCAAGACATACTCTATGTAAGGCACAGTATTCATGTCAAGTACTGCCTGCTCACCTTACTTCTCTTCAGCCTTGCCACATCAGGAGTAACAAAAGCAGGGTGCTTAAGAGCCACTCTAGGGGCTCAGTATTTTTGTAGAATGCTTATTCATACCTAGGATGTAGTGAGTTTCAAACAGCAATACCTAAATAAAACGAAATAAAATAAAATACCTCAAGCAAAGGAAACCCCTAAGACTTGGAAACACAAGGTACAGATGAAACCTGCTAACCTTAGCAGGTAGTTGACTGCATGAAAGCGCTTTATACCAAGATACCACTACTGCTATTTTTATACGAGTGATATTTTACTCGTGGTTGGCTTTTTTTTTTTTTTTTAGTATGAATGTACCACTGTATTCCATGCTACTGAAAAGATGACAAGGCAGGTTCTTCTTCTGCAGACAGTGAACTCTGCTGCTCAGCCCAACCCGCTGCATCTCTTTTGTTTCTGGTGTTCAGGAACTCTTAGTACTAATTCCTGCCAAGGTTAGTAGTATATTAAATGGGACAAAATTACAGTGCAATACTCCTCCTTCTTTAATAATTTGATCTCTTAACACAGCGTTATCTGTTACAACTTATTTTCCTATCCCTTCCCACTCTCATATTTTCCATTCAAATTTTTGAGCAGCTGGATGAAATGTTCTACGCTTTTCTGTACATACACATCAAACTGTCAAGGGAACAAGTGGTCTTGCTGAAGTCTTCAGACACAGAGAAGCTAGGCAGGCAAGGCCACTGCAGCATAATGATTTCTATAATGCACTGTTACTCAGAGGCATTTATTCCTTCTAAAATATTTTCTGGGCAGTCCCTGCTCCTTGCCAGAGCATGTAAAACACAGGCATAGAAGTCACCAGTACAAACAGCATGGTACATCAAACACACACTGGCTGTACTGCCTCAAAACCTGAAATAGACGGAGGTCTTAAACAGCACGTGAGAAAGTAGTACTTTGCAGGGTTACAGAGGAACAAGTGTCTGACTATAAAAAAAAATATATTTAATTCTGCAGAACTTTAGAAATGTACCCTAAAATTTACAGTATCAGTAAGAATCCATAACATAAATTAGTTCAGAAATAAGGATAAAATAAATAAATTTAAAGGGGGGAATTATTAATAAAAGTGAGCTGCAATTTATGAGTTAAGAGGGCTTTTTGGTTTGGCAGTAATTTGTCTTACCAGAAACACCTGTCACCAGCAAGTTCTATTCTCTTTACCCTAAAAGTCCTGGGTTTATTTGCTTTAGAAGTGGGTCAGCACACACTACGCAGCAAGAAGCAAAAGTCTGGTTTTGCATGACATCCTTAGACAACACGTAAGTAGCAGGGCAAGATCTTAGACAAGACCAGAAGTAGTAGGCTAAGGGATCAGTCTCCCTGAGAACTGTATATGCTCTTCTGCTCTGGGGAATGAGAGCAGAACAACAGGATGCCCTAAAGCTTTTTGATTTTTAATAGGTAATACAATATATTGACAGCTCCTAAATACGTTAGGCTTCGCTGAGTGCTCTCTCTAATTCACTAACTGCTATGACATGACTGAATCTCCCAGTGTTGTCTGAATACCAAGTTTTGTTGTATGCAACCAACAAAAAGGAAATGGAATTCCCACAAAACAGTGAACAGATCTGAAGAATTGTACTGGAACAACAGCTGTCATTATACTTTGCAGAAAGCTTTCAACACCTTTGAGGCTAAGCTTTTAAGCCCATTTTATTAAAAACTATAACAGATGTAAACAAGATATGGTTAGAAACCTCCTTGATTAAATTTTTCCTATTGTTTTTAGAAAGCCTTTGCAGACAATTTTCTTGTCTGTGTTAGACGGACCAGTATGAATTTTAAGAATATTTCACATACAAATCATGATAGCGTTAACACTCTGAGTCCTCCTGGACAAAATAGCTGTTTTCACATACTTCTTTCCAACTCTCTTTTTTTTTTTTCTGTCCTTCTGACCAATTTTATTATCTTCTTTCTCTCCAAACACATGAAGTATCAGTTTGCGAAAATGTAGCTTTCAGATTTTTTTTCCTGCTGCAGACTGTATGATCTCATTCTTAAACTGGTCACATGCAAAAGCCTAGAAAAATGTTCTTTTTGCTATGTTGTTGCATTTCTGGTAATAGTTGAGGTAGAGAAGTGACCTAGTTAAGGTAGAGAAGTGATCTAACAGTGGCCAGGCTACGGACCACCTAGCGTATTAAGAAGAATGAAATGAGAATTTTGAACGAGATCCAGAAGTAAATGGAAAGAAACCAAGCATATAGAATATAGGTGTGATCTGTTCCCACTTTTCTTTCTTACTTAATAGTAAGACTGTGCATCTTGGGGCAGCTGAAATTAGTAGTTACTTTTCAAATTTTGGTCTGTCATGTATTATTCATAGTTCTTTTTCTCCTAAAAGAAAGATGTAAGATGGCAGGAGCAGGTGTTCTTAGCTTCTTGATGGAAAAGGAGGAAAAAGTTGACCGAGGGGACAGATCTTTCTTCAAAGGAGAGGTGACAGACAGACATTGCCCAGCTGAGATGACTATTCTCTGTCAAAACACATACTGCAATTCCACCTGTTGCCAGGAAGGCTTGAAGCTTAAGGATTTCTCAGGCAGGCACCAGATCCTCTGCCTACTCATCCAAACTCCTGTGCTTGGGAAGTTCTTGTTCTTCACTGGGGAAGAAAAAGGGAAATTCTGTTCTGCTTTAGCAGCCACATTTATAAGCAAATCACTGAATACAACAAACCCAGATAACTTTGTCATTTTTTGTGTAGCGGTTTTGACAGCTTCTTATCAGAAATGAAAGCCAAAACATAAAAGATAATTGAAATGATTTAGAAAGACAGAAAATCACTCCTTCACTATGCTACTCCAAGTCAGCTTTCTTTCTCCCAAGGAACCCCACATAAGACTCCCCTCATCCATTCACATAACTGAATGTGGTATTTTTAACATAAAGATTTATTTCTAAAAATATAATCTCGTATATCTATAGGAAGTTAGCTTGCTAAAAAGAGTATTTCCTCACCTACTTTGAATTCAAGATTGCCTCTGTATTTAGTGGAGCTCTTTCACTGCACTGATGTCAGAAACAGCAGATGAAGAAAATGGTCTCACCTTCCAAAGACATACACGCAGTTTGGCTTTTAAAAGGTAACACAGACGACTAAAGAATATTTTAACTAAAACTGTTTGCATTCTTTTTCTCAAAGCCAGTAGGAATGACCATGAGAGACGTGCAGGAAAAGGACAGAGTTCTTGGTTTTGTTGGGTTGTTTCTTTTATGATCAAAGTACCACCAAACTCCCCAGTTCACGGATAAAATGCGTTAGACCGTATCATGTTACACTTTTAAACTTATTATTTCCTACAAATGGCTACTTTCATGGATATGTGTCATACTGTCAAAACCTTTCTTCCGATTCATACTATCAATGGTCTTAAAGATACCATCTGAAACAACTGCACTGGTTTTCCTTCCCATCAATAGCAGTTGTGGTGCAAATCAATGCGTGAATACTTCTTAAATTTTAATACAGCAATTATATAACTTAAGACCGGTTTTCCTAATTAAAGGCACACATAGTCTGTCATATCCATCCCAAGACTTACACCCCTATGGCAGTTCTGTACAACTTAAAATCAATTTAGTCATTTTGATTCTAGTTTATATTTAGATAGGCCATCATGAAAGAGCTCAGAACTTTACCCTAACCTAGGACCTCTGTATGTCATATGTATATGCAACCTCCTACATCAATCAAAACGACTCACAGTTCAGATGATGTATACACAAATAAATGTACTTTACCTAGAGGTCAAAATAATTCCTGTAAGAGCACAGTATATTCTCTTGTTTTTAGCTACCTCCTACAACCATGAAGTATAAAAATTTAACAAGCTGCAAAATAACAAATGGAACACCATACATCGAGTTTATTTAGTGTCATGCTATAATTATAATCAAGAATACACTTCACTTTTAACTTTATTTTTACTGTATTTTTCTACCTTGTGGCCCACGGTGGCCTAAGCCGGTTTTATTACAAAATAGGGTTATGGGGAGGAAAAGGTAAAAAAAAAAAAATCATCAATTCTGCTACTTTGAGATCACATGTGCAGGAACTAAGGTGTGGATTTTGGCTTTTTAAGATAGTGCCTATATGTTTTGCCCTTATTCCTGTCTCAGCTTTTGCAAACACCTAACACAGTCTGGGGGATCACCATGACAGTGGATAAATTAGGATTTCACTACCGTCAAGTCTGAATTGTTTCTTAACAAGGCTACAAATCAGTGTAGTTCTGATTTAACAGAACTGTGAGACTTTCAAAACTGCACCTTCAACGCATTAAGTACAACAGATGATAGGATTTTTCAAAAATGTTTTAGAAATGCTGAGAAATAAGGTGGGTTGAAATGTACACATATTACTTCAGTCGCATGAAGAGAAAGGTGGAACACATGCACTGATGAAGGCAGGAATACTTGTCTACACATGGCAGGAAAAAAAAGATGGTTGAAATGTTGATGATCCATTTTCATGCTTATTTCTTCTTTAATTGGACAGCAACTTTCTTCCTTTCATAGGCATTGGACAATATTAGGCCTATGAGCATAAAAGTTTTTTAAAAAGTCCTATAATTTATTCTTTCTTCAAATTTAAAGGAATGGACACATTATATATATCACAATTCAATTAAACGACTGTGTAATGTAAGTGTGTGAAAAATAGTTTCTGAACTTCTCATGAGAGACTACAGAAGACTGAATTCTGGCTGGTCTAAAACTCCCATTGATTTTATTAGGCTGGATAGCCAGCCTCAGTGCTCTAATGTACATGTACCAGGGCCACTGCTCTGGATTCATGAGTTCTGACCTTGAGACTTTTCAAATTTTGTTTGCTCAGCTGAGTCAACTATGTAATTATTTTAAGAACCTTTCTATATTTCAGTATTATGCATATTTCCAGTAAAGATTTGGGAATCTAATCTAAATGTACTGCATGTTACTGTGACTTGTAGGTATTCAATTAGTAAAGGAGAGGTCTGCACTTGTACACCTTACCTTCATCTCTGAAAAATAATTAATACATACCAGATGCTGTGTAATGACTTACTGAAATATGCAAATAAAAATATTCAAAGGGCCTTCACTTATTTTATGACAAGGAAGTCCGTACCTATGACATTCCAAACAACCTTAACCCTTAATTTTCTTAAGCATACACATGTACAATGAAACACAGAAGTAAAATCTTAGCTTTCTTTACAAGAAAACAGGATTTGAGTTGGAAGCCTAAATGTCAACCCTGAACATTACAAAATTATACAGAATAAGGAGGAAACAGGGCTGATAGCGCATATAAATATGACAGTGTATTAGGCTGCATTTAATTACCAGTTCAAACAACAACCTGATCTAACCTTTGACAAGTAAAATAAATGTTCTGAATAATTTAACCAAAGCAAACATTTGCTGTTAAATGCTGGCTAATTATAGTAAGAGTTGTACTGAGAGGGGGAAAAACCCAAAAGAGATGGTAATTTATACACTTCTCTTGCAATTGCTACAGCTATTCCTTGAAACCCTTGAATATTTTCCATGCAGGATAGCTATTAAGTATCTACTGCAGGAAAAAATCTGTCTATGTTTAAAGGAGGAAGCACCGTATTAGAATAACTAGCCTTGATTTACAACACTGAAGAAATAGTCTAAATATGGAAAGTAAAGTAACATTAGTTTCAAGAATATCCACCTTTTCTATTGATGGCTTTCTGATACGAAAGGTCTCTGTTTGTAATGTTCTGTATCACACTGGAAGATAAGAAAGGGTAGAATAACAATTAAGTCTTTTCCAAAGTGTCAGTGCAAAATCACACTAAAGCCTCATTACAGGATAGGGGAGCGCAGTTCAGTCAAATTCTTTCTTTACGTAAATATTAGATCAACAGTTAAATGACATAAATAAACCAGAGAAATTCTTTAAAAACAACCCCTCCCAAATTATGTAATGACAAAATAATTCCACCACTATGACTTTTTCAGATATAATATCTATAGCCAGATGTACTATCCATATGAAATATCGAGCTTGTTTCAAAAAGAAGCTAAAGATCTCAGAAAAAATAAATATATGTGACAAGGAAAAATATTTAAAGTCAGCATACGTCCAACATCAGAACATCAATAACCATGAAATTGAAACCATTAGAAAAAAGGTGGGTTTTTTCTTGCAGCATATATGCCTTCCAGTTGTAGGCTATTTTTGAAGAAATGAATGGCTTTTGCTGTCTTTCGGCCAAGAGTTTCACTTACTTATGCAATGAAAAGTTAGCATCAGCATCAGCTGTCTATCTGGAAGCACAATAACTATGGTTCAGAAGAAACAGAAGACCATGAAAATTTCACGGACAAGCAATGTACGGTAAACCAAAGCAGCCTATAAAACCCTAATCTTGAATATATATTAATATTTGAAGGCTTTATATAATCTGCAAAGTAAAAAGTGAAAACCATTAAAAATATTAAAACTGACTGTAAGTATGCTTCTGTCTTTTCCCAAAAGTAATTTGTGTGCAGATAAGTTCTGGCCACAAGTTTCCAAGACAAACATATTATTTTTAAGTTACCTTTTATATTTTCATAAATATTTAAACTCTCCCTGAAATTTTAAGTATGTTTATAGAGACACGAATGCTAACATTCTTAGCCTCTTATAATGAAAAAATATGAATTAAACTATTTCTTGCACACTGTAAGACAAACAATTTTTAAAAGAAACAAATAATAAATGCACAAAAAGTTTACCACAAATTGTTTACTTGATAATCAGTCAGGTGGATTCAAGAAATTGAAGTAGATTTTCTAGCTTACAGTTTAAATTGAATATTGGAAAACTGAGTTTGAAGGTCATTACTATTCTTGCTCCATAGCTCAGGATAAAGTCTTTAAGCAAACAAAGTAGTAAAGAATTTGAGAAGATCCATGCCTGACACTCTGGAGATATTCAAGTACAGAATTAATTTTACCCTGTATCTACAGCTTCATGCCAAATGGACAGTGAAATGCACTAGGTTTTCTTATGCTGAGGCATCCATAAAAACATACTCAGCTATATTTGGACAGGACAGAGCGAAATCTTAGGCAGTCATTGGTAAATGTAATGAACCAACTCCTCCCTGCTATTATACTGCACATACAACTTTGGCATTTAAGCATAAAACTGGAACAGATCTTCTCTAGAGTTGTTATGCTTTTTGTATTCTGCACTTGAAATGTTACCAGGTTCAGTAAGGTAAATTCTGCTAATTCAGCTTTCTGCGAATTAAAAAGTAGCAAGACACAAAAATAGCCACTCAATTCTAAAATTTTATCTTCTCCAAAATGCTTATATTTTAGATAAACAATGAAATAAACAAAACCAGCCAGGTCACGGATTGCGAGAGCTGATGTGAAGACTGCTTCCTGATGGGGAGCTCACACTTAATGGTAGCCACTCATCAGTGCCAGTTACACTTCCCTGTTACTTCTAATTTTCCAAACTGTTGTGTACTTTAAGAAGTACAACATTAAACATCTAGACAAGAAATTTAATATGATATTTTGTATTTAAATAATTAAATCTGATACAAACACTGACAGAAATGCTAGTGTACTAAAATGCTAATATATTAAAAAAAAAAAMCCAAACCAAAAAACCCTCTTGGCCATAGCTGCAAGGAATATGCACTGTTCCTGAATATCATCTTAGGTATCAGTCTGATGTAGCAGGTGGTGTACCTGGAAGGGTGATTATAACCAAATAATTTAGTTATATATGTACATGTACTTGGGCGTAACCCAGCTAATATCTTTACCCAGTGTGGCCCACCGAGAGGACAATTTATCTGAGTCCAAAAGATACCTCCAACCAGACCACTAAAGGAGAAGAGGAATACCATGATGCTGAAACTAGCCAAGCTTCTCCCCTTATGCACCAAATTTTAACACTGAAAACAAGAACTAAACATCGAGTTAGTCCTCTAGATCCATACTTTTGTGCAATAGGCTATAGAGAAATCAGATTTAGCCATAAAATGAAAAGTAGAATGGATAAACCAATAGAAATCATAGCAGAACTACGCCTGTGGGGTTCTTTTTGAACTAATCCAACATTTCACCCTGGTCAGTCTGTTATTATAAGTAACAATTAATTTAGTCTGTACTGAAGTTTCCTGCATATTTTAGTTTGCACGTACTTGTAAGTCTTCCTGAAGAGAATTCACTTTTGTGTAGAATGGCTTTGTGATGTGGATTAGCCTCCACAAGGGATCTAAATTGACAATAATGAATTCATTTTATAGGGTAGGCTAGACTTAAATGAGAAGTGAAAGACCAGTGCCAGCAGAGTTCAGTGATCAGCCACTGTTGTTCTCTATATAATTTACTGTTTGAGTTTAATAATTACAGCATTGCCTTGATAATCTGTAGCTGCAGCATACTGGAAGGAGAGGAAGAGAAAATGCTTCTTGTGTTAATAGGAGAATTGAATTTTTTTATTTAAATGCAGACCCACATAAACTGCAAACAGAGTATTTATAACGAACATCTAAGAACACTGACACTGGTTTAAACTAAAATTAATTTATATCACTCAAATCCGGAAAAACATAATTTCAAGCCTTGATCTTATTAGGATACTTAATGTAATCTTATTAGAATGTGAGCTTCTATATATCAAAGTGTTTTATACATTGCAAATATATTTTAAAGAGCTCCAATAAACATTACTRAACAATTCACTACTGATCTCCAAACCTAGTTTCACAGGGGCAGATTATTGGATCTGTAACTAACACAGCAGGAGAGGCACTGCCTTCACACAGGCGATATTCTTGCTGCTATACAGAACCGGCTGTCAAGAGTGTTAAGCAAGTTTCCAGGACTTTCTCATCTCTTAACTGCCTGAGATTTAGCGCAGAGCAGCATGCTTTCCAAAAGGACAGAGTACCTACAGCTTCAGCGGAAGCAAATGGGGATCATAGATGCTTAAAATTTCAGAAAATCAGGCCTGGTGCCATATACAAGGAAAATGCTGCCAGAAATGTCACTCACAGAATCCATGCCTGCCACTCCACAGAGATTCATATATGCTTAATGATGGCTAGCAAGTACAGAGAGCAGACCTAGCTAAGGAAAAACAACAGAAAACTAGGCAGCAGGCAGGCGATGAGCACTCTGTCTGCACTCGTATCCCCACTGGCAAAGTAAAAGTAAAATGGTTAAGAAACGCGTAAGGCTGATGCCAAAAATTTAAATGTTTCTAAGGACTATAGCAGACCTTAAGAGATAGAGTTTTTAATCTAATTTGAAACAGTTTCAATACTTCAACATTAATGTATGCACATATATATTAATGAAGCAGACATGTTAATCCCCCTGATGTCGATGTCTGTGAAGCATCTTAGCTCTTACTTCCTTCACCATCAGTCGTGTGTAAGTAACATACTGTGGCAACATATGAATAGTTCATAGCTCCAGCAGTGAATGAATGAATGAACAGTGACCTAAACGCAAGCAGCAATTAAGGTTTCTGTTTCTTTACCCATCAGCTATTGCATATATTCACAGCAAACAAGTGTGTTTTCCTGACATGCACACTTGTCCGTTAATAAGTTAAAGAACTATTTCAGTCAAGAGCCTTTATGTTTTTCCCCTACACGCTTCGTTTCTTGCTACATGCATTGGAGTTTTACTCTGATAGAGATGTTGATGACAAGCCAAAGAAATGGAGGTGATGCTGCCAGGGATTAAGGTAAAGAATACTACAATACTTCGCAGAAGCACAAAGGGTCTGCTGCTGTTTCCCTGCGCTTGGAAAGCTTCAGCGCAAGCTTTCTGAAAAGCTCAATGAGGGCTTCCAGTTAGCACTTCCATTTGTTTTTAGTACGCAGTTATACATCTCTTGCAAGACTTTAACGTACTACAACAGAGTATCAGGAAGAATTGCAACATTTTAAACAGCAACAAGCATGAAATAATTACAATATGCTGTTTTGCCTTTTTTTTCCCCGTTTTTTTTTCTGAGGGGTGTGTATTGTTCTTTAGGTTGGTTGGGTTTTTTGTTGGGGTTTTTTTGTTGTTTGGTTTGGTTTTTTTATACTTTAAGGGGGAAGAAGAGAAGAGCAAAAAAAACCCACACAAAGAGCCATGCCTGTTCTTCTTCACAGGTTCAGTACAAAATAATTCTACTAATAATGTACTGCACATTATCAATACAGTAGGTATGTGTTCAGAGATAAACTACATTATAATTCACTCCAGTGAAACTAAATTCTAGTTGCAGAATCTTGTTACAGGAATCATCTGTAAGAGCAACCACTGGCCTTCAAGGGACCAGCAGGTACAATTTTAAGTAAAAGTAGTTTTCCAATTGTAAACAGAATGACTGACACAATCCTACCTGTCAATGAAAATCCATGTTGCCAATCTTTTCTCTCAGTTTAAAAACTGAATCCATTTTCCCTATTATCTACAATATATGGTTCAAAATTCTCAGCCCCTGTTAGTCTGGCAAAAAATGATCTCTGCAAAAATAAGCTGAAGAAAATTAAGACAATCCAGACCAAAGAAAAGAAACAGATCCTGGGAGCTGTTAGTACATTAAATGAGCATTACACTAACGCATTTGTCTTTGTAGAAAGTAGAGAAAAACAGAAGGAAAGCTATCTGCTTGAGATAAGTAGATTTTTTTTTTCTCTTCTATAATAAGCTTTTTAGATACAACAGTGTAATTTTATTTTATTCTTTTTTAATCAAATAATCAATGTGGATAATTGGTCAAGGGAACGAAGAGTCTACTCAAGTGCAAAGTGGATGATTGGGTCCTTTATTCTTGAAGGTTGCATCATGCTGCCTTGTGATTTTTAAAGCCAAAATTTGTACGGAACATGTATTCAATAACTAATGTTTAACACTTTAATAAACTCTTTACATTCCATGAACAGTGTGTGCTGCAGAAATGAACAATCCTCATCATTTAATATTGAGATTAGCTCAACTGATGCCCCTTCCAGAATCAATTCTGAACCTATGTCATGTATCAGGTATGTATACATTTTTAAAAAAGCACTTCATTTTACATGATACTAGTTTTCTCCAGCACCTCACTATGTTCTTAGAATAACAAGGTATGACTTTTTAAACCTTTGCTGCCTCCCAGCCTTTAAGTAGCCAGAAATGTGCACATATGTGGGTATGGGGGTGTATTAATCTAAAATATACATTACTATATAGGTAAAATACTACCTTTGCAGGATAAGTGATGCTACTCCTTTTACTACAAGATAATTTTAATATAAGGGACAAGAAGAGAAGAGAAGAGGTTGCAAGATCTTATCTCTCAGAACATAAAATAGTCTTTCACAAATGAAGAAAACAATTATCAGAAACCACTTGTTATGAACAATAATTTAATTTCCCTGAGCTCAAACCCTATAACATTCAGCTAACGCTGAAGAAACTGGAAAGTAAAATGACTAAAACTGTCAAAAAGCAATACGGGTGAAAACTGAATTTGTTCTCACAGTCAGAGGCAAAAGTAACAAAACGGTAAAATGCAAACTCTATTTTAAAATGTAGGTAACATTGACAAAGATCTGATTGAGAAGAAATGTATGACTGGGCAAAGAAAAGGCTAGCTGATCAGATTGACAAGAGCAGAACAATTTGGAAACTGCAGATGCAGCTGGTCCCTACTGCTACTTTACCCAAAGCACATGAGGGGATTATTATCTATGTAGGAAGGGGAACAAATCTGGTGAAGCCATGGAATGAAATAGTGAGTTACTCTCAAGTCATAATGGGTAGACTTCTCCACTGTGTGTAACACCCTCCTAGATATACAAGAGCTGCTCTGCAGCATCATTTCCTGGATGCTTGGAATTGGATTATCAGTTTTGCTGCAGATTTACAAGGTATTAAGGTAGCTTTAGACTCCCTCCCTCTCTCCTTTCTCTCCCTGTCCTCCCCAAATATTAATCTCACCTTTATTCTTGAAAATTATTTACGTTAGAAATGAAAAATCATGTAACAGAGATTACAGGAAAGCCACCAATTCAAATTTTAACTTTCATAAATCATGATCTATTTTTATTCTTCTTCATTTTAGGACTTCCTTGTATGTATTCATATATTACTTTTCAACCTTGCCAGAGCTGAGAGGTTGAATGGACACTGACAGACCACTGAAGGAGAATAGGTTCCTTCATGATAAGCCAACATAGCTCTGGGCCAATTTTGGACATTATTTGGCAAGCATTACTGTATTAAGGAAGCAATTTCTCAAGGTTCACATGCACCAAGTGCAGTGCGTATTATACAGCTATTAAAAAAGCAGCATTAACATAAGACTGAATATATCTTGTTCACGTAATTATCTACTCAATTCAACATGCCCACACAACATTTAGATACAACTAAAAATGTAAAAACTCACAGAAAGCAAAATCTCTACTGTGTGATGCTCTTGGATAGCTTACATTCCCAGTTCTTTCTTAAAACCACATCCAGTAATATTATTCGAAAAAGAAACTTGCATGTCACGTGCTCACAAGACTTAGGAGTCTTACATTCATATCTACAAAAATTATGAAAAAGCAATCAGAAATTTCATGGACAGTATACACACTTATTAATATGATCTGATTTATTAGGTCCCAGTGAAAACATCTTATTAGTTCTACAATTAAATGATTCAGAAACCATCCACACTATCTTTGCCTTTTAACAGTTCCAATCAGTAGCAGATCTAGGTGTAATCAACAGCAGCAGGGGGCTTTAGGAAGCAAAACAAAACAAAAACAGTAGGGATCTTTACTAGCTTACAGTAATTGATACAAGGAGATGTTATATGTTACTGCAAGTTAGCCCAAGATATGGAAAAGCTACATGAAAATTCCTTATTATCTACAACTACCATTTCAATATAGCAACAGCAATACAATAAGCTTTTAAAAAAATGGAGTATATAAAGTTTACTGAATTCCTTGCTGATCTAGAAGTTCTTCTTTATCTTTTCTTTGTCCCCTCCATTTTACATTTTCTGTAACAAGATCAATATTTGGGTTACCATCTATTCCGAATCCATGGATGTCACCCCGTAAATTTGTGAGTGGGCTGCACGAGTGATGTAAAGTCCCTCTTCTGTAGGAGTTGAGCACATGGTCTCAACAGCACTTTTAGCCCCTGCTATGCATGGTAGCGAAACTATGTTTCCCATATGTTAGTGCTGACAGGCTGACTGATATAAATTCAACTCAAAGAAACTTACATACAAGTTATTTTTACGCTTTTTAATCCTTTTCCTCTATTAACGGTGTCCCACATATAAGAAAGGAATACATTAAGGAGAAATTGATAAGTGGTGCAATAATTTATGCACCCTTTGAGTGCTAGGACATCTGCATAAAATGAGGCCACTGCCTTTTTGATGTCAAGAATCTTGGGACAGTTCCAAATTGTAAGTATTTAAATCCTAAGCCTTTAAATTCCCATTGATTTTAACACAAGCGCAAAGAGATAAGCATCCAAGTATCCTTTTGGATCTTCCCTCACTACTAACTCTGAAAAAGATTGTATCTAGCCACAGCCATGCAGCATTCATAAAGGACAACCAGTGACCATCTTACAGTGAAAGCCCATGCTGTCACATCTGTAACATTCCTGACCTTGCTAATTTAAAGCAAGTTTGCATAAAAAGAGCAATCACACTTTTGGACTGAGGCACAGGCAGAGCCACAGAGATGAGACACTCCCACCATCCCATCTCCTCTGTAGAACCAGAGAAATCGGCAAGCAGTCTATGGGTTGCTTTCTTGGTGGCCAGGTGAAGACACATGAAATTCAAAATTTGTTACAGATGACTCACTCAGTGACCACCAAATGAACAGCAGAAAGTCTTATACTTGCTTGAGCCATCGTAGCCTCTTAAAGAGCTGAAGTTCAAAATTTCATAAATACATCTAATTAACTACTGACCGTATGGATAATTTTATTCTTTTTAATATTGTAATAAGCCTTGCAGCAAAGCTTACTGCTTTAGCATACACCTTAACCAGAAATACGAGAGTGGAACATGCTGGGGTCAAGCCACGATGGAAAAAG